>CAMZMU010000085.1:15979837-16409399 GCA_947311845.1 Poa pratensis | reverse complement strand
TTAAACCCTTTTAGGGGTAACTAAACATGGATATATGTGAGCTAACAAAATTGGTCCTAACTCATTTGGATCAACCAATAAACATATTTGTCTGTTTTAGTCCAGAAGGGTTTATTTAAAGTCACAATTAATACTGCTTAATTAATTCTACCAAAATTAGGGGAGCTAACACAAGGCAGTACTAAGCTAGCAAAATTGGTTTGGAATTATTTGGACTAACAGAGTATCAGAAACAAACAAGTTTAGATTTTAAATTCTGTGGCATTTTCAATAATACTTTTTAATTATTTAATTAAATGACATGAGACCAATTGTGTTGGTTAAACAATTTCATAAGCTTTCCAGAACATTTGAGTTTGATTTATTTGGATTCCTAAATCTCGAGATATTTAATTTAAAGTTGACATCAGTACTGAGAATTTCAGAGAATTTAAATTAGAAAAATCCACTGTTGTGGATAATGTTGAAATCCCTGACGGGTGGGTCCTACCCGTCAGTGACTCAGCGAAACGGTACGCGCGCGAGGGAAAAGATTAAAATTATGACAGTGGGACCCACATGGCAGTCTAACTTAACACGAAGCGGTACGTGGCCGTAGATCTTCGATCCAACGGCTCACGGAGGTCGCCATCGGCGACGACCTAAAACGAGCGGCGCTGCCGCGCCGGCGACGGCGAGGTGGACGGATCTCTCACCTAGGGGCTGGGAGGAAGCGGCGATGACGCGAATCGACGGCGGCGGCTCGGGGAAGACGATGGTGCGAGCGGCAGTTGCTGGGGAAGTCTCTGTCGACGGCGGCGATGTCGCGCTCTTCGTCGGCGTCGGGCAGCAACTTCGGCGGAGCTTCGGGGTCGCGTCCGTGCGCTAAAAAGAGGGAAAAGAAGCCTGGGTGAGTGCGGTGAGCTTGGGCAACAGCGTAGAGGGGTAGGGAAGAATGGGAGGGTGTGGCGTTGTGGTGGTGCTCGACCTCAACGGCGGCGTCGGGTGCGGCAGTGCACTGCCCTCCGGCGGTGCACAGACGAAATTGAGGCGAGGGAAAGCTCGAGGGAGGTGTGGTGTTCCAGTGAGGTCTCAGGGTGCTTTTATAGGCTCGGGGCGGTCCACGATGGTCGGGGTCTACGGCGGCGGCCATTGCGCGTCCACGGCGACCATTTCTGCGATTACCCGGCGAGGGTGCAGAGGCTCGTGGCGGCTTGGGGCTTAACGGGGTCCGGCGAGGTTCTAGAATCATCTAGAGGAGTGGTGCGTGTCGGGAAGCAGAGACGGGGGCCAATTAGCTCGGCGCCGTCCAATGCATCCGCGGCGGTCGTCGGGGAACATCGGCGTTAAGGCGACGGGAGAGGTGCCCGTTTTCTTCCCTGCGGTGCAGAGACAGCAGAGGCTCCGGGCGCGCGCAGGGGGGGCCTGGGCGGCTCGGAAACGGCGACGACGGTGGAGGCGACACGGCGGCACGTCGGGGAGGGAGAGAGGTAGGGGATGACATTTTGCAGAAAACCCCCTGCCTCCTCTCTGCTTTTTTTATTTCTGTTTTAGTCCTTCTGTTAAAACCAGAAGGTTTTCTAGGATTTAATTAGGGCATTTAAACATTTTAGAAAAATTTGCAAAAATTTGTGGGGCCTTCCCATAATGTACAGAAGCTCCACAAAAATTGGCATAAAATAATAAAATGTTTTGAAACATTTTCTTTTATAGTACTTTGTTTATGTTATTTGAATTTATTTCAATTGTTTTTATTTTAGAATTTCAAAACTAGTTCAAAAATAATATTTGAGAGGGGAAAGTGGTAGGAACAAAATGGGGAGTGTTACATTACACTCCACTGACTTTGGTTTGAAAATAATGAGTTTGTCACTTGGAGATTTTATGTGACAACTTGTCACTTTTATTTTTCTTGCTTTGATTTTATTTTGTTTTCTTTCTTCTTACTAGTGTTCACTAGTGCAAACACCACACAAACAGCAAGAACAACATCTCAAGTAACAAAAGCAATTAACATACAATAAACAACAAAAGTTTTTGTTGGCTCTCATTTTTGGAATATAATCCTGATAATAATTTTGGGATGTTACAATCCTCCCCCCTTAAAATAAATCTCGTCCCGAGATTTGCTAGGCTTAGGTTTTAAGGAGGTCTGGGAATTCGCTTCTAAGATAATCTTCGCGTTCCCAAGTTGCTTCTTCTTCAGAGTGGTTAGTCCACTGGACTTTGTAAAACTTGATCGCACGTCTTCGGGTAACACGAACATCTTCTTCGAGAATTTTGAGGGGTCTCTCACGATAAGTCAGGTCTTGGTTCAGGTCGATGGAGAGGTGGTCGATGTTTTTGAAAACATCAGGCTGGTCAGGAACTTCAAGACACTTCCGGAGCAAGGAAATGTGGAAGACATCATGATAATCTCCTAACTCCTGGGGTAACTCCAGCTGATAGGATACTTCTCCTCGACGAGCAATGACCTTGAAGGGTCCAATATACCTTGGTGCTAACTTTCCTTTGACATGGAAACGCTGCATTCCCTTGAGGGGTGTCACTCGGAGATACAATAATCTCCGACACTGAAAGTGAGATCACGGCGCTTGGTGTCAGCGTAACTCTTCTGACGGGATTGGGCAGTTTTGAGACGTTCACGAATAAGCTGAACTTGCTCTTCAGCTTCTCGGAGGGTATCTGGTCCGAACAATTTGCTCTCTCCGGTATCGGACCAATTCAGGGGTGTACGACACTTCTTGCCGTAAAGGGCTTCAAAAGGGGCCATTTGCAGACTAGACTGATAACTGTTGTTGTACGAGAACTCTGCAAACGGAAGACAATCTTCCCACTTGGAACCATAGGATAGAACACATGCGCGAAGCATGTCCTCAATATCTGGTTCACTCGCTCAGTCTGGCCATCGGTCTGGGGATGATAAGCTGTGCTAAAGGCTAACTTGGTTCCGAGGGCTTCATGAAGGGATTTCCAGAATCTTGAGGTGAATTGCGTGCCTCTATCAGATACAATCTTCTTAGGCACACCATGCAGGCTCACTATTCTGGAAATATACAGGTCTGCTAACTGAGCTCCGGTATGAGTGGTCTTGACAGGAACAAAGTGGGCAACCTTGGTCAGTCGATCAACGATGACCCAGATGAATCATGGCCTCGGTTGGATCTTGGAAGTCCGGTAATAAAATCCATTCCAATCTCGTCCCACTTCCACTCGGGAATTTTCAAAGGTTGAAGCAATCCAGCGGGTCGCTGATGTTCAGCCTTGACTCGCTGACAGATATCACACTTGGCTACGAATGAACCAATCTCTCGCTTCATTCCATGCCACCAAAATCTTTCTCGAAGGTCTTGGTACATTTTGGTTCCGCCGGGGTGGATTGAATAAGGGGTCTCATGGGCCTCCTTCAGGATTAACTCCTTAAGTTCCGTGACATTGGGCACACAGATACGGTCATTGAATTTCAGCACTCCTTCAGCATCTTCGGTAAAACCGGGTGCTTTGCCGAGGGAAATTTTCTTCCTAATTCCCTCTATGCTTTCATGACCTTTCTGGGCTTCTTTGATTTGATCCATCAGGGTTGGGGTTAACTCTAATTGGCGAGATAACCATGGCTAACAAGCTCTAGTCCAAAATCTTGGAAGTCTTTGAACAAGGCTGGCTGTTCGGCTTGGATCAGGGCATTCAGGGTGCAAGGTTTGCGACTAAGGGCATCGGCAACTACATTAGCCTTTCCGGGGTGATAATGGATTCCAATATCATAATCCTTGATTAATTCCATCCATCTCCTCTGTCGCAGGTTCAGATCTTTCTGGGTGAAAATATACTTCAAGCTTTTGTGATCTGTATAGACCTCGCAGCGATGTCCCGCAAGATAGGGACGCCACTTCTTAAGAGCAAAGACACAGCAGCTAACTCCAAGTCATGGGTTGGGTAATTCTCTTCATGCGGTCGCAACTGCCGGGACAGTACGACACAACTTTGCCTTCTTGCATCAGAACGCAACCAAGTCCGAGGCGTGATGCATCGCAATACACGTCGAAACTCTGGGTGACGTCTGGCATGATCAGGATTGGGGCTGAGGTTAGTTCTTCTTCAGTTCTTGGAAACTATCCTCACACTTCTGAGTCCATTCAAATTTCTTGTCCTTCTTCAACAGTTGGGTCAGAGGTTTGGCTATACTGGAAAATCCTTCGACGAACTTGCGGTAATAACCGGCAAGTCCGAGAAAGCTTCGGATTTCAAAAACATTGGTTGGGGATAACCAGTCAAGAATGGCTTGTATCTTCTCAGGGTCAACAGAAATTCCTCCAGCGGATACAATATGTCCAAGAAATGCCACTTCACTGAGCCAAAACTCACACTTGCTAAGTTTGGCATACAGCTGGTGCTCTTGGAGGGTCTCCAAAACTAGACGCAGGTGTTCAGCATGCTCTTCTTCGGTCTTGGAATAAATAAGGATGTCATCAAGGAAAACTACCACGAACTTGTCGAGGTACTCCATGAAAATCTTGTTCATGAGATTCATGAAATAGGCTGGGGCATTGGTCAGACCAAAAGACATCACGGTGTATTCAAACAACCGTAACGAGTGGTGAAGGCGGTCTTGGGAATATCTGTCTCTGATCTTCAACTGATGGTAACCTGTCCGAAGATCGATCTTTGAAAAGACTCGGGCTCCGTTCATTTGATCGAACAGATCCTCGATCTTGGGAAGAGGGTACTTGTTTTTAATGGTCACGTCATTCAGCTTGCGATAATCCACACACAGGCGTGTGGTACCGTCTCTCTTGTCCACAAAATAATGGGTGATCCCCATGGTGAAGCGCTTGGGCGGACAAGACCTTTGCTTAGCATATCAGCCAACTGTTTCTTCAACTCAACCAGTTCTTCCGGATTCATCCGATAAGGCTTTTGGGATATGGGGGATGTTCCTGGAATAAGCTCAATTATGAACTCAATATCCCTATCTGGCGGCATACCAGGCAATTCTTCTGGGAAAACATCCTTGAACAGATGAACAACACGGATCTCATCTAGGGCGGGTCGAGCTATGCTCTCATGGCAGCCTGGGTGAGGTTGACTAGTTTTAGACACATACTCCACTTCTACTTCTTTGTCGGTGGTGATGGATACAGCTCTTCTGGCACAGTCAATTCGACCATGGTACTTGGCTAACCAATTCATACCGAGTATAACATCGATGCCTTGGGTTCCCAGAACAATTAAGTTAACTGGAAACTTTCTCCTTTGATCTCAAGGGGTACATCGGAGCAAAACATCTGGTCTCTACGGTGGATTCTGGGATTTGGATGACCATGGGTTTGGGTAAGAGGCTCTTAACTAAACCTCCCTTAGCAACAAATTCTTGGGTAACAAATGAATGGGTAGCACCAGAATCAAACAGAACAGTTGCAGGTACTGAGTTGACAAGGAACGTACCCAGCACAACATCCGGAGCATCCTGAGCTTCTTCAGCATTGATGTGGTGCAGACGACCCTTGGCAACAGCAGCATTTCCGCGAGGTGCGGCATTCTTGCCATTTCCATTTCCATTGCGGCCTTGACCATTGTTCTGTGCCGGCGCATTGGGGCGCTGGACATTCCTCTTGGGATTGGGACATTCTTTGGAGTAGTGACCCTTGTTGCCGCATTCAAAGCAGATCACATTGGGATTGGGTGAAGTTGTTGAAGTTTCCTCCGGGACGGTTATTGTCATTGGGGCGGTTGAAGTTGTTTGGGCGGTTAGGGTAATTTGGGCGTGGAGCTTGGGGTGGACGATAGGCAGGCCTGGTGTTCTGCTGAAAGATACGAGGTTTCTGGCTGCTCGAGCCTTCCTGAGCATTCATCCTCCTCTTGCGACCTTCATACATCGACTTGCGCTTGGTCTCCAGCTGGATGGCTTTGTCCACAAGTGACTCCAGATCACGGAAGTCATGGATAACCAAAGCACACTGAAGTTCATCATGAAGTCCACTCATGAAACGCTCCATCTTCTTCTCTTCCTTGTCGGTGTCATCAGGAGCATACCGAGATAAGTCGGTAAACTCCTCAAGATAACCGACCACATCTCTACTTCCCTGCCTCAGCTTGCGGAACTCATCCTTCTTCCTCTCAATGAGCCACTGGGAATATGCTTCTTGCGGAACTTCTCCTGGAACTCAGCCCAGTTGATGACATGACCAGCTGGCTGGAGAGTCTTGGTAGTTTCCCACCAAGCTCTTGCAGGTCCAGCGAGATAGTGGGTTGCATACAGCACTTTCTCATTTTCTCCCACAGCAGCAACTTCAAGATTATTGCCGATGGTGCGAAGCCAATCATCGGCTTCTAGTGGGTGAAGTCCCTTGGAGTAGGTGGGTGGGTTGGTCTTCTGAAAATCACCCAAGGTAGATCGCTGGTTTCCATCACCATTGCCGTTACCACCATTGTTGTTGTTGTTGTTGTTGTTGTTATTGTAAGCGGCTGCGAGTTGTTGTAAGGCAGCGAGATGAGCTTGGCGCTCTTGCCGGGCATTTTCACGCTCCTCCATGATAAGTGCGAGAAGTTGGGTGGGGGTTGGGTCCGGTGGTGGTGGTGCTGATCCTGATCCTTCCGCATTGCTGCGACGGGGTGGCATCCTGAAGCACACCGGGTATAAGAGACAAGGCAAGAAAAGTTCGACTAAGGGAAAAGATGATCTCTCAAGCGGTTGATTAATCCTAAGATTATATGAAAATAGTTCACACAATTTAAACAAGACAAACATACTTATATTTCACAAACAATACATCAAGAGTTCACATCAACATCAAGCTTACAACCTCAAGCTTACAACATAACATCTGGTTTCCAAAAGAACCACTGCTACTACTCGACTAGCTATAGGGGGTCAACCTAATCCTGCGGTAGTGATCAAGTCACTCGCCTACTGAGGTGGAACCTCCAGCTCTAACACGTCAGCATCTGACTGGTAGGCTGGCTCCTCGGGATCCTCCTCCTCGTCCTCGAGAACTGGCTCGAGTGGCTCCTCCTCCTCGTCAACTAACTCCTCCTCATCATCCTCCTCCTCACAGTCCATCTCCTCCACGAAGTCATCATCGTCACTGAGGAAAGCGTCGTTCTCCTTGCGGAGATCCTCGCCCTCCTCCTCCATCTCGTCAGTATGGTGCTCAAGATCCTCAATCAGTCCATCCTGCTCTGCCACCTTCGTGCGGAGCTTCACGATAGTCTTCCTCAGCTGGGCCCTCTTCCTGAGAAGAGCAACCTTCTCCACCATCAGCTTCATCTCGTTCTCGCGAAGCTCAACGAGCGACTCGCGGTCGAAGTGGAGCTGAATCCTAGTGCGCAACAGATCATCCTGAGTGCACTGAAGTAAGATCTCCATGTCCATGATGTAGCTCCCAAACATCGGGTGGTAAGGTGAAGGAGTAGGGTGTCCATCACAGTTGCGCCTCCCGTAGAACCGGAACCGGGAGTCTACTAACTCCGCCTTGTGCTCCTCACAAAGTCGGGATAGCATCCTCTGTGTAGCAGTACAGAGACCGTCAACCCAGGTGGCCTCCTTGGTGGTGAAGATGAGTGTGGAATTGGGAGACTTGATGTTCCTGCGAACTGACGATCTGATGAGCCAGCTCAGCCTTCCAACACCGTGAACATCAATCTGAGCTCCCTCAAACTCTGGAGCGGGGCGACCTAACAGCTTGGTCAACTCGAACAAGTCCCTCTCAAACGTCAGCTTGCTGTCCTTCTCCAGCTGAACGAACTCGGTCCAGTGGAGTGCCATCTACAGTTTTTAAGCAAAATTTTAAGTTAGTTAGTGACAAGTAAATCAAAATTTTAATATAGTAGGGCAACAAGTGAGTCAAATTTTAAACTTAATGAGAGGTGTACAAAATTTTAGGGATACTAAGGAAAATGTAACATTTAATGAGAGTAAAATTTTGCATAGTAAGAGGATTGGAGATAAGCAATTTTCGAAAATACTTCATTCCTTTCTTTTTAGAAACTCTTTTTGTAACATTTGACAAACGACCATGCTAACTAAGGTTTCCTAAAGTCAGGATGGCTCTGATACCAAGTCTGTGGGGACCCCGGACTAGCTGTCCGAAATACCCGATTATGCTTAACACAACGATCCCGTGATCAGTCTGTCGTTGCACATAATCCGAATTGGATACCAAAGTTTACATCCATTACAGTACCGAATAGAAAGTCTTACATAAATGGTCATTTAGACCAAGTTCTTACATAGGTGCCTTCATGGGCCAAACCAAATATATCAGCGGAAGCTACGGCGTAATCGACATCATATTCTAACGATGACGACCCGACAGGCAGCTGACTTGTGGAGATCCTTAGTTGGCGTAGAAGTCGCCATATTCCTGCTCTGCGTAGTGTTCCTCCTCGTAGTCTGGCTAGGACAATAGCCAGGGACGAAACCAATATGAGTACATTTGAATGTACTCGCAAACTATCCCAACATGAGTATGCACCAGTTTTATTTTAGTTGACAACTTTTCTTAAAACATCTCTATATCTTTATTAAGAAGAGTTTTATAACTATTTTAAAGAAGTCACCGTTTTCATCTGTTTTTCCAAAACTCTCCTTTTCCCGACCATAGCCCGTCATGGTCCACTTTCATCCCACCACCTCATACCGATCCGTTGGTATAGGTGTAGGAAACAATCTCCACTTCATTTTTCTTTTAAAAACTCAAAGCCTTTTTAAAACTTGCACAAGGTCTTAGGACAGTCTCCCAATTGTCCATATCCGAGGACTCGGCTATTCGAATAGTTTTAACACTCTGCAGAGGTAGCACGCTTTTAACCCACATCCATCCGGCAACTCATCGTGTCTGCCACGTCTCGCCATACCAGGTGTATGCGAAGTAAGCCGCCGGCCATAGCCTCTTATTTGCTCATGCTAGTATAGGATCCTTCCCATATGACACTTTCCATCGACACCCAGTCCGGTTTCCCGTCAGAAACCCTAAGTGTGAGGACTCATAGTTTTGTCCGGCGGTTTATGGTGGAACCTTCTATCCTCCCCACCAACTTGTGTGAGGACCCGGGTCAGGGGGTAGATCCTCGGACCATCCCCTCATGCATAACGGAGTCATCTCCGTCGATGAGGTATCCCATACTAATAAGAGCAAACTACATGACTACGCCTTTTCCCATATGTGGTAAATGTGGTCGCACAGGGTAGGATTGGTTTCCATAGTACTAGGACACTGTGCATTTTTCACAAACATCACCATTTTTCCACCTTTCCAACACAGCACCGACATCTCGCGTTCCATAAACTCACAAGACATTTCAAAGGAGTTTTGAATAAACAACATTGTTTTCCCATCCTAAAGTTTTATATAAACTACTACATAGGGTGGCAAAATAATATCCATATATTTTTGAAATGGGTTTTGTAAATCTTGCTTTGAGAGTAAACATATTATGAAAGTAGATGCATATGTTGGTAGTGCAAGCTCAGAGAATAGCTTGCCTTGCTTGGCAAAGTGATCTTGCTCTTGTTCTTCAAATTCAGCAAACTCTCCTTCCTCGATATATCCGACAACGTTCTCGTCTAATTAACAAACAAACAATACAAACAATCACTAAGCTATACAAGCAATCACCTCAACATAACCATCATAACATCACAATTAGCTACTGCACACATCAAACCACACAATTTGGTTTTCAAATAAATTGAATTAAACATTATTTTTAAGTCCAAATTATGGCAGAAACTAGTTATTCATGTTTAATTCCACAACTTGAGTTCTGTTGGTCACAAAAATACAAACTAAAATTCTATGGAAAGCCACTGATGTGTAGAATACAACCCAATTTGAATTGGATCATTTGGAGTTACCAAACTCCCTACACATTGGATTGAATCCAGTAGCTTAATAATCAAGTTTTAGCTACCAATTAAATTATATTGTTCCAAAAATTAAACCCTTTTAGGGGTAACTAAACATGGATATATGTGAGCTAACAAAATTGGTCCTAACTCATTTGGATCAACCAATAAACATATTTGTCTGTTTTAGTCCAGAAGGGTTTATCTTAAAGTCACAATTATACTACTTAATTAATTCTACCAAAATTAGGGGAGCTAACACAAGGCAGTACTAAGCTAGCAAAATTGGTTTGGAATTATTTGGACTAACAGAGTATCAGAAACAAACAAGTTTAGATTTTAAACCTTCTGTGGCATTTTCAATAATACTTTTTAATTATTTAATTAAATGACATGAGACCAATTGTGTTGGTTAAACAATTTCATAAGCTTTCCAGAACATTTGAGTTTGATTTATTTGGATTCCTAAATCTCGAGATATTTAATTTTAAAGTTGACATCAGTACTGAGAATTTCAGAGAATTTAAATTAGAAAAATCCACTGTTGTGGATAATGTTGAAATCCCTGACGGGTGGGTCCTACCCGTCAGTGACTCAGCGAAACGGTACGCGCGCGAGGGAAAAGATTAAAATTATGACAGTGGGACCCACATGGCAGTCTAACTTAACACGAAGCGGTACGTGGCCGTAGATCTTCGATCCAACGGCTCACGGAGGTCGCCATCGGCGACGACCTAAAACGAGCGGCGCTGCCGCGCCGGCGACGGCGAGGTGGACGGATCTCTCACCTAGGGGCTCGGGAGGAAGCGGCGATGACGCGAATCGACGGCGGCGGCTCGGGGAAGACGATGGTGCGAGCGGCAGTTGCTGGGGAAGTCTCTGTCGACGGCGGCGATGTCGCGCTCTTCGTCGGCGTCGGGCAGCAACTTCGGCGGAGCTTCGGGGTCGCGTCCGTGCGCTAAAAAGAGGGAAAAGAAGCCTGGGTGAGTGCGGTGAGCTTGGGCAACAGCGTAGAGGGGTCAGAGGGAAGAATGGGAGGGTGTGGCGTTGTGGTGGTGCTCGACCTCAACGGCGGCGTCGGGTGCGGCAGTGCACTGCCCTCCGGCGGTGCACAGACGAAATTGAGGCGAGGGAAAGCTCGAGGGGAGGTGTGGTGTTCCAGTGAGGTCTCGGGTGCTTTTATAAGCTCGGGGCGGTCCACGATGGTCGGGGTCTACGGCGGCGGCCATTGCGCGTCCACGGCGACCATTTCGGCGATTACCCGGCGAGGGTGCAGAGGCTCGTGGCGGCTTGGGGCTTAACGGGGTCCGGCGAGGTTCTAGAATCATCTAGAGGAGTGGTGCGTGTCGGGAAGCAGAGACGGGGGCCAATTAGCTCGGCGCCGTCCAATGCATCCGCGGCGGTCGTCGGGGAACATCGGCGTTAAGGCGACGGGAGAGGTGCCCGTTTTCTTCCCTGCGGTGCAGAGACAGCAGAGGCTCCGGGCGCGCGCGCAGGGGGGGCCTGGGCGGCTCGGAAACGGCGACGACGGTGGAGGCGACACGGCGGCACGTCGGGGCGAGGGAGAGAGGTAGGGGACGACATTTTGCAGAAAACCCCCTGCCTCCTCTCTGCTTCTTTTTTTATTTCTGTTTTAGTCCTTCTGTTAAAACCAGAAGGTTTTCTAGGATTTAATTAGGGCATTTAAACATTTTAGAAAAATTTGCAAAAATTTGTGGGGCCTTCCCATAATGTACAGAAGCTCCACAAAAATTGGCATAAAATAATAAAATGTTTTGAAACATTTTCTTTTATAGTACTTTGTTTATGTTATTTGAATTTATTTCAATTGTTTTTATTTTAGAATTTCAAAACTAGTTCAAAAATAATATTTGAGAGGGGAAAGTGGTAGGAACAAAATGGGGAGTGTTGACATTACATCTCCACTGACTTTGGTTTGAAAATAATTGAGTTGGTCACTTGGAGATTTTTATGTGACAACTTGTCACTTTTATTTTCTTGCTTTGAGTTTTATATTTTGTTTTCTTTCTTCTTACTAGTGTTCACTAGTGCAAACACCCACACAACAGCAAGAACAACATCTCAAGTAACAAAAGCAATTAACATGCAATAAACAACAAAAGTTTTTGTTGGCTCTCATTTTTGGAATATAATCCTGATAATAATTTTGGGATGTTACACTATGGTGGACGCCGGCGGCAGAGATAAGAGAGAGAGCATTGTCGGGTAGCACCAAAAGCTCTGGACTCACCGCGTCTCCTTGTAAAATCTGAAACGACATGTTTAGGTTTCAAGTTTTTGAAACAAAACATGCAACTATGTGTACGTATTGCACACACTCTAAAAGTTTTTTTTTGTATTTTACTCTACCCAAAAAGAGTATTTTGAGAGAAAATAGAGCTATTTTTCCTTTTTTTACAACCACAATTTTTTTTCTAGATGGGAATCCTTTTTATTTCACCAAAAAATTAGCCCATTAGTACAAACACTTGTATATATCCAATATTTTTTTCAAACTGAATATAGATAAATAATGTGAGCTATGTGGGGTCTACCATAATGTTGACATGTGGGAGAAAGAGAGGGCTCAAATTCTAGGGAGCTTAGTATTTAGAAAGATATCTTCTTCATGTGTGAACATTATCCGGTTACTGCTGAGCAGTGCCCTGTATATTCTTAAAAAGTATGATCTTTTTTGTAGAATATGAGCATTTTTAGAACCTTATGAATTTTTTGAATCATGACTTTATTTTTAAATGTGGTGAACAATGTTTAGACTCCATGAATGCTTGTACTTTGAACCCATATCCACTTTTTTTAAACCTCGTGAATATTTTTTTAACCTGTGAATTTGAAGCCATGAACATTTTTCGTACAATTTATAATTTTATAATCTCGTGAACATTTTTTACTGAGTGAACATTCTGAAGACCCTTAAACGCACTATTTCAAACAATTAATTGTTTGTGAACCCCCTTAAAAAGGAAAAATAAAAATAAGTAAGTGTGGAAAATAAAGAAAAAGAATCGAGCCAAAAGAACGAAAATAGGAAAATAGAAGAAAAAATAACCCAGGTGATAGAAAACTGGAGCAGCGAGAAAGGGACACATAGACACTAGAAAGTACAATCAGCAACTAGTTGCGCCCGTATTGTCGGAGGTCCCATTTCTGAGTTTTCAAAAAATGTGAAATAAATCATTGACATGGGTTATGTTGTACCTTATCATCCACAAACTTTTAACAAAAAAATGACCATATATGACCTTTGCGAAAAATAGAAACAAATATGAAGCACATTATACTGTTCACTAGGATCCTTGCCTTTTTGCACATGTCAGATATGTTCACACCAAATTTATGGATGCACAAGATACAACAAAAGCTATGTCCAAAATTTAGTTCGCATTTTTTTGAAAACTACAAAATGGGGAAATCTATGAATGGGATGCATACGCAACTAGTTGCAAAATATACAAATTAACAATTTAAGTGAAGTTTCCAAGTAAACAAGTATCGATTTAAGACCAGAACTGCGAGTGTGCCCCTATTAAGCATGATTTCAAAAAGTTCACGTAAAAAAATCATTAGATTAAAAATGGTTCATGAATTGAAAAAGTTCGTGGGAAAATGTTAATTAATTTTAAAAATGGATCATGAATTAAATTTTTATGAATTTGAAAAAAGTTCACACAATTCATGAATTTAAAAAATGTTTCACGAGTTTTAAAAACGGTTCATAAATTTTAAAAAGTGTTCATGAATTTGAAAATGGTTCGGGAACTTTTTCAGTTCTTAATATTTTAAATTTTTATATTTTCTAAATCTAAACACTTTCAAAATCTGAATATTGAAATTTGAAGAATTTGTAATATCCTAACATTTTTGAAATTTAGACATTAAAAAACAAAAACCAGCAAATACGAAATAGAAAAACGAACAGGAAAAAGCATATCTATATCTATACCTAATAATAAAAGAATTAAGATTTCTTGTGCTACGTCATTTGTTTTTCGATTTTACCCTCCCACAAATCACATAATTACCCACATATGCCACCCATAAATAAAAAAGGGTTCGGTATCTGTATTTTCATCCGTGCGCTTCCTTTCCCCACGATCGATCTTTTAGTGTCGCCCAGGCCGGTCGTCGAAGACCTGCTCGTGCAGGTGCAACATCACACGATCCCTTGCGCCGCGGTCGCGGGAGAGTCCCCGGGCGAGACGTGCCGCTTGGACCATCATCTAAAGCATTGTCATATAGCATATCTAAACCATACTCCTCATCATTTTTAAAATTATTATCAATAATGTTCTCATTAGGCATAGGTCGATAGTACTCCTCATCATCAGAATCATAAAAGAAAGGTTCACCATTAACAACATCTTGATTGTTACCCTCATCCATAAGTGGTGAAGGTGGAAGTTTCCCCTCTGCATTCTCTAGTTGTTCATCATTTACAACATCTTCTTGGGGTTGCACGGGCATCCCCAAGCTTAAGCTTTTGTTATCTTCTTCCTGCAAAATATTAGAGCTTTCTTGGGCAGTTCTCTTCCTTGTGTCAACAACATAGATATTTTCATTAAATTCAAGTATGCAGAGATCAAGCATATTGGCAATGAAAACTTTAAATTGAGAAGCTATAGGGCAGGTTTCATGTTCATCAAGGAAGGTGTATAATTCATAGGCTGCCATAAAAGTAACAAATTACTCTACTTCTTCCACCCCTAAGTGAGCATAATTACCTTTATGATAGCTTGCAATAACATGTTCATTGTTGGAAGGGCATTGAAATTCAAAGTGTCTAGAGTATTCAGAGCAACAAATTTCTTCCTCATGATATTTAAGCAACACATTGGCAATTTCATTTAGAAGCTCTATGTACTCTCTAATCTTTTCCCTTCATTTGATTTTCTAAGTTCAGTGGCCATCATGTCATTTTCATAATAGTTTTCCATTGATAGCAAGTAGACATACCGAAATATGATATGCAAGACAATGACAAAACAAATGAATTTGCTTTGAAGGTAAAGATGGATAAGATGATGCTCGCGTAGGTGCAACCTCCCCAAGCTTAGGTGTTAACACAAGTTGGTGATGAAGTTGACTTTGTTGTGATATCCTCGAATCAATCCGGCTACAGAAACTAGATGTTGATGTGGAGTCAGATCTTCAAGGCTGCACCCTTGGATAAATCTCTCAGCAATGATTCCCCGGCAACGACGCCAGAAAACACCTTGATGACTGGCACGTAGTTGATGAGGAAATCGTGATGTAGTGTTGTTTCTTCGTTCTTCAACAACGGTACCAGCTATCAATCTTGATACCCCTGCAATGAAAAGTATACGTGGTTAGGTTGAGCCTCCAAGTGCAGAGTATGTAGTAGTGGTAACAGTGTTTTCCCCACGAGGGTTTAATATCGAACTCTCGGGGAATCAGTGGTGGTAGATTTATCTTCTTTGTCCTTCTTTTGGTTACCTGCAAAACAAAGTTAAATATTTTGGTCCTCAACCTCACATGTGGTTGTCAAGCAAAAGGTGTAGAATGATATCAAGATAAATAGGCAATGATGGGTGTTGAATATGCTAGGATGATGATGGCAATGATATATGATATATTTTTGGGTTTTTATGATGGATGCAAGATGGAAAAGCCTTTTTGTATTTTCGGATTTAAAAATGACAGAAAATGGCAAGGTGGCAAAGTGGTTGTAAAAGTGTTTCTTATGATTAAAAATGGACCGAGGTTCATGGTTTCACTTATGCACTCTCTCTTTAAGTGGTGTGGCAGACAAGTGGACATAGAGTTGACATATGAGATTGCAAGCACAAAGTTTGATATCAAGTTGACAGTTTATGGGCATCACTGAAAGGAAAACGATGTCGCCTAGAGGGGGGGTGAATAGGCGATTAAAACTTTTCCGGTTTAGGCTTGCTAATTGCAGATTAAAACTAGGTGTTTAAATTAACAAGCCAACAACCTAAATAAACTAGGCTCACCTATGTGCACCAACAACTTATGCTAAGCAAGACAAACAACAAGGTGATAGCTAAAGAATACTTCAGGCACGAAGGCTATCACAATGTAAATTGCATAAGTAAAAAGCTCGGGTATAGAAATAACCGAGGCACGCGGAGACGACGACGTATTCCCGAGTTCCTCCTTGTTAAGGGAGTACGTCTCGTTGGAGAGGTGTGAACCGACACAACGGTTCAACAACCACAAAGGTTTCACCGTCTTCTCCGATGAACCGACCACAAAGGCTTGGTTCACTTCCACTATCGGTATTCCTTCGAGGCGGAATCCGGAGCCTTTCAACAACAATCCGAGGCACAACCCACAATGGGATTGGGGGCTCCCGAACGGCTCTCAACAACAATTCGGGGCACAACCCACAATTGGATTGGGGGCTCCCGAACGGCTTCAAGTGACCACACAAGGGTCCAACCACCACAAAGGCGTCTAGGGTCCAAGGACCCAAGAGTAACAAGTTCACAAGCTTTCAACTTCCACGAATCCTCGTGGAGAGCACACCGATGCACCAAATGCAAAAGGCAAGAGCACAAGTGCTCAAATCCTTCACTCTCAAATTACAACAAAGCAACAAATGCTTATGGGGGAATAAGAGAGGAAGAACAAAGAGGAGATGCACCAAGAACTCCAAGATCAAGATCTACAAGGTTTCCCTCACTTAGAGGAGAAAACGATCGGTGGAAACGTAGATCAAGATCACCTCTCACTATCCCTCAAATATGAGCAAGAACCATGGGAGGGATTGAGAGGAAGAGCAAGCTTTCAAAGAGCAACAATGGAGGAGAGAAGTGAGAAAAACTTGCTCAAGTGTTGTGTAAACAAATGGGGAAGAAAGCCCTTTAAATAGTCCACTGAAAAATATGGCCGTTGACAGGAAAGTCAAGATTCATTCGTCGAGCGCCCAGCCTGGTGCCCAGCCTGGGCTGGCCAGGAGGCTGGCGGAGAGGCAGACTCGCCCAGCCTGGGCTGGCCGGGAGGCTGGCCGAGTGGCAGACGCGCCCAGCCTGGTGGCCAGCCTGGGCTGGCCGAGAGGCAGAAGCGCCAAGCCTGCAGGCCGGCCTGGGCTGGCTGGGAGGCTTGCCGGAGGCCAGACACGCCCAGCCTGGTGGCCAGCGAGGCTGGCTGGGCAGTAAAAAAACTTCTAGAAAACATATCTTTTTCATTAAAAATCCAAATGACATGAAACAAACTTTGTTGGAAAGATAACGACGAGTACTTTCCAACAAATATTACAAACCATAAATAGAGTCAAGTTGACACAGATAGGTAGGTGTGGAACTCTCCTCGGGGATAAACCAATAATATTTCCAACACGAAAACGCAACAAGTTTTCCATATAAAATTCGTTTTCGAAGAACTTGGGCTTGTCATGAAGATCACGACAAGCACCAAAACCCAACAAGGAGAAAAACCACATAAGAACCAAGAAAGATGAAATGCCAAGTATGCAAAGGTTTGAGCTCTCCACAAAGATGCGATCAAGTTACTCACTTGAGAGCCCCTCTTGATAGTACGTCGTCTATCCTAAACCCGGTCTCCCACTAACAACATGAGACCGGTAAAATAAAAAACCTATCAAGATCATACCTTTGCCTTGCGCATTCCACTTGAGCTCGATGATGATGATCTTGACTCTCTCAAGTTGGAACACCTTTCTTGATTGTACTTGCTAGCACATGCTTGATGAAGACTTCTCCAAATGCTCCCCCATACTCCATTATGGGAGAGCCTCGCTAAGCTTTGTCTTCATGTCTCCTTTGCACTTCATCTTCTACACATGACCATTCTTCATATAAACCCTTCAATAGAGCATTGGTCATCATGCCATCTTCAAGAGTTCAACACATGAACTCCTATGGACAAGATCTATAAGAATATCTCAATGTAAATATTAGTCCATAAGGATTGTCATTAATTACCAAAACCACGCATGGGGCAACACATGCACTTTCAATCACGTCCTAACATAGTGACCTTTTGGTTATTAGTCTCACTTATACTCCACCAAGATGCGAACTAAATCATAACACCTCAGTAATTAAGATGACTCAGAGTATAGCAATAAGTTTCATGACATGAAGTTAAAATAGGAACATGCTAGATCTAGTCATAGAGAAGAGGCTTGATCACCCTCAACCCCGGCAGCAAGGTATTTTTGTTTATCCCTAGTGAGGTAACAAAGTAAGGTAAACAACCAAGTGGATCGCGATATTTCAGTTGTTAGCTTACCGCACTCACCACTCCCCGTTACTCCAACTAATGCACACATCACGCTCTCATAAACATGCTTGATCAAAACAAGTAGACAAGAACGGGGTACATAATATGCATCTATACTCGTAACTGAAACAAACATTTGCAATCTCAACATATATTAACTCACAAAAAGATCCACCACATAGGTAATACAAATATGACCGTAATCATGTTCAGCAGCTCATACGGTACTCATTAGTGAAGCTCAAGAGAGAGGAGAGATACATAAGTTACTTCCACAAACCCATAGTCCAGGGGTGGACTACTCCCTCTTCATGGTGGAGATAGTGGAGATGTCGATGGAGATGAAGGAGACCACGTCGGCAGCGCCCTGATCTCTGTTTTCGTGTTTTTGTGATACGGCGGCGCTTGGTTCGCGAAACGCCAGGGGACCTTTTTTTAGTCGTTTTTAGGTCAAGACGAAGGCGGCGTAGAAAGGATCGACGGCTGCGGAGCCCCGAGGCCCAAAAGAGTGGGCCCCACGTGGCTAGGTACAGTGGCCACGTGGGCCACCCTCTTTTGGCCTCCTGGCCTCCGTTTGTTTGCTTCCTTCGCTCCGAGGTCTTCATCCTTCCAAAATAATGATGCATGTATTTTTCCATAATTTTTGGACGTCGTTTGGGTCCCTGAAACAAAAAAGGAAAGAAATAGGGTTTTCTGCCTGCGCAGAGTTAATTCCATAAAAATACGAAACAATTGATTTATTTCCTAAAATCATTAAATAACAGTAATATAACCCTCATATGATGTATATATGATTGGAATATGTGTGATATAGTGCAAAGTTCATGTATGCATTTTACATGCATCAGGGGTACAAACAAATATACATGTAGTAAAAACAATCATGCAATCTTCCTTGGAAGCACAAATAATTTTAACTTGAGAATACTAAGCTTATTAGCCAACAAGAGAGAAAGATAATGAAATAATATATCTACATGCACTTCCCTCTTTTCTACTTAAGCCAAAGTATTATTGCTACTGACCAATGCTAAGTTTGTTGATATGTCCAAAACGTATCTATATTTTTTTATTGTTTCATGTTCATGTTATGCCTTTGGCACTTGTTTTTATATTAAGTTTATGATTTATTTGGACTAACCTATTAATAGTTGCAAAAAGCACAATTTTCTTGTTTTACGATTTGATGTGTAGGAATTATACAAAATACAAGAGGAAACCTTGTTGGAGTCGACTTGGAACTTTCGTGAAATATGTCCCAGAACTGTTTTCGGAGTTTGCCAGTTTGACCCTCGAAGATGTCGTTAAATGGATATCATTATCTTTAAAAGTTGTCACAAATTTACATACGCAACTTTTAAGCCCTAAATCAGCCCAATCAAAGTACGGATGCCGCCTTTAGGCCCAATATGGTGAAACCCTAAAAGAAGGTGACGGAAATTCGAGAAGATATATAATGAGAGGAAACCTAACTCATGGAGGACTCCTCCACCCACGAATTTCAGCCACCAGCACGTTTTTGCCTCCCCCATGGATCCCATTTCCATGGGGGAGGGCTCCCAAGAATCCATGAAGGAGGAAGGCTAAGGGACGGTGCTCCCCCATGATGCCGGCGGCGGGGTAGGAGTTCCCCCGTGCCGCCGGCGCCGCCGCCCTGCGCTCCTCGCTGCCCTCTCCGCCGTCTTCACCGCTATCTCTATCACAAACTCCTCCTTGTATTCAGTGGTTCATCCTCCCACAAACCTCTGTACCGTCCTATGTAAACATGGTGTTTGATGCTATAATATTTATCATATGATCTACGTCATGCTTGTGTAGTTTATTTGTCTTTTGATTGCTTTGTTGAATGTCTATGGTTCATTAGAGTTGTATGTTGATATAGTATGTCCTTTGGTGTCCATTATACTTGTGCGCGCATGGATCAACACCCTATGGTTAGTAGTATGTGCAACGGAAGGGGGTAGTTCTGCCGTAGTGACAGAAACCGAAGACTCAAACCGGTTAGTTGCACGTATGGGAGTAAGAGGACCATAAACTTAAGGCTATGGTTGGGGAAACCTTAATGCATTGTTAGTATTTACGGATGTTTGCTAACAATCCAATCATATAGTACTTGTAATCCCAAGTAGTGGAGTGCATGTATATTTAGCCTCTCCCACACTGCAAACGCATCAAAGACAATGAACTAAATGTCTTCACTAATTAATCTTGGACAAAGCCATCACAATTACCACCACTTTTCCACACTCGTGCTACTGTTAGTATACGGTTACTTAGTGTACTTTATTGTTGCAGCACTAACTTTTACTTTCTTGTATTTACTATCCTGTAAAACAATCTCTCATACGCGTAGTGCTACTGTAGTTTTATTTCCTAGATAATGCAAATGCTTAGTGTGAGTAGAGTTGTATTAGTGGTTGATAGAACTTGAGAGATTACTTATCCTACCTGTAGCTACTCGTTGGGTTCGACACTCTTACTTATCGAAAAGGCTACACGCAATCCCCTATACTTGTGGGTTATCATTTGCCAAAACCAAATAGATTTACTTAATGCTCCCAAAGTGATGCCAATACTAACAACAAGATCATCATATGACAAGAATTGCAAACTAAAATAAGAAGTGCAGAAAGTAAATGATAAAACTTCTCATTAATATTCCATGACGGCAACTCACACCAAGGGATACATAGATAACCAACTAAAAGAGAGATACTTCCACACCGCAAACCATCCTATATGATAACATCTCTACTCATGATATGACTTGACTGAAAGGTAAAAAGGTAAAAGATAATGGTGTGATATCGCGACACTCCCCCCAAGCTTGGAACAAGCCAAGGGGATGCCAATACCAATGATGAATTACTCCTTCGGTGGTGATGGTGGGACAACCATAATGGGAGTAAGAAAGCGCTCCAACATTCCGCGAAGTCGGTTGTTCTCCTCCTGAAGTATCTCCACTTCCATCCTCAGAACACGATATTGATCACAAAACTCATCGGTGACACGAAGAGCTTCTTCCACCGCAGGGAAAGAGCTGAGGTCTGGGGCAGGTGGTATAGGTCACTGTAAATTATGAGAAAAAGCACGTCCAGGGTTAATTGCTCCCACAAAAGCAGCTTGAGTGTATTTGATCTTGCGGTCGTCTGTCCCTCCTTGCTTGATGATATCTTCTTCAGCTCCTCCTTGGTGCTCCGATCCATGTCCTCACGCCTAGCGGTTATCCTTTCTTCTTCCACCCATCCAACGAAAGTCCCCTGATCAAGGTTACGGAGGAGCTCACGTCGATGTCGCAACACGTAATCCTCTGAAGATGAACCTTGGGACGACATCAAAAAGGAACAGGTCGAAACAAAATACGACGAAAAGACGATATACGGACATCGGGGGGTCCGGGAGATTATATAGCAAAAAGTTTTACAACAAAAGGAAGTTACGGAGAGAAACCGGGTCGGAGAAGGGCTCCGAGGCGCCCTCCGCATATGGCGGCGCGGCCAGGGGTGGGCCTACGCCACAGTGTGGGGAGGTGCCCTCGGGCACCTTTTCCTACCCGTTTCAATCTCGTAATTTTCCATATTAAATAAAAATAACAAAAATATCTTTTAGAAAGTTAAACGCGAACTTTTTCTTACCAAAACTGGACCTATTCGAAAACAGACTCTGCAGTCCCATCAATTTGCGTTTTAATAAAAGTTTCCGGAGTTATCACTCGAATAACATCAACGTCTTCATTATAAGAATCTCCAGAAATATAATGTTTAAGTCTTTGCCCATTCACCACCTGTGTAGCATTATCTTTCAGTGAAGCGATCTTTATTACACCTGAACGATACACCTCCACAATGACAAAAGGTACTTCCCATTTTGAGAGTAATTTTCCTGCAAAAAATCTGAGACGAGACCGATACAATATAACTTTCTCACCAACATTAAACTCCCTCTTAATAATTCTTCTATCATGCCATTTCTTAACTTTCTCCTTAAAGAGTCTAGCATTTTCATAAGCTTCACTTCTCCATTCATCTCAAGAACTTAATTGGAGAAACCTCTTCTTACCGGCAAGTTTAAAATCTTTATTAAGTTCTCTCACAGCCCAATAAGCTTTATGTTCTAATTCTAAAGGCAAGTGACAAGCTTTTCCATAAACATTTTATAAGGAGACATACCCATAGGATTTTTATAAGCAGTTCGCCCATAAAGCATCATTTAACTTACCATCCCAATTTTTCCTAGATCTATTAACAGTCTCTTGCAAGATAGATTTAATTTCTCTATTTGATAATTCTACTTGCCCACTAGTTTGAGGATGATAAGATGAAGCAATTCTATGATTAACACCATATTTAGCAAAGGTCTTTCTAAAACCACCATGAATAAAATGATACCCTCCATCAGTCATAAGATATCTAGGTACACCAAACCTAGGAAAAATAACATCTTGAAGCATTTTAAAGAGGTCTCACCATCAACACTTTTTGTAGGTATGTCTTCTACCCATTTAGTAACATAATCAACAGCAACAAGTATATGAGTATTACCTTCTGAAGGAGGGAAAAGACCCATGAAGTCGAATCCCCAACAATCAAATGGTTCAATAACAAGAGTATAATTCATAGGCATTCATTGCGTCGAGAGATATTACCAATTCTTTGACATTCATCACAAGATAAAAGAAACTTTCTTGCATCTTTAAAGAGAGTGTGCCAATAGAAACCTGTCGCAGCAGTGGAACACGGGATTCCCATAGAGCTGCTGAAGTGGGTCCGTCGCCTGTGGGCCCACTACGAAGATGGACAAGCAAAGGCTACACTCAAGACTAGCGGGTACCCATCAGACTACTCGCAGACCAAGACAAAGTCACCAGTGCCGGGTTCGCCGAACCCTGAAGACCTTCCGCGCCCCGGAAGGAGTAAAGAAACCCCGAGAGCCCGAGTCCCCGGCGAGGCCGGCCTCTCTCTCGGGTATCATGTGAAGATAGGGCTTCCAGCGCCCTCCAGAAGATGGTAGAAGACCCAGAAGACTTGGGAAGCAAGGCGAAGGCAGGGAACACCACCTGCGGTGTGACAGCTCTTGTCCCACGTCGCTTTCCCCAAAAGGGAGGGAATCTCACCAAACTGGAACAAGACGCTGTCACACCCCAAAATTTGGCCTTTCAAAAATTTCGTTTAAAGATATTCCTCCTGGGTTTTAAAACTTGTTTCTATGATTTTATGTGCCATTTTAATTGGCAACCTTTTCAAAACTTCATCCAGAGCTTG
Source organism: Poa pratensis (assembly GCA_947311845.1). Lineage (NCBI taxonomy): Eukaryota > Viridiplantae > Streptophyta > Magnoliopsida > Poales > Poaceae > Poa > Poa pratensis. Next base: position 16,386,065 of record CAMZMU010000085.1, on the reverse strand, counting down.
AGACTTTGTGTTTTTGGTCCTCTCCCACTTGTTACCACTTGTTGGCAACCCCTTGGATCAAAAATATTTATCCCAATATTTTCCTTTACCATAAAAAACCCAATTCTTTTATTGGAGCTTTACAAAAGGTGCACGCAAAAACTTTTCAGGAAAATTGTCCAAAAATTAGGGAAGCATCCCTAGGCAATATATAGCCTATTTATGCAAAAACATTTGGTTTCCACTTGAGGATTTACCTCATTTTCTCTCCATCCAATTTCTGCCCTTTAACTTGGTTATTTTCAAAAACTATTAAAATTATTTTTCCTCAGGGGTGACAAGTACCTAGCTCCACCCATATGATGTGTGGACACCCCAGGACAAGGCCCCTGCCAAGTCTCATCACTTTCACCCCCTTTTAACCCTTTTTGCTTTTAGACCAGAATCTGGTTTTGAAAATTTAGTATAGACAAAGTTTTGCTTTTGCCCATTGTGTCTTAAGCAAACTTGTAGAGGAGGTCTAGGGACACACTTTGACACGGTCCGTTTCCACTCTGACACCCCAGGGAGCCCGGACTCTTATGTCGAACACCTTGCGCGCGTCCTGGAGCGTGGCCACGGTGGCCTTGGACTCGTCCCGACGCCGTCCTCGGCGAACCTTCGCCGCACCACCCCTTCCCACTCCTCAGCGCCTTGCCAACCAAGTTTCTCACCTCCCCCGCTACCTCCAACAGCCGGGAATCGCCAGAAACCGTCCCCCGCTCCCGCCAGAATGCAAGGCGACGCGCCGGCGGAGCAGTGTCGCCCTGACCCCGACAGCGACCCCACGAGCGCTGCACCTGCTGCCCCCCCTCCTGTGCACCCGTGGAGCCTCCGACACCCGCAGCCGCCACCAGCTCCACGACACGCGCCCGCACAGTGCGCCGCGGCGACCCCTCGCCACCGTGGACGGCCGCCTCGCGGGGACCTTTAAAACCCCCACCCCTGCACTCCCCGAGCCCCGCACCAACCCCAGAACCTCCCTAACCCCGCCCCCACGCAGCGTTGCGTCCGCTAGGGCCGTGCATTGCCGGCGACGAGCCGCCGAAGCCGCACCCTTCCCCGGACGATTCCGTCGCCGAGGAAGCTTCCCCCTCCGATTCCTTCCACCCACGCACCCCCCAGACCCTCGCAAACCCGCCGCCGTCCTCGCTTGAGTGGTTAGGGGCCGGAGTCATCGAGGCCGTCCTCGACGCCGGCGGCCGTGACCCCAAGCGCGCACCCAACCTCGCCTCCCCTACCCGCCGTGGTCTCCTCTCGCGGACGCGGCGCAACGAGACGGTCGTCCCCAGCTCCTCGGGAGCCCGCGCCGTGCCCGGAGTGGCGGGGATCGCCGGCAGCCATGCTTGGCCGCGCCATGTCGGGCTCCCTCCCGAGCGTCGTCGACGCGAAGGAGGTGGCCAGCGTGCCGGCCACATCGAGCTGACGGGTGGGCCCCGGTCCCGCCTGTCAGGTTAAGTGGAGACGCACCGCGCGCATCTCCGTCTTCCTGCGCTGAAAGCGTATCCCTTGAAAACGCGCAACCAGCCCAGCCCAGCCAAGTTTCAGCCCGTTCCAGTTTTTTTTCTCCGGTGAGCAGCAAATAGCTATTCTTCGCCTGGCCAAATCTTTTGAACCATAGCTCCGTTTGGAGTGATTCAAATTTCTAAATTCTTGTTTTGCAAAACTCTATCCAGTGGTATGGTTTATACTTCCTAGAAAAATGTTTGTGTGCTCAGCACCCTTGTGCACTTGCGTAGGCGTGTTTCGCGACACCGGCGTATCGACCCCCCAACCCGCGACGTCCGTGACCCTCCAAACCAGTTGGTGTCGATCTTCGAAGGCAAGCTAACCACTTGCTATGACCAGTCTTGTAATGTTGTTTGTTCATTGTTTGCATATTACCATGTCATGTTTGTGCATTCTTTGATTGCTATGCTTGAACTGTGCGTCGTGAGATATCACGGCTTTGATTTACTATATGCACCATGCTAAATACACTGGGTTCCGCCCAAGTGGATTGAACCTATTACCTTTCCGTAGAGTTGAGTTGAGTTGTGTATTTTGTACCACTCCCCGCACTCGTGACAATGTATGGGGTACCGACACCGTCACGAGAGTGGAGGAACGGTAGAACTGTGCTCACATGCCTTACCCGACCCGAAGTGGCGCCTTAGTCGCTCGGTCATAATAAAATGTTAACATTGGAGTCGAAACGCGATGGCGCTCATAGTCGTCCGATCGACTCCATTAACCTGTTTGTACTTTGGACGACGACCGTGGAGGCTTCACCGCCACTCAGTCATTACTTTCTCGCACTTACTTTCTGTCGACCCGTGGGGCATCTAGTCCCTCGGTCATTACTTTTCTGCTTATACTTGGACATTGATTTGTGGTGGCGCCATAGTCGCCCAGTCAATACTATTATTGTTTGTTATGCTTGAAATATTGTTATGCTTGCTATGTTGTTTTTGCTGGAAGTATTGTCATTGCTTGATTTATTGTGTTGCTAGCATCTTATCGTTGATTGATTTAGTATGATGTTTTTGTGATTGTTATGTTGGACTAATTCTTGGTTGTTTGGACTTGTTATGTTGAAACTTGATTAAATGAAACAACCCTCCAAACTTCGATAGGGTCAGTCCATAGTGCCACTTATCTGAACATCGATAGCACTACCATCGTCGCTCAAATGGGCAAGCCGTGGCCTACGTAACCTAACAAGCCTCCGGTGATGCTACCCTTTTGGCAAGTCTAGTCGGTTACCTGTGTGGTCGGGGCTAGTCTTGTGAAGGTTCCGGAGTTAGGCGTCGCTCATAGGTGGGGACGTGCCGGATTCACTTCGTCATAAGACATGGTCCAAGGGGATAGGTCGGTAGCTATACATGGAGTGTCTTGGTAGCGTGAACGGTCGCGTGAGTGTGTCTGAGTTTGTCTTAAGGATGATATCCTAAAGTACCTGCTCACTAGGGTGCACTTAGATGGATGGTATCTGCAACCTCTCGAGAGTGTCAAATCTAGATGTCTAGTCCCATTCCAAGGTTTTGGAACAAGTTCAGAGTCAGTCACACTGTGTGTCCTCGTCGAGTCCGGAGGTTAAACTTGAGTTTTGTTTGCTTGAAAGATGAACGACCTGACTCACTTAATAAACAATAAGATGCTGCAGGGAATGCTGTTTGAGTTGGAACTTGTGATAAGCCTTGAGAGGCTAGAGGCCAGTGGGCCTAGTGGTGACCTATGTGATGAGCCTTGAGAGGCTAGAGGCTAGTGAGCCTAGTTGTGTTGACTTGAGCTGTTGTGTTACTTGGTACCAATTGGTACACTCGTTTACTCATCACAGGTGAATCCTTTGTTTGATTGCTGGTATACGATCCAACCCCACCTGGCTTGGGTCTATACTAGCGATACCCCCCCCCCCCCCCCTCATTGATTGCTTATGCCATGTTTTGCTTGTCATGCCATGCTACCCTTATGCTATGTTGTTAGTTTACTTGTTGTAGATATTTGCCATGTTTTAGAATTTTATTCAATGCCTATCTTGTTGCTTGATCGCTGGACTGTTCCTGTCAAGTGGTTGTATTTCACTTGCGAGTACATCATTGTACTCACATTGGTTATTCAAATGACCAGACTTAGGCGAGGATTCATCTTCTACCTTAGCGAGAACGTGGAACCGGAGCGTGCTAGGATCAGTAGCCCAGCCAGATGCCTGTGGAATGGAGCCGCACCGACCGTTGCCTTAGTTGACTTCCGCTGCTAGTTAAAACACTTCCTAGGTCCGTGCTTGGCTTGATATTCTGTCATGCCTTGTGGCCTTGTAAACCTTTTGTAGCACTTTACGTGCCTGATTGTGTAATGATTTCCATGAAGTTACACCGTTGAACCGTGCGGCCAGATATCCTGGGCTGGCGCACGGAGCGACCACCTCTCTGGCAAAGACGTGCCAGGGAGGGGTGTTACAGACGCTTGGAGGAGAAGAGGCCACGTCGCCACCACCACCACGGAGAGGGGGATCTTCCCGCCAAGACCCCCTCACGCTCCTCGCATGACCCCATGTGGTACTCCTTGGCCTATAAAAGGAGGACCAAGTCATGGCGAGGGGAAGGACGGGACAGAGCAAGGTAGAAGCCAGGGCAAGACATAGCTGAGTAGCTAGGGCTAGAAGGAAGAGGGAGGTGATCTCTCCTGCCTTGGGATAGTGATACGTCTCCAACGTATCCATAATTTCTGCTGTTCCATGCTTATATTATACCATTTGCTACATGTTTTATATACACTTCGTATCACTTTTATGCATTTTCTGGGACTAACCTATTAACAAGATGCCACAGTGCCAGTTCCCTGTTTTCTGCTGTTTTTGGTTTCAGAAAGTTACTTCTGGAAATATTCTCGGAATTGCACGAAACAAAAGGCCAGTCCCTATTTTTCCAGCACGTACACGGAGTCCGAAGGAGAGACGAAGAGGCCACGAGGTGGCCAAACCACCAGGCGCGGCAGTGGGCCCAGCCGCGCCCAGGTGGTTTGGGCCCCTCGGGGGTCCGCCGACATCGCCCCTTCGCCTATTTATTCCCCGAGACGCGAAAACCCTAAAACACCGAGCCTTTCATCCAGAACATATTCGCTGCCGCCGCCGTCGTCAACCCTAACTCGGGGGGTTCTGAAGCTCTTCCCGGCACCCTGCCGGAGAGGGGAATCATCACCGGAGGGCTCTACATCGCCATGCCCGCCTCCGGAGTGATGCGTGAGTAGTTCATCCTTGGACTATGGGTCCATAGCAGTAGCTAGATGGTTGTCTTCTCCACTTGTGCCATCATGTTTAGATCTTGTGAGCTGCCTATCATGATCAAGATCATCTTATTGTAATGCTACATGTTGTGTTTGCTGGGATCTGACTTATATTGATACCTATGTGGAGCTGAATATTATATTATCATGTCTATGTCATTTGTGATCTTGCATGCTCTCCGTTACTTGTTGAAGCCTTGGCCACGTGAATACTTGTAACTCCAAGAGGGGGTATTTATGCATGATAGTTGGGTTCAACCTCTATTTAACCTGGGATAGTGACAGCAAGTTCTAAGGTTGTAGATGTGTTGTTGCCACTAGGGGTAAAACAGCAATGCTTTATTCAAGGATGAATGTATTGTTTACATTACGCACATTACTTAATGCAATTGTCTGTTGCTTGCAACTTAATACTGGAAGGGGTACGGATGTTAACCGGAAAGTGGACTATTTAGGCATAGATGCATGCTGGATAGCGGTCTATGTACTTTGTCGTAATGCCCAAATGAATCTCATAGTAGACACCACAGCTCACACATGCATGTTATATGCACTTATCAATTGTCAATTGCCCAGCTGTAATTTGTTTACCCAGCATGTTAGTTATCTTATTGGAGAGACACCACTAGTGAACTGTGGACCCCGGTCCATTCTTTTACATCTGAAATACAATCTACTGCAATCATTGTTCTCTACTGTTTTATGCAAACAAACATCATTTCCATTCGATACGTTTAACCCTTTGTTTTCAGCAAGCCGGTGAGATTGACAACCTCACTGTTAAGTTGGGGCAAAGTAATTTGATTGTGTTGTGCAGGTTCCACGTTGGCACCGGAATCCCTGGTGTTGCGCCGCACTACACTCCTTCACCAACACCTTCGAAGCAAACCTCGTTTTCCTACTGGTCGATTAAACCTTGGTTTCATACTGAGGGAAAACTTACTGCTGCACTCATCATACCTTCCTCTTGGGGTTCCCAACTGACGTGTGACGTACAAGCATTGTTTCTGGCACTATTAACCTAGAGCCACCAACACGTTTTCTGGCGCCGTTGCCGGGGAAAACGAATTGCTTCTGCAAGGGGAGTCTCTCACACCCAATCTCTTTACTTTGTTATTTGTCTTGCTTAGTTTATTTTTATTTAGTTTGTTTGCTCTCTTTATCAAAAACACAAAAAAATTAGTTACTTGTTTAATTTTTGTTTTTTTTTTCAAAATGAGTACTCCTGAGAACACTAAGTTGTGTGACTTCACTAGCACAAACAACAATGATTTCATATGCACTCCTATTGCTCCACCTGCTTCTACAGCAGAATTTTATGAAATTAAACCTGCTCTATTAAATCTTGTTATGAAAGAGCAATTTTCTGGTGTTAGTACTGATGATGCTGCTGCCCATCTTAATAACTTTGTTGAACTTTGTGAAATGCAAAAGTATAAGGATATGGATGGGGATATTATAAAACTGAAACTTTTTCCTTTCTCCTTGAGAGGAAGAGCTAAAGAATGGTTGCTTTCTTTGCCTAGAAATAGTATTAATTCTTGGACAAAATGCAAAGATGCTTTCATAGGGAAATATTATCCTCCTGCTAAGATTATATCCTTGAGAAGTAGCATTATGAATTTTAAACAACTTGATAATGAACATGTTGCTCAAGCTTGGGAAAGAATGAAATCTTTGGTGAAGAATTGTCCCACTCATGGACTGACTACTTGGATGATCATCCAAACCTTTTATGCAGGATTAAATTTTTCCTCAAGGAACTTATTGGATTCAGCCTCTGGAGGAACCTTTATGTCCATCACTTTAGGTGCAGCAACAAAGCTACTTGATGATATGATGATCAACTATTCCGAATGGCACACCGAAAGAGCTCCTCAAGGTAAGAAGGTAAATTCTGTTGAAGAAACCTCCTCTTTGAGTGATAAGATTGATGCTATTATGTCTATGCTTGTGAATGGTAGATCTCATGTTGATCCTAATAATGTTCCTTTAGCTTCATTGGTTGCTCAAGAAGAGCATGTTGATGTAAACTTCATTAAAAACAACAACTTCAACAACAATGCTTATAGGAATAATTTTGGTAGCAACAATTATAAGCCTTATCCTTCAAATGGTTATGGCAATTCTTATGGTAATTCCTACAGCAACAATAGAAGTGTGTCCTCTGATCTTGAAGCTATGCTTAAAGAATTTATTAGCACACAAAAAGCTTTCAATAAAACTGTTGAGGAAAAGTTTGAAAAAATTGATGATCTTGTCTCTAAAGTTGATAGTCTTGCTCATGATGTTGAAATTCTAAAACTGAAAGTTATGCCTAATGAAGTTAAAGATATAAGTCATTTGCTACAGCAAATGCCATCCAAGTTCGAATTGATAATAATATTAGGATGTTGGCTGAATTGCATGCTAGGTGGGAAAAAGAGGAAGAACTTGAAAAAGAGAATAGTATAGTTAGAGTTTGTACTATCACCACCACTAGTAATGCTAATGTTTCACATGCTAGTAAACCTCCTACTATTGATGGTAATGTTATTGGTGTTGATAATGTCTCTACTACTTCTGCAAAGCGTTTGAAATTGCCTAAAACTGCTGAAACTTTTTCTGATAAAAGTGCTGAAATTTTTCAAACTATTGGAGACAATGGTTCCACCACCATTGACAATAATGATTTTGATTTTGATGATTGTAACATCTCTGAAGTTATTATGTTCTTGCAAAAATTAGCTAGAAGTCCCAATGCTAGCACTATTAATTTGGCTTTTACAAAGCATATTACAAATGCTCTTTTGCAAGCTAGGGAGGAGAAGTTGAAACTTAAAGCTTCTATTCCTAGGAAATTAGAAGATGGTTGGGAACCCATCATTAAGGTAAAGGTGAATGATTTTTATTGCAATGCCTTGTGTGATCTTGGTGCAAGTGTTTCAGTTTTGCCCAAGAAGCTTTATGATATTCTTGATTTGCCACCTTTGGAACATTGTTATTTGGATGTTTTTCTCGCTGATAATGCTATGAAGAAACCTTTGGGGCGAGTTAATGATGTTTTTATTACGTAAAAATAACCTTGTCCCCGTTGATTTTATTGTTATGGATATTGAATGCAATGCATCTTGTCCTATTGTTTTGGGAAGACCTTTTCTTCGAACTGTTGGTGCCATCATTGATATGAAAGAAGGTAATATAAGGTACCAATTTCCTCTCAAGAAAGGTATGGAACACTTCCCTAGGAAGAGAATGAAGTTACCTTTTGACTCTATTGTTAGAGCAAGTTATGATGTTGATGCTTCTTCTCTTGACAACACTTGATTTTCACTTTCTGCGCCTAGCTGAAAGGCGTTAAAGAAAAGCGCTTATGGGAGACAACCCATCGTTTTTATTTGCTGTTATTTTTGTTTTCTTTGAGTCAAGGAGTTTTGTTACTTCTGTAGCAACTCCTTTGTATCTTTATTTTATCGCAATGTTGTGCCAAGTAAAGTTCTATATTGAAAGTTGATGCAAGATTTGGATTTCTGCGCAGTGACAGATTTTTAGCTGTCACGGATTTGAGCTTATCTCCCTGTAGAAAATTCAAAAAATTCTGAGAAAAATCACGCATATTCCTGAGATATGTACGCAACTTTCATTATTTTAGGCCAGATCCATCTGAGCAACTTAAGTGCCTCGAAAAAATTCGTCATTCCAGACTGTTCTGTTTTTGACAGATTCTGCCTTTTGTTTTGCATTCGCTCTTTTACTGTGTTTGTGTGGATTTCTTTGCTCCACAAAGCATTGGTGGCTGTAGCTAATGTCCAGAAGCTTTGGGATTGATTGTATCATTACAGAATATGAGAATTTTTGATTATGCACTAACCCTCTAATGAGAACTGTCTTGAGTTTGGTGTGAAGGAAGTTTTCAAGGATCAAGCGAGAAGGGTGATATTATGTGATCAAGAAGAGTGAAAAGCCTAAGCTTGGGGATGCCCCCGTGGTTCATCCCAACCATATTCAGAGAGACTCAAGCGTCTAAGCTTGGGGATGCCCAAGGCATCCCCTTCTTCATCAACAAACTTATCAGGTCATCTCTAGTGAAACTATATTTTAATTCTTTCACATCTTATGCGCTTTACTTGGAGCGTCTGTGTGTTTTTATTTTTGTTTTTGTTTGAATAAATTCGGATCCTAGCAATCCTTGTGTGGGAGAGAGACACGCTCCGCTTTTTCATGTGAATACTCATGTTCTTCACTTATATTTGTTGAGTATTCTTAACTAGCTACTGCAGTGCTTTTAGCTCCTGTTTTTCATGCATCTCTTCGAGCTGTTAGCACTTGTTTATAAATACTCTCTTGCTGCATTATATTATCATTTGGAGAGTTTATGTTTAAATAAATTATTGGTGTTTGTTTGGAAGAAAGAAAATGCTACATGTAGTAGTTGGTATTGGAAAAGACATATGCATTCTTGTAGATCATTGTCTTGTTTTGATTTGATGCTTTGCAATTGTTTTGAGCTCTCAAGTAGATCATGTTTAAGCTCTTGCATCATGTAGTTAAAGCCTAGTAGTGGAGAACTACCGTAGAGCTTGTTGAGACTTGGGATGCATATTTGTTCTCTCTAAGGTCTAGATATTTTCTGGTAAAATGTTTGAGCAACAAGGAAGACAGTGTAGAGTCTTATAATACTTGCAATATGTTTTTATGTGATTCTTGCTGTACCGGTTTATACTTGTGTTTGCTTCAAACAACCTTGCTAGCCTAAACTCTGTACTGAGAGGGAATGCTTCTCGTGCATCCAAAACTTGAGCCAAAACCCATGCCATTTGTGTCCACCATACCTACCTACTATGTGGTATTTCCTGCCATTCCAAGTAAATATTTCATGTGCTACCTTTAAACTATTCAAAACTTTATTACTCCTTATTTGTGTCAATGTTTTATAGCTCATGAGGAAGTATGTGGTGTTTTATCTTTCAATCTTGTCATTTACTTCTGACAGACTTTCACCAATGGACTAGTGGCATATACATCCGCTTATCCAATAATTTGCAAAAAGAGCTGGCAACGGGGTGCCCAGCCCCAATTAATTACAACTTTCATTAATAATTCTCTTCACATGTTTTGCCCTGATTTATCAGTAAGCAACTTAATTTTGCAATAGACACTCCTCCAGAGGAGTGTCATCTATAAAGAAACTAAAATACATGTGTAAACAAAAGAGAAGAGGGATGATCTACCTTGCTGGTAGAAATAACGTCCTTCATGGGAGCCGCTCTTTGAAAGTCTGGTTGACAAGGGGGTTAGAGTGCCCACTACCATTCGTTGACAACAACAAACACCTCTCAAATACTTATTTTTGTGCTCTCTATATGCTTTCGAAAACTTAAAAAGCTCTAGCACATGATTTAATCCCTGCTTCCCTCTGCGAAGGGCCTATCTTTTACTTTATGTTGAGTCAGTTTACCTACTCCTTTCTATCTTAGAAGCAAACACTTGTGTCAACTTTGTGTGCATTGATTCTTACATATTTACTTATTGCACTTGTTATATTGCTTTATGTTGACAACTATCCATGAGATATACATGTTACAAGTTGAAAGCAAATGCTGAAACTTAATCATCCTTTGTGTTGCTTCAATGCCTTTTACTTTGAATCTATTGCTTTATGAGTTACCTCTTATGCAAAACTCTTTGATACTTGTCTTGAAAGTACTATTCATGAAAAGTTTTTGCTTATATGATTCATTGTTTACTCTTTATCTATTTGTTAGCAAACTATAGATCATTGCTTTGAGTCACTTCATTCATGACATGAGCCTTGCAATATATTGATCAAGATTGTGTGAAAGCATGTCTCCTCAGAAATTATTCGTTGTTATCGTTTTACCTACTCGAGGACGAGTAGAACTAAGCTTGGGGATGCTTGATACGTCTCCAACGTATCCATAATTTCTGCTGTTCCATGCTTATATTATACCATTTGCTACATGTTTATATACACCTCGTATCACTTTTATGCATTTTCTGGGACTAACCTATTAACAAGATGCCACAGTGCCAGTTCCCTGTTTTCTGCTGTTTTTTGTTTCAGAAAGTTACTTCTGGAAATATTCTCGGAATTGCACGAAACAAAAGGCCAGGTCCCTATTTTTCCAGCATGTACACGGAGTCCGAAGGAGAGACGAAGAAGTGCCAGGAGGTGGCCAAACCACCCCCAGGCGCGGCAGTGGGCCCAGCCGCGCCACCAGGTGGTTTGGGCCCCTCGGGGGTCCGCCGACATCGCCCCTTCGCCTATTTATTCCCCGAGACACGAAAACCCTAAAACACCGAGCCTTTCATCCAGAACATATTCGCTGCCGCCGCCGTCGTCAACCCTAACTCGAGGGGTTCCTGAAGCTCTTCCCGGCACCCTGCCGGAGAGGGGAATCATCACCGGAGGGCTCTACATCGCCATGCCCGCCTCCGGAGTGATGCGTGAGTAGTTCATCCTTGGACTATGGGTCCATAGCAGTAGCTAGATGGTTGTCTTCTCCACTTGTGCCATCATGTTTAGATCTTGTGAGCTGCCTATCATGATCAAGATCATCTTATTGTAATGCTACATGTTGTGTTTGCTGGGATCTGACTTATATTGATACCTATGTGGAGCTGAATATTATATTATCATGTCTATGTCATTTGTGATCTTGCATGCTCTCCGTTACTTGTTGAAGCCTTGGCCACGTGAATACTTGTAACTCCAAGAGGGGGTATTTATGCATGGTAGTTGGGTTCAACCTCTATTTAACCTGGGATAGTGACAACAAGTTCTAAGGTTGTAGATGTGTTGTTGCCACTAGGGGTAAAACAGCAATGCTTTATTCAAGGATGAATGTATTGTTTACATTACGCACATTACTTAATGCAATTGTCTGTTGCTTGCAACTTAATACTGGAAGGGGTACGGATGTTAACCGGAAAGTGGACTATTTAGGCATAGATGCATGCTGGATAGCGGTCTATGTACTTTGTCGTAATGCCCAAATGAATCTCATAGTAGACACCACAGCTCACACATGCATGTTATATGCACTTATCAATTGTCAATTGCCCAGCTGTAATTTGTTTACCCAGCATGTTAGTTATCTTATTGGAGAGACACCACTAGTGAACTGTGGACCCCGGTCCATTCTTTTACATCTGAAATACAATCTACTGCAATCATTGTTCTCTACTGTTTTATGCAAACAAACATCATCTTCCATTCGATACGTTTAACCCTTTGTTTTCAGCAAGCCGGTGAGATTGACAACCTCACTGTTAAGTTGGGGCAAAGTAGTTTGATTGTGCTGTGCAGGTTCCACATTGGCACCGGAATCCCTGGTGTTGCGCCGCACTACACTCCTCCACCAACACCTTCGAAGCAAACCTCGTTTTCCTACTGGTCCGATTAAACCTTGGTTTCATACTGAGGGAAAACTTACTGCTGCACTCATCATACCTTCCTCTTGGGGTTCCCAACTGACGTGTGACGTACAAGCAATTGTTTCTGGCACTATTAACCTAGATCCACCAGATAGGATCTGCTTTCTTCCTCAACTGGCCAAAACCCTTCCCGGGTTCCTCGCCGGAGATCACCTTGTAGCCACACCATGATGCCTCCATCAATCCAGACATGCAGGAGTAGGGCTGTTAGCCTCCGGGCGGCCTGAACCTGGGTAGCTCGCTGTGTCCCTTGCTTGTTCCTTCCACCCGCGCTGAGAGAGAGAGAGAGTGACGAAGAACTCGCCGGCGGCACTTCTCCGGAAGGCGTCATCCAGCCTCCTTCGCGCCCATACCGAATCTAAAAAGGGGGTGTCCTTCACTCCCGGTGTCCGTCCTTCATGACACGACATCTGGCGCGCCAGGTAGGGGGGCGCAAGCGCTGGATCCGTCTGCATCTCGCGCCGTGGCCAGTTCTTCTTCGTCAAGATCTTCGTCAAGATCTTCTTCATCGGAGTCGCTCTCTTCGTCAAGTTCTTCGTCGGGAGCGAGTTCTTCTTCGAGTTCACCGCTCTTTGCAAGATCCGCGTCAAGCTCTTCGTCGAAGCCGACAGCCTCTCCAGAGCCAGGGAGGTTTCCGCTTCAGCCGACGTGCGCCATGTCAGAAGTTGGAGAGGTCCCTGCTGCTCAAGTTCGTCCTGCGGTGCAGCCAGGCTGGGGGCTGGAAGAAGCTCTCGGAGCAGTTCGCGTGCTCCTCTCCTCCCCACCAGCCTCCTGCTTCGATGATCTTCGCGCCAAGGCTTGGTTGGCCAGCTTGGAAAGCTTGCTGGACCTTGCCTTTCAGTGTCGTGGGCGCCCGAGTCCGTCTCCAGCAGTCCACATCTCCGGTGCAGGAGCCGCAGCAGTGAGATGGAGCCTGAAGTCGTCGCCGAGCCCGAGCCTCTTCCCCTTGCAGAAGATCCACGTGGCAAGAAACCCATGGGTTAGCCAGAGGAAGGAGCTGGGCAGAGCTCCAACCTCCGTCGTCGGTCCGGGAAGACATGGAAGGCCCCTCTGCTCAACATCTCATGACCTGCTGTACCCCGTACCCGGCGTCCATGCTTGAACTCCACGGCCTGACGCAAAACGTTGGGGAAAAGCTGCGTCACTACGTCTGGAGGTTCGTTCGGTCGCAGACAGGATTCCTTCAATGGAAGATCGTCAGGCTGGCATCATCCACTTGTTCTACATGAACGTGCGCAGTGTGAAGACGCGAGTAAAGATGAGTACCCAGAAGATTCTCACCCTGGAAGAACTATGGGACTTGGCCGGTCGATGCTCCAGGGTGGAGGAGGTCGTCGATCTGTTCCCTCAAGAAATTCTTTAGAAGAAGTTTTTTACTTATGTACCCGGAAGAAATCTGCCGTGAACAAGATGTACCCGAAGCGCAGAGTCGCCTGACAAGAACTCCTATCATGAATAAAAGATAAGTTATCCTGGAAAAACTCTTTTGCCTTCATGTCAATCGCATCTTTGATACTGGCGGAACCGATGCTAAGAACAACTAGAGGCAAGAACGGTCAGGACTCGACCGTCGCATGAGCACTCGAAGCGGTGTCGTCTCTCCCTGGGGGTAAGAAGCGGTACGAGTTACCTATTACCTCCCGGGGACGAGCGAACCTAGAGGGTGAGCGACTTCCCGGGTATCGGTGGGGCTTGTGAGAGCATTCCTGAGCAACAGGGCCTCACAGGTAAGCCTGCAGCCCGAGAAGTCCCTCGGAGACGTGGAGAACAGGAACCATAAGATGACAACAAGTAAAAAGCACTTGTGAAAACTAAGCAAAGCAAGCAAAGTCATTAAGTTCTAGACTGTTACAATAAAGCGCGAATTGTAGCATGATGAACTAATGCAAAGTTTATTTCTGGGCCGCAGGAGCAGTGGATGGCTCGGCTGGAGCGCCATGACGAGAAATGACTCTTTCCACGATCTTCGCGCCGGCTTCCTCACCTCGTCGCAGGAGGTCCTCCCTGGAGTCACGACGTTCCAGTCAGGCACCGCAGCTGTGGGATTCGCTTCTGCAAAGCAGGCCAGAATCCAGGCAGCCATCTTCCTGCTGGTGTGAAGCTTGTCGCTCTTCATTTGAGTGGTGAGGTCGTTCTTGGCTTTCCTCAACGCCTGCGCTTCCTGGGAAATCAGAGCGGCGATGGTCGGCATCTCCTAGAGCCCGGGCGTCAGGGACACTGCAGTTTTGTTCTTCTTCAGCTGGGCCACCTGCTCAAAGAGCTCGTTGCAAGATGTCATAAGCATGCCAAGCTCTTCGCCCTTCAATTGACGAAGAGCAGATACATCTGCCGACACTTGACTGTGGGAGCTGGTCAGCAGCTGGTTGTCCTCCTTGGCCTTGAGCACTTCCTGTTCAAGCGTCTTCCGGGTGCTCTCCAGCAGGGACATCTTCTCGCCATCCTCCACTCTTGCCAGGCGCAATGACTGAGAGAGGGTTTGCTCCTGAGAAAGCTGCTGTTTGATCTCTGATATGGCTCTGTCCTTCTCTGATAGTTGCACCTCGCGGTAGTGGAGATTGCCCTTCTGGAGAATGAGTTCTTTCTGAAGAGCAGAGACGTCACTCCTCAAGTGCACCCGTTCATCATCCACTTCAAGTTTTCTGGCTCTGAAGGCGGCTTCTGCATCATCCAAGACAGCCTGACGAAGGTTCAGTTGATTTTCCTTGGTATCCAGCTCGTTCGTTCGCTTCTGTTCCGAAGCCCTCCTCTCAGCCTGCTTGATTTTGAGGGAGTTCACCAAGGCGAAGGAGTCTCTGGTCATGCGGTCCAGCTTACCCTTCGCAGCGCTCATGTGCCTCACAGCGTCGTCGACCTTCTTTGCGGCAGCCAGCTCTCGGGCCCTGTTGACATCTCCTAACTGGTCCAGCCCGCGGCGGACAGCGTCGAGGACGTCGTTACTAGTGATGGAGATGCGGGAAGTGGGACCTGACGCGGCCTCCTCCTGGAAAATCCCAGAGGCCAAGCTTTCTCTTATCTTCTCCAGCTCAGCGATCTCGACGCTGGCTGAAGAATCCAAGGATAGCTGTGTGTAGGCTACCATCCCCGAGCCCGAAGAAGGGAACCAACAGACGGAGCTCCCAGATCGAACACTGAAAAGTTGAGCGGCGCCCCGCTGCATGGATAGTAGGGGTCGGGGGCGGATTGAGTCCCCACCGCGCGTGTCAATGTCCCCTTGCTCACCTCTAGCCCATCTGAGGAATTGAGGGACGACGTCCCGATCTGCCCCTGAATGCCTGGATGTCCAACGGAGAGCGCGTTGGCTACCGAGTTTTCTGAAAGAATTGACAAGCATAAGCAGCATGAATCAAGGAAGATCTGAACTAGAAGGGACTGAAGCTTACCCGCAGGCTCCAGCATCTCAGCATCACCTTTCTTCGCGGCATGGAAGGGGAAGTTGCAGTAATACTCCCCTCGCCGCTTCCCCTGCGGCCTTCAGCCTCAGCCCGGACCGGAGGAAGCATCTCCCTGGCGCCTCGGTGGGTGCTCGTAGCAGTGTCAGCCTCCGCCGTATCTCGCGGCCACTTGCTCCCCCTCGACGCCGAGTCGTCCCTGCGCGACGCCATCAAAAGGTCAGGGCGAAGGACTTCTAGCGGCTAGAATTGCGAAGACCGTCAGACTCCAGTTTGGAAGACTCACTCTCGAGATCGCTTGCTGCTCACCATCACCGAGGAGATGTTGACCGACCTCTCAGCCGAGCAGTCGGGTGATACCTGGGTGTTGGTTGGTGGCGTGGAACTGGAGGAGTGTTGTTGACGGCGGGCCAGAATGTAGTCCCCGGCGTCTCCTTCTGCCGGATCGCCAGCATCGCCCATCAGCTCTACGGGTTCCAAGACAACAGTGGCCCCTGGGTCAGGGACCGCGGGGGCATCAGAAGTCTGGAGCCGGGGGATTGTCTTGTCCCCTGGCTCATCCTCGCTTTCGGCGGCGTCTTCATCGTCTTCTTCGTCGTCCTCCTCGTCGCCATCGTCGCCCTCACCCTCGCTCGGGTCGGTGTCTTCTTCGCCGACCTGGTCATCGTCAGACCCTGAGGGCTGCTCACCGAGAGAGGGGCCGTCCTCTTTGGATTCTTCGGAAGGCTCGACCTCCTCTTCGAGTCAGAGCCCGCTCGGTACCGGCGCTTCTTCGGAGGCACAGGTCCGTGGTCATCGCGGCCTGCCAGGCCAAGTGCGGTGAAGCTCGGCATCCGCTCCAGGATGGAAGCCTTTTGCGGGTCATCATGCAGGGGGAGGACTTCAGGGGGAAGATCAAACCTGGCGCTCGGGACGAACAACTTTATGATGTTCTCCTGGAGTGTCTCGTCAGGCATGTCCACGTTCCTCATGCGGGTCAGGTCTCCCGACCCTCGTAGTCCAGGTCGGGTGCGACCTCTTCTGAAGCGGGGCTATCCGGTGGCGGAGGAAATGGGCTGCGATGGCGGCACCCGTTACCTTCCTGGCCCTGAGCAGGTTGAAGCCCTGCACGGCGGTCGCAAGATCTTCGTCTTCATCCTGCCCGCTTGGCCAACTCCAGGTATCCAGCATCGCCGGAAGCTCAGTTGGTTCCTCCAGCAATGAATGTCCTCAGTGACTTTCACCAGGATCCATCCGTCTCTCCACTCCTCCCACTTGGACTTGGTTTGCATCAGGGGATAGGATGACTTAATCCCTGTGCGAGAGACGAAGGTAATGCAGCCGCTTTTCCACCTTTTCCCTACAATCCGGGGATAGAAGAAATGGCGGAACAAAGCCACGGAGGGCATTACCCCAATGAATGCCTCGCAGCAGTGGGCAAGATTGCCAGATCTAGGATGGCCCCGGGCGAAAGCTGGAGAAGTTTCAGACCGTATGCCCTAAGATCTCAGGAGGAAGTCGGAGAAAGGAGGAACGACACCCATGAGCATGTATCGGGTGAAAAGGGGGATCTGCCCGGGCAGGTGGATCTCCGAAGGAGGGAATATCTCCATCGCCTCCCGAACCAGGACCTGATTGACCTCGGACGCCACCACCCCGAAGTGTGAGGCATCCCGCATGTTGGTGGCGGAGTAGATGCTCGGGAACAGGGCTTGGCTTCGTCGGAGGTTCGCCCGCTCCCGGTTCTTCTCCGCCCTTCGCTTCTTCTTCGCCTGCTTGGGGACGGCATCTCCCGGATTATGGTGGCGGCGCCCTCTGGTTTCTTCCTCGCGCAAGGCTTTGTGCGAGCCATGGAGGGGAAATCAGGCGGTGGAGGCAGCTACGTAGGGAGGAAGGAGCGGAAGACAGAGGCTTGGAAACTTTTGGAGGAATGGTGCGAGAATCGATATCTCAGCTTCAGGCGGAAGTCTAGATGAGAGACCCGTGCGTCACGTCGCGGCCCCATTACTCGACGGGCGCAGGGATCGAGGAGGCGTGCCGACTTTGGCGCTCCCAACAGTTGGATGCTCGGTCAACAGCTCGAGTTGCCAGCAACGGTCCTGATGATCCAATCAAAGAACTCGGGGGCTTGCCTCCACTTCAACCCGGCAAACCCCACCGAGTAACCCGAAGAGAAGACCAGGCGCCGGGCCCACTTTGACTTTTTTGGTCATGGCCCCGGCAGCCGCTGAAGCAAAGCCGCCGGGACCATGCCCGGGGGCTACTGTCGCAGCAGTGGAACACGGGGTTCCCATAGAGCTGCCGAAGTGGGTCCGTCGCCTGTGGGCCCACTACGAAGATGGACAAGGCAAAGGCTACACTCAAGACTAGGGTACCCAACAGACTACTCGCAGACCAAGACAAAGTCACCCAGTGCCGGGTTCGCCGAACCCTGAAGACCTTCCGCGCCCCGGAAGGAGTAAAGAACCCCGAGAGCCCGAGTCCCCGGCGAGGCCGGCCTCTTTCTCGGGTATCATGTGAAGATAGGGCTTCCAGCGCCCTCCAGAAGATGGTAGAAGACCCCAGAAGACTTGGGAAGCAAGGCGAAGGCAGGGAACACCACCTGCGGTGTGACAGCTCTTGTCCCACGTCGCTTTCCCCAAAAGGGAGGGAATCTCACCAAACCGGGACAAGACGCTTGGAGGAGAAGAGGCCACGTCGCCACCACCACCACGGAGAGGGGGATCTTCCCGCCAAGACCCCCTCACGCTCCTCGCATGACCCCATGTGGTACTCCTTGGCCTATAAAAGGAGGACCAAGTCATGGCGAGGGGAAGGACGGGACAGAGCAAGGTAGAAGCCAGGGCAAGACATAGCTGAGTAGCTAGGGCTAGAAGGAAGAGGGAGGTGATCTCTCCTGCCTTGGGATAGGATCTGCTTTTTCCTCAACTGGCCAAAACCCTTCCCGGGTTCCTCGTCGGAGATCACCTTGTAGCCACACCATGATGCCTCCATCAATCCAGACATGCAGGAGTAGGGCTGTTAGCCTCCGGGCGGCCTGAACCTGGGTAGCTCGCTGTGTCCCTTCTTGTTCCTTCCACCCGCGCTGAGAGAGAGAGAGAGTGACGAAGAACTCGCCGGCGGCACTTCTCCGGAAGGCGTCATTCAGCCTCCTTCGCGCCCCTACCGAATCTACAAAGGGGGTGTCCTTCACTCCCGGTGTCCGTCCTTCGTGACACGACAAAACCTGATTGTAGAACTTTTGTGCAGTTCTATCACCAGCGTGATGTCCTCCATAAGCACTACCATGACATTTTCTCAATATATCTTGTTGTTCATATTCGGGAACACATCTTCGCATAATACCATCCACTCCTTCTTTATACAAGTGTGGGTCATCCCAAAAATAATGCCTCAAGTCATAAAAGAATTTCCTTCTTTGCTGAGCTGAAAAGGTTGGAGGCAAGTACTTGGAAACAATAAAGTTAGCATAATCAGCATACCAAGGACTATCTCGCGAGCTCACCTTTATTGCAGCCAATTGTTCATTTGGAAAACTATCATTAACAGGTATGGGATCATAAGCAATATTTTCCAATCTAGACAAATTATCAGCAACAGGATTATCAGCACCTTTCCTATCTACAATATGCAAATCGAATTCTTGTAAAAGTAGCACCATCTAATAAGCCTTGGCTTAGCGTCTTTCTTTTCCATAAGGTACTTAATGGCAGCATGATCAGTATGAATAGTGACTTTTGAATCAACAATATAAGGTCTAAACTTGTCACAAGCAAAAACTACAGCTAGAACTCTTTTTCAGTAGTAGCATAATTCTTTGAGAGCATCAAGAGTTTTACTAGCATAATGAATAACATTCAACTTCTTATCTACTCGCTGTCCAAGAACACACCTACAGCAAAATCACTAGCATCACACATAATTTCAAAAGGTAAATTCCAATCAGGTGGTTCAACTAGGAGCAGTAATTAAAGCCTTTTTCAAAGTTTCAAAAGCTTCCTTACAATCATCATCAAAAACAAAAGGTACATCTTTTTGAAGAAGATTAGTAAGAGGCTTTGAAATTTTAGAGAAATCTTTAATAAACCTTCTATAGAAACCAGCATGACCAAGAATACTACGAATACCTTTACATCCCTGGATAGGGCATTTTCTCAATTGCTTCAACTTTAGCTCTATCAACTTCAATACCTCTTTCAGAAATTTTATGTCCCAGAACAATTCCTTCATTAACCATAAAGTGGCATTTCTCCCAATTAAGAACAAGGTTAGTTTCCTCACATCTCTGCAAAACTTTATCAAGGTTTCGCAAACAGTTATCAAAAGAATTCCCATAGACGAAAAATCGTCCATGAATACCTCTACAATCTTTTCACAAAAGCCATGAAAAATAGCAGACATGCATCTTTGAAAAGTAGCAGGAGCATTACATAAACCGAAAGGCATACGCCTATAAGCATAAGTTCCATAAGGACAAGTGAAAGTAGTTTTCTCTTGATCTTTAGCTCTAACAGCAATTTGCGAAAACCCAGAATAACCATCAAGAAAGCAAAAATAGTATTCTTAGATAACCTTTCTAACATTTGATCAATGAAAGGTAAAGGGTAATGATCTTTCTTAGTAACTTTATTAACTTTCCGAAAATCAATGCACATTCTATATCCTACAACTACTCTTTGAGGGATGAGCTCATCATTATCATTTGGTACAACAGTAATTCCTCCTTTCTTAGGAACACAATGCACAGGACTTACCCATTTACTATCAGCAATAGGATATATAATACCAGCTTCAAGGAGTTTTAATACCTCATTTCTTACCACATCCTTCATTTTAGGAATTAGACGACGTTGATGTTCAACAACAGGCTTTGCATCATCTTCCATGTTGATGGCGTGTTGGCAAATAGAGGGAGAAATCCCTTTTAAATCATCAAGAGTGTATCCAATAGCTCCTCGGTGTTTCTCAATATTTCCAATAATCTTTCTTCTTCAAAACCTGAAAGCTTAGAACTAATAATAACAGGTATGTTTTCTTATCATCAATATAAGCATATTTAAGATTATCAGGTAAAGGTTTCAAATCGAAAACAGGATCTTCCTTTGGTGGTGGTGTGTACCTAATCTTCAACAGGTAAATTATGTTTAAGAATAGGTTGACGAAGAAAATTTCGTCAAGCTCATTCCTCTCTTCCCTAAAGACTTCACTTTCATGATCCTCCAGATGTTGCTGCAAAGGGTTATTAGGAGCAAGAGCAATAGATGCAAGCTGTTCAACTCTAAAATCCTCATTAGGCAATTCGGTTTCATAAGGAGTTTTAGCAAATTTAGAGAAATTAAACTCATAAGATTCACCAGCAAATTTAGTCAAGATTTTCTCTTTCTTACAATCTATAATAGCACCACAAGTGTTCAAGAAAGGTCTACCAAAAATGATAGGACAAGTTTTACTAGCAGCAGAACCAAGTACCAAAAAGTCAGCAGGATATTTAATCTTACCACATAAAACTTCCACATCTCGAACAATACCAATAGGAGAGATAGTTTCTCTATTAGCTAGCCGAATAACCACATCAATCTCTTCAAGTTCACAAGAACCAATTTCATGCATAATTTCCCTGTAAAGCTCATAAGGAATAGCACTGGAACTTGCACCAATATCACATAAACCATAATAGCAATGATCACCTATTCTAACAAAAGCACATCAACACTAGCTTTCCTAGATTTACTAGGATGTGAAACAATATTAGAAGCATCTTCACAAAGATGATGTGTCCATCTTCACACTTTCAGTTACAAGGTCTTTAATTATCGCTACAGCAGGTTCAACAGTTATTGCTCATCAGGTTCTATAGGTTTCTTTGCACTTTTGTTAACCACACTAGTTATAACAGAATGTTCCTTCACTTTAGCAGGAAAAGGAATTTTTTCAATATAAGCTTCAGGAAGGATGTGATCAACAGTATTAACTTCAATACTTCTACCTATAGGCAAATCAGTTTTATCTTTATAAGGTTCATGATATTTATTAAAACTCTTCTTAGGCATTTCGAAATGAGAGGCAAAAGCTTTATAAAATTTGCAACAACTTGAGAGTCAAGACCATAAACAACACTCATATTTCGAAATTTATCAGTATCCATAAAAGTTTAATGCATTCATAATCATACTTTATACCTGACTCTCTACCTTTGTCGTTCTCCATCCTTCAGTGTTCTCCTGAATCCGGTCAAGAAGGTCCCATTTAAACTCTTCTTTGTTGCGTGTGAATGATCCAAACAAGTAGTATCTACAAGGTTTTATCTTGAAAAGAGATCTTGCATAGAAATTATCAATAAAACATTACCAGGAAGCTCATGAATGGGGCATTTGAGCATTAATGACTTCAATATCCCCCATGCTTGGGCAATACTCTCTCCATCATGAGGCCAAAAGTTATATATAAGGTTTCGGTCTTTGTGAATTTCACTTGGAGGATAGAATTTAGAATAAAATAGAGGCACAATTTCCTCCCAACCAAGAGAACGACCATTCTTCAGCAGTTTGTACCATTTGCAGCTCTACCCATAGTGATATAGAGAATAGTTTCTTCTTAACTTCATCCATAGAAATACCTGCACACTTGAAAACTCGCATAATTCATGTAAAAACAGCAATGATCTCCAGGATGGACAGTTCCATCCCCTCCATAGCGGTTATTCGTAACACGTTCAATAATTTTCATAGGTATTTTATATGGAATTACCTGCTCAGCTGGCGCCTCATCTACTACCTTTGCAGTAGTAGTAGATTTTCCAAATAGGAATTCAAGAGAAGACCTCTCCATAATGAAATATAGCAGCAGGCAGAAATAAAAACAGCACGTACAGTAGATGTTTCCCTTACCAATTCCACTTACCAATAGCGCTTCACTCCCCGGCAACGGCGCCAGAAAATAGTCTTGATGACCCACAAGTATAGGGGGTGTATCGTAGTACTTTCGATAAATAAGAGTGTCGAACCCAACGAGGAGCAGAAGGTGTTGACAAGCAGTTTCGATGAAGGATTCACTGTAAATGCTCACAGACAAGTTTTTAGGAGTTTTTGATATAGCAGATAAATAAAATACAAGTAAATAAAATGCAGTAATAATAATTGCAACGAGTGGCCCAATCCTTTCTACAGCAAAGGACAAGCCGGTTGGTTTACTTATGATGACCAAACGTTCTTGAGGACACAGAATTTAGTCTAGTGCTTTCGCTTCATATAGTTGATTAATCTTCATTGTTTTGATAAGTGTTGTGTGGGTGAACCTATGCTAATGCACCGCCCTTCCTAGGACTAATACATACTTGTGATTATACCCCTTGCAAGCATCCGCAAATACAAGAAAGTAATTAAGATAAATCTAACCACAACCTTAAACTCTGAGATCCTGCTATCCTCATGCATCGATATACCAACGGGGGTTGGGTTGCTGTCACTCCGGCAACCCCACAATTGGCAAACGAATACATAATGCATTCCCCTAGGCCCATAAAGGTGAAGTGTCATGTAGTCGACGTTCACATGACACCACTAGAAGAATAACACCACAACTTAAGCATCAAACCATTAAATATTACTCAACATAATTCACTACTAACATTTAGACTTCTCATGTCCTCAAGAACTAAACGAACTACTCACAAGACATCATATAGATCATGATCAGAGGTGATATAATGATGAATAACAATCTGGACATAAATCTTAATTCAACGTTTCACTCAATAGCATCAACCACAAGGAGTAATTAACACCGAGAAAGTTTCCCCTATGAAATACACAAGATTCAACCCTAGATGTTACAACGAACGGAGGGGAGCGGTGGAGATGACGATGTCAGCGGTGGAGATGATGGTGATGATGATCCCAATGAAGTCCAACTCGATGACGGTGACGATGGCGATGATTTCCCCCCTCCGAGAAGGAATTTCCCCGGCAGATTTCTCCCTGCCGGAGAGCTTTTCTCTCTCTGGTGTTTTCCGCCTCGTGGGGGCGGCGGAACATTTTCCACACTCCTCCAAGTGTTAGGGTTTCCAGGGGGTGAAGTACGCGAAGGGGCGTCGACTGAGGTGGGCCTGGGCTCCCTCCCCACATGGCGGCGCGCCAGCCTAGGGGGCCGCGCCATGGGGTGGGGAGGGCCCATGGTGGCCCACCTTGGCCTCCCTTTTGGCTCCCTCCGGCATCTGACAAAATGGAGCATATGTGTATTTTCCTTCATTTATTGATCTTCAGAAATAATGTATCTTGACGGTGCTTTTTCCAGCAGAATCCTGACTCCGGTGAATAATCCTCCAATAATCATGAAACATGCAAAATAGGTAAAATAACATAAGTATCATCTCTAAATACGAAATGTATCAATGAATAACAGTAAATTATGATATAAAATAGTGATGCAAAATGGACGTATCAGCCGCGTGGTGGCGATTGCGGCACTGAGCACGCCGTCGGAGAGGACCCGGTCCTTGACGGCTCCCGCAGCGGAGCTAGTCTAGGAGCTCGACGAGGCGAGAAGGCTCGCCGGGGTCCATGGAGAGGAGCCCGTCGGGATCGGACTTGAGGTCGTTCTTGATCTTGTTCGCCAGGAGCCGCAGGCCACGGAGTTCCTGGAGGACGCGGCCCAGGCGGTGGGTGTTGGAGACGCCACAGAGGAGGGAGGTGTCCTCGGCGGTGGTGAGGCCGGCCGTGCGGTGGAGCACATGGTGCAGGTCGGTGGCGGTGGCCCGTGGGGGTTGTTGGGTTTGCGGGGATTGGGTGGCTGTTGCAGAGTCACTGAGGATGCGTTGGATGCGGAGGAGCTCGCGGAGGAACTGAGATCCAGTGCCCCGTCAAGGCGAGGCACATCGTACTTTAAGGCCTCACATCCACCATCCACCTCCCATCCAACGGTCACAAATGGTCAACCAAAAAGAATAGCTGATTCTTTCTTCCTTACGCGCGCAAGCAGGAAACGACGCGAGCTCTTCTCGCCGTCTACAGAAGGAATCCGCTGCTCCGTCCGCCTCCCATCCCCCATCTCCGGCTGCACTGTTGATACGTCTTCAACGTATCTATAATTTCTGATGTTGCATGCTTATATTATACCAATTGCTACATGTTTTATATACACTTTGTATCATTTTTATGCATTTTCTGGGACTAACCTATTACAAGATGTCATAGTGCAAGTTCCTGTTTTCTGTTGTTTTTGGTTTCAGAAAAGCTGTTATGGAAATATTCTCGGAATTGCACGAAAGAGGAGTCAAAGTCCCTATTTTTCCAACACGTACACGGAGTCCGTAGGAGAGACGAAGTGGGGTACCGAGGCGCCCTCACCATGTCACGGCGCGGGTGAGTCCCCTGGCGCGCCGCCACGTGGTGAGGATCCCTCGGGCCTCCACCGACGTCGCCCCTTCGCCTATAAATTCATCTTTTCGGGAAAACACTAGACACCCGAGCCAATATTTTAGAAAACATCCGCCGCCGCCACCGTCATCAACCCTAACTCGAGGGGGGTTCTGAAGCTCCCCGGCACCCTGCCGGAGAGGGGAATCATCATCGGGGGCTCTACATCGCCATGCCTGCCTCCGGAGTGATGTGTGAGTAGTTCATCTCTGGACTATGGGTCCATAGCAATAGCTAGATGGTTGTCTTCTCCTCTTGTGCCATCATGTTTAGATCTTGTGAGCTGCCTATCATGATCAAGATCATCTTATTGTAATGCTACATGTTGTGTTTGCTGGGGTCCAATGAATATTGATACTATGTCAAGTTGAATATTGAATTATCATGTCTATGTCTTTTATGATCTTGCATGCTCTCTGTTACTTTTTGAAACTCTGGCCAAGTGAATGCTTGTGACTCCAAGAGGGAGTATTTATGCTAGATAGTTGGGTTCGGCCTCTATTTAATCTGGGGGAGTGACATCAACCTCTAAGGTTGTAGATGTGATGTTGCCACTAGGGGTAAAACAACAATGCTTTGTCTAAGGATGAATGTGTTGTTTACATTATGCACTTTACTTAATGCAATTGTCTGTTGCTTGCAACTTAATACTGGAAGGGGTGCGGACGCTAACCTGAAGGTGGACTATTTAGCACAGATGCATGCTGGATAGCGGTCTGTTTACTTTGTCGTGATGCCCAAATGAATCTCATAGTAGACACTACAACTAGCACATGCATATTATGCACTTCTCAATATTGTCAATTGCCCAGCTGTAATTTGTTTACCCAACATGTTAGTTATGTTTATGGAGAGACACCACTAGTGAACTGTGGACCCGGTCCATTCTTTTACATCTGAAATACAATCTACTGCAATCATTGTTCTCTTTCATTCTCTGCAAGCAAACATCATTTTCCACACTATACATCTAATCATTTGTTTTCAGCAAGCCGGTGAGATTGACATACTCACTGATTCGTTGGGGCAAAGTAGTTTGATTGTCTTGTGTGCAGGTTCCAAGTCAACCGTCATAATTCCCCATCAACGTGCCAAGTTTTTTGACGCCGTTGATACCTTCGAAGCATCGCCGATTTCCTACTGGTTCGATAAATGTAACACCCCGGCCCACACCCGGACCGGGCCTGTCACCCTTGGCAGCTCTCTAGGATCTCTAGACTGGCCCCACAGATCAACACAAGTCTTTTCTGCGCACTTTGTCCTCACTCGTGCGCACCCAGGAACCAGTTCCCGGGAACCAGTTCCCGGTCGGTCACCCATCCTTGGACTACTCCAGGCCAAGCACGCTTAACCTCGGAGTTTCTTCGAGATGAGCTTCCGGAAAAGAAGTTGCAACTTGTTGATATGAGTATTCTATCAATCCTGTTAAGCCCTGAGCCAGGATCTCACATCCTTCCCCCCTTAGAAGACCGACGCCCTCGTCGGTCAGCCCCCAGTCCAGGAACTTCCCCCCTTGGCACCCGTCTGTGCGCCCAGTGCCGGCACATGCTCCACATGTCCACCCACTGACCCGCACACGCCCGAGTTACCGCGAGGGTCGGCTCTGATACCAAATGTAACACCCGGCCCACACCCGGACCGGGCCTGTCACCCCTGGCAGCTCTCTAGGATCTCTAGACTGGCCCCACAGATCAACACAAGTCTTTTCTGCGCACTTTGTCCTCACTCGTGCGCACCCGGGAACCAGTTCCCGGGAACCAGTTCCGGTCGGTCACCCATCCTTGGACTACTCCAGGCCAAGCACGCTTAACCTCGGAGTTCCTTCCAGATGAGCTTCCGGAAAAGAAGTTGCAACTTGTTGATATGAGTATTCTATCAATCCTGTTAAGCCCTGAGCCAGGATCTCACAATAAACCTTGGTTTCATACCGAGAGAAGACTTGCTGCTACACTCATCAAACCTTACACTTGAGGTCTCCTGACGAACGTGTGCATCACACGCATCAAGCAAGTTTTCTGGCGCCCTTGCCGGGGAAGTCGAGTTGCTTCTGCAATGGGAGTCTCTCACTTCCAATCTCTTTACTTTGTTATTTGTCTTGCTTAGTTTATTTTTATTTTGTCTTGTTTGCTCTCTTTATCAAAAACACACACAAATCAGTTACTTGTTTTTGTTATTTCGGTTTTGCTTTATCTTCCATTGTCTTAAGGTCTACTCCTATGCATGTTGCTATGTCGCCTGAGGAATTAATCTTCACTTTTAAACAAGGGAGTGAGGAGAGTTTTAAATAAGCTTGGTCTAGAATTTTTTAGTCTTATGGCAAAACCGAGCCTAAAATGATTTTAAGCCTGCTTCTTAGTAGCTTTTATTTTGGGCTTGTTCTTTGTTATAGATATGCTTTAGATGCTGTAGTGGGAGGAGATTTCCTTCAATGTGATGGGGATCAAGCTTTCAATGCCATAAAAAGTTGGTTGCTTCTTCTAGCTCGGCCAACAAATTTGATTCAGCTCTTTTTGACATTCATGCTATTAAATACTCTTGAGACAAATTTATCTTGTTTAAAAGAAGGGTATAATCAGATTCGTGAGTATTATGATTATGTTCCAATGAGTTTTGAACCTTCAATGTGGGTCCCTACGGTAAAGGTTGCTATTTGTGGTGAAACTTTTTATGCTCGTTGTGATATTATGTGTGAGTTTTGCCTTATGCCTAAAAGCATTTGTGAATCTTTGAATCTTTGGGGACTTTCTGAAGGGGGAGAAGGAATAACTCTTACTGACAACTCTATTATATTTCCCATAGGGATAGCTGAAGGAGTGTTTACAACCTTTCTTGGGGGAACGGTAACGATTATCTTGTTATTGAATGTGTAGGAACAGAACAGATTACACTTGGAAGATCTCTGCTAAAACTATTGGGGGCAACAATAGATGTGGGAAAAGGCACTTTGAATTTTACCTCCACAACGGGGTGCGGCCATGTATTCCCCAAACCGAAGAGTAGGTCTAACGGTAAGAGAGGTAGGCGTAAGGCTCTTGGTATTGATGTTGATGCTTCTCCACTTTGAAACACTTGATTTTCACTTTCTGCGCCTAGCTGAAAGGCGTTAAAGAAAAGCGCTTATGGGAGACAACCCATAGTTTTTATTTTCTGTTATTTTGCTTTTTCTTTTTCTTTGAGTCAAGGAGCTTGCTTACTTCTGTAACAACTCCTTTGTATCTTTATTTTATTGCATTGTTGTGCCAAGTAAAGTCTGTAGTTGAAAGTTGATGTGGCGGAAAGAGCAGGGAAGGCGACGGTGAAGGGCCCGTAGAGCGAAAGCCATGGCGGCAGCAGGCGGCAGCGGCACCGGACACGGAGATAGGCTAGTGGCAACTGGCAACCCCATTTCTGATTTCTGAACTTCTGATTTCCTACTGAAATGACTAAATTTGCAAATCGGACCTCGCGGAAACTTCAGACATAAATGCCCCTACTTCACTACTTGTGTTGTTTAAACAAATTGACCCTTTTAAAAAGTCAAACAAGTAAATTACGTGTATAACCTAAAAATCTATACCTCTTGTAATCCCACTAAATGCATTAATTATTTTCTATCTCAACATGCAAGCTATCCACATCATCCATTCTCTTAGCCAATCAAATATCCATGTCATCCCACTAACATACATTAAGCCAACAATTTCTTGCATGCAACATATCCATGTCATTTACTTTTCATCATCCAATTGTCCACGTCAACAATTTTAATCATTAAATGTAACAAAAATTATCAAGTCAATTAAATTTAGCTTTTCAACAATTATGATTAATTTAATATTTCATATTTATATAAACAACTTCCTATTTCATGGGCTTATATGTGTTTAGCTACACAGTATTTTTTACAGAGATTACCGCTGCAACGCGCGGGGTATTTTCTTGTTTCTTTAAAGGAGGATTACCCGAAAAATGCGTGTGTGTCTTATATTTTATCTTTCTGTCACATATAAATGACTATTGAAAAAATTTAAATAGAAGAAAAAGCTTAGTTTACATTAACAATTGTGCACGACAGACCAACAAATTAACCTAACTAAGCCAGCGGCGATATATTTGACTTGGTGGCTAGTCTCCCTCTGAATACCTTACACATGATATATCAAATATTTTGTTAGACATATTTTCAATGTTTAATTTCATGCAATCTTATAATTTGAAAAATGACATAAGCTATTGTATATACAGACACATCATAGTGAGTATATGCAAATGTAATAACTGATTTCTTTATGTCCAATAGTTGAACCCATCATATTTCATGTTTGTTGGTGATTACTATAAGCAATGCTCTATCAGTAACAATATAAATCATCAACATATTATCAATTTATTCCTAAATCCACCATAACTTGTAAGACACCTTTGACCAAGCTAAAAAATAATCATGACAACTACTAAATTTTGTTTTAAATATTTTCTACATTACCATACACTACACAGCTCTGCTAAGATATTTGCTTGATTGAATGCATTGAAGCCTCTAACAAAATATTTAATAATACCAAAAATAGTTAAGAACATCGATCTCCACAATAATATACATATACAATATACAATTCATCAATTTAACAACATCAAGGAATCGTGTGTGTTCTTCTTTTTCACATTTAAAATGATTGTGTACCTTGTTAAGAATAATATTGTACATACAAAAAATTACATAACTCCATGATATACGTTAGAGCCATATAATGTAAAATAATTAAAATATATATTGTATAGTTAACAATGCTAACTAACTACACCATATATTTGTGAAACCATAATATGATGAAAAAACTAAGAAAGTTTAATTATATTAGTGTAATTATATTTATTTAGCTCGATGCTTGTATAGAAATTAATTGGAACAACTCATGACCGTTGGCATTGGCCAAGAAATACCATCCATGTTTCAAAAGGATTAGTGCAATTATCTGGTTTGAAGTCAAGCAAGCAAGACACTAGTTTTGATATGGTATGCTTCCCAATAGAGATTAGCTGCACGCTCATTGTCACAATCTCACCCCGTTGATTTATGGTGACACAAAACTCAAGTAAGATGATATCAATGTCACTGAAATGAAACAATTCCTCCCATGCAAGTTGGTTTTCGACATTTTTGACAAGGCGAAATATGATAAAATAGCCATTGCTTTGCGAACAGAAATTTGGAGAAAATTCCTACCATCAAATAGTAATCTCAACGATGTGATAAGTTTCCTATAACAAACACTTTACAATATTTTAATCTCCTAACTAACAATAATTTTACCTTACAAGGGATATAAGGCAATAAAAAAGTATTGAACATTACCTTTTGAAGAAAACTCGGCCGAGTAACTAGAATATCATTAACAAGAAGCGACATGACAATCTCGAAAATTCCACGTCTATGAACATTTTTTAAAACTCATGAATACTTTTTTAACTTGCGAATTTTAAACCATGAACATTTTTCATACATTTTTTATAATTTTCTAATCTCATGAACATTTTTCGAGCTGAGTAAACTTTCTTAAGACCCTTAAACGTACTATTTCATACAATTAATTGTTTGTGAACCCCCTTGAAAAGGAAAAATAAAAATAAATGTTTTTGGAAAATGAAGAAAAAATAGAACCAAAAGAGCGAAAAATATAAAATAGAAGAAAAAATAACCCATGTGATAGAAAACTACAGCAGCAAGAAAGGAACACAGATACACTAAAATGTACAGTTTACAACTAGTTGCGCTCTTATTGTTGGAGGTCCCATTTGGGAGTTTTCAAAAAATGTGAAAAAAACCATGGACATGGGTTATATTGTTTTTTGACCATGTATGACCTTTGCGAAAAATAGAAATAAAATATGAATAGCACATTATACTGTTCACTTGGATCCTTGTCTCTTTTCACATGTCACATATGTTCACACTAAATTTATGGATGCACAAGATACAACATAAGTTGTGTCCATAATTTAGTTCGCACATTTTAAAAAAAAACTCCAAAATGGGGAAATCTGTGAATGGGATGTATACTCAACTAGTTGCAAAATATTCGAACACTTCGTTGATTAACAATTTAAGTGAAGGTTCCAAGTAAAGAAGTATCAATTTAAGACCAGAACTGCGAGTGTGCCCCTATTCAGCGCGATTTGAAAAAAGTTCATGGAAAAATATTCATTAGTTTAAAATAGTTCAAGAATTTTAAAAATGGTTCATAAATTTGACATAGTTCTTGGAAAAATGTTCAGTAATTTAAAAAATGGACCTTGAATTTAACTTTTATATGAATTTGAAAAAGTTCACACAAATCATGATTTTAAAAAATGGTTCATGAGTTTTAAAAAAGGTTCAATTTTTTAAAAAGTGTTGAATTTGAAAATGGTTCGGGAACTTTTTCAGTTCTTAATATTTTTGTTTTTCTAAATCTAAACACTTTCAAAATCCGAATATTTAAATTTGAACAATTTTCAAAATCGTAGCATTTTCGAAATTTGGACATTAAAAAAATAAAAACCAACAAAAAACGAAATAGAAAAACAAACAGGAAAAATGATATAAAAATGGAGCGAGGGGAGCCGTCCGTGGAGCTGCTGGTGTTGTACCATCATGGAGCGAGCTTCTCGCGCCGAGTAGTCTCAACTCCAAACAAATTCCCGCATATCTTGCGTCGATGGGGGAACAAAGGAGGCTCCCGCAACGGGGACCCTCGGCGCGGCCTAGCTCCATTGGCGCCTTCTGCGATGCGAGCGCGGACGACAAGCATGCCGTGCCGTCATGATGTTCCTCACTGGCCATTGGCATAGGAGCTTGTCGGCTCGGCGTGGGTGGGCGGCAGCACGGGGTGGTGTCGATAAGTGGCAGCGCATGGATTCGACATATTTGGCCGGAATCAAGGTCGACGCAGCGGGCGGTCACGCTGTGGGGAGTGAGCAGGAAGAGGACGAACTAACCGTTGGAGGCCATGTGCGACGGTTTTTTGTGATATTGCACAAGTTTGGTACCCTGTAGTTGCATCAAACCCACTTTTCCTAAAGAGAAAATAAACAACACACTAAAATAAGAAAGAACTCTTTTGTAGGTGTGCCGCCATCTTCAACACGCTTCCAGGTGCCACCCAGCCGCACTCCTTAAAGGATGACACACTCCACCAATATTGGACTCTTATTATACTTATCTTCTCCTTGTGCGGCGGAAATAGGAACAACAGCCGTTTCTTGACACCATCAACAACAGAGAAAAGAATACACACATCACTAATAGGAGGTGTCGTATCACCCACCCACACCCTACCCATTGTCATCCTTAAAGAGAACTTGCTCTCGAAATTCTTAATGAAGAACCTGCTAAGATGAACCCAAACTGAAAAGATGGTGGGCGAAGTGGTTGTACACCGCACGATGCACCTATTTTTGACCATGGAGAAACTTACTGAGCCCCCCTTGTACACGTTAGACCGTCTCGGAAGTGGTACCATGTATTAGCTAGGCCGCAACCCACAACGCGGTAAGAGGTGGTTTCGATCAATTCTTGCATCCCTTCAAGCTTGTAGACAACAGATTATATCAGAAACCACAATCGGCGGCTAAGCTCCATGAAGGCCTTTATTAAGAAAAATCATATTGTAAGTTTCACAAAAATCCAAAAAAAATTATAGATGTAGACAATCTTATATTCTACCAACGTGCAAAATCTCAAATAAAAAATCTAGTCTACACAAAAATAACAAAATCTGACAAATTTGGAAGAGTTGATTTTTTCGCTGTTTACTACAGTACTTTCAAATGTCACACTTTGTTATTTTTGTGCAGCACAAAATAAGATATTTCTAGTTGTGATTTTGCATGTTAGTAAAATACAACATTTTGTACATCAAGATTTTTTTTTCAGTTTTTTATAAATATTAGAATATGATTTTCAATTTTTCAAAATAAAGGGCTCCATGGAGCTCTCATTTTCCACTCTCCGTACGTACACGCTAATACTACTGTAGGATCTAGTCGGGAATTTGTGCTGCAATCAGAATGGTTCTTATTTCGTTTTTGGACTGTCAATCTGTAGTGCTTTTTAGGCAAGCCAACAATGCCCTGGTCAGCCCTGGCGTCGAGCTTCCACAACCCTGTCGCGTGTGTTAGAGCATCTCCAACGGACGCCCAATTTGGAGCGCGCGCCAAATAACCGTTTTTTGGCGCGCACAGGACGATTTTGGCAGCTCCAACAAGCGCGGGAAAACAGCGCGCGCGGGAAAAACCTTAGCGCGCGCTGGCCAACGCGCTAGGTTTTGCGCTATATAAACCGCGCCGCTTGCAACGCGCTCTCTCCAAGCGCCAGCGCAACTGCCTCTTCCTCTCTCCTTTCCCACTCGCGCCACCTCGCTGAAACCCCCGCCACTTCACCTTCGCCTCCGCTTCGCCACGATGCCGCCGCGCCGCGCCTCCATGACCGGCTACCGCGGCGTCCGCCGCCGCCCGAACGGCACCTTCACCGCCGAGATCCGCTCTGGCGACACGCGGGTCCCGCTCGGGACCTACGAGACCGCCTACGCGGCCGGCCGCGCGTACGACGCGGCGGCGTGGCGGCTCGGCCGCGGGTGCCACACCATGAACTTCGCCGACTGCCACAGCGCGGCGCAGGCGGCAAGGCTGGCGCCTGCGCCGGCCTTGGTCACCCCCGAGGACCGCCGCGCGCTTCGCCTTCGCGCCACCCTGGATCTGGTGGAGGAGCGCGACGCGCGCGCCGTGGAGGCGTGGTACGCCGCGCATCCGCGCGAGCGCGACGACGAGCTGGAGCTGTGGAACACCATAGCGGCCGAGCGGGCGGAGCGCCGCGCCGAGAAGCACGACGAGCGGGAGGCGCGTCGCGCGGTGAGGGCGCAGGCGGAGGCGGAGCTCCTGGCCGGCCGCGCCTGGTGGCCCGCCGAAGACGCGATGTGGCGGGCGTTGGAGGACGAGATCTCCGACACCACCGCCTCCGACGCGGAGTTCTCCGACTCCGACGTCGACTGGTAGATCGCCGCGCCGGCGCGTAGTGTGTTCGTGCGCGCTTATATGCACGCACATTATCCGGGGTGTGTGTTCGTGCGCCTATATGCGCTTTGTGTTCGTGTTCGTGCGCCTATATGCGCTTTGTGTTCGTGTTCGTGCGCTAATATATTTCTATTTTACTGCACTTTTTGATCCAACATCACCGCGCAATGCGAACGGATAAGGTTTACGCGCGCCATTTTCCCGCGCCTGCTAAAGCGCCTATTTTTGGCGCGTCGTTTTCGCGCATCTGCCAAACTGAAACCGCCGCGAGGCGCGCCAAAACGCAATTTTGACACGGTAAAAGAGTTATAGCGCGCCAACGCGTACCGCAACTGTTGGAGATGCTCTTACGTACTCTGCATCCACGAGCTGCTACACCACCGCTCCCACTGCGGGCTATCGCTCTGTCAATCTCCTGCCGGCTCCTCCCCAATCCATCCATTTCACATAGGAGTAACAAAGATAACAGTTAACTTAATCACACACAATCACAAGATGCTTGCCAAACGTGCATAGCAATCTCAAGCTCGAACTTGAATACATATTTACCTAGGCAATCTCGACAGCTCCTTTGTGTCTAACCAATCGGGACCAGGCAACAATAATCTTTACACTAGAGTCCTTCCCTTTAGAGGGCTTGCTGTTGTGAAGAACACATGTAGCTTTACTTATTTGGCATTCTTTGGCTTTGAAGACCACCCGACCACTTGCAAGGATAGCACCAGAGCGTGAGTAGGTATGTATGAAAACTTTGAGCATTCCTTGTACAGAAATAACACGCCTTGACAGATCAAGGTAACCATCTGACTCCATACATATTCCTCCATCAGGTTCCATTGGCATTGTTCCATGCTTCGAATCAAATAGCACAACATGCCTACAAGGATCCTTCCAAGGCAATGTACCACAAACAACTTTTCCGCCATACTTAAAAGGCGACCCTTCAGTAGCACGAACACACATCACAGTGGCCTGGCATGTCCGTTCGAGTTGTTCGAAGCATAACTCCATTTTGCACAAGTGGTTGGAGGGGTAGGAATAAAAATAGTCAACATTGCCAGCATTTCTATATCGGAAAACTTGATTCATCAATGCTCTATCTCCAGACTGTCCCTTTAAATTCAGTTGGATTTCTATTTCGACAGGTTCCACGGACACAATTGCGCGACAAGGGCCAGTCAAGTGCAAATAAGGATCCTGCAAACATAATCGTTAATCCTGAACTAATCAACAAGCAGGCAATAAGATCAGTAAAATGAATACAAAGAGTACCGTACGTACACTTTTAGTGAGGGTTTGGCAGCGATAACTTTTACGACCGAAGAGAATGTTGCGTTTGTTGTCCACATAGTCCCGAGCGGCAACCACGCCATACACATCCAGTGGCCACTTCAGGTGTTTTATTTTAGCAACTTTGATGGAATAGATCTGTAGGCTTCTGACACGAAGAGCCCATGATGGGATGGATCTCGGTGTGTAGTTTGTAAAGAGCATTGAGCTCAACATAGCTGCATTCATACAGCATCGAATTAGTAAAGTGTGTATGACAAAACTCGAATATAAATGGACCAACTAAAGGGAGCATGTATTTTACTTGATGGATCCGTTACGAAACATAATTAATTTGGCTACATTCTGCCCGTAACACAGCGGGCTCATCCATGCATTGTTCCCAATTTTCATCTTACTGGTAATTAATTTAATGTTCAAATTTTTGTGTTTTATTGGCTATATGAATATATATCCTATATGAAAATCAACAGTGCAAACTGTTGGAATTTATTGGAGTAACAAGCATCAGCATGGATTTAGTAGTCTGGCACTAGTTATAATCTAGTCATCCAAGATTAGTTCGCTGTTCACCATTGCTAATTCTTGTTAGAATTATTATTAGTAATAAATCAACGAAACCTGTGGATATTAATTTTGACTTGTAAGACCAGATGCTCCTATTATGAAAAAACGTTTCACAATGTCAAAAAATTATGAAAGAAAATTCGGGTGTACATCCAGACATTTTATGTAGGCACCACATTTGTAAAAAAGAACATTTTATGTGCCCTATGTGAAAAGGGTTAATAAAATATCAAGTAAAAAGTTATTTTTGAGCACTGACTTTGTCTTTTTTATATAAAACACAAACAATTTTTTTTTCGTGAATCATTGTGTGCCAACAGAAAATGTTCGGAGATACACCCGAATTGTTTTTCAGAATTTTTGACATTTTCAAATCTTTTTAAAATTCACTGTTCATAATGAAACTAGATGCTCCTGCGAGCCAAAACACCATGTCCCGAAAAGTGATCTTATTGTTTGAATATTTTGGAAATACCAAGTTTGATTTCTTTCACTATCTATCTTGGAGCATTTGTTTGTGTTTATATGGCATGATGCAATGAAGTTAAAATAAGCTGCTGCTTCTGGTGCACTTCTACCTCGCAAGCCTGGCCGCATTTCTTCTTCTTTTGAAACAGAAATTACGAAGTGGCTTTAATCAATGTTTCAATGTGAATGGTTGAATGATTCAATGTTGCAAACTCTCTTAGTAGATCAATAATAATAGCAGGGAAATGAGTTATGAGTAGCTGATATTCTTGGGGCGCTGTTTAGATCTTCACTGTGGGGAGCTACTAGTTCTACTCTGACGATGGCATTGAACTTCCGCACACTTGTTTTCCCAAAATTGTTATGAATATATAATGAGGGGCGTTTGAAGTATGCACACTTGTGGTTGTTATGATTATGATGCCGTTGTGTAGAAACTACAGATTTGCCTAGGGATTTGGGGTTTGGATTGAGAAGGGATTCAATTATACCAGGGGATTGGGTGGAGGGACACTCCCGAGTAACAAAACTTACGGAGGATTGCTTCAGACAATCGTGCAGTAACAAGAAGAAAAACAAGCGAAAAGTCAGGTAAGCTTACTCACTCGTGTATTCGAATCCATTGCCAAATCTTCGTTCCCAGATGGCACGGTGTTCAGCGAATTCTTTCTTCTCCTCCTCCTCATTGCCTTCTTCATCATCATCATCATCTCATCATCATCATCATCATCTTCTTCTTCTTCTTCTTCTTCTTCTTCTTCTTCTTCTTCTTCTTCGTCAAACACCTCCGTGGTTGGTTCACAGGAGATCGATTTCAATTTGAGGCCGTGATCTGATCCCGGGCGAAGCATCTCTTCTTGCGCGTTGGAGTGCCGCGAGGACATTCTCCCCTGCGTATAGAAGAGCGGCCTTGGCAACGGCTTCATCATGGACGAGATCATATCCGACATTTTGCTCGCCGCTTCTTCTTCCTCCCATGGTGATTCTCACCGCCGCTGCCGCCACCAGAAGACATTGCCTACACGAACCAGTTTTTTTTGTAGGGTTTCACACGAACCAGCCAGTGTTATATCCCGTCTCAGGCAGGCAGGCACGGCCCGGCAAGAGAACGCCCGTCAAGGAAACTGTTTGGGCCAAGTCTAAATTCCATCGCAGGCCGTAATACTCATTCGCCGCTGGACCATAACGCTAACGGGCCCAGCCACACGGCCCATACTACTCGGTAACCCCCAGCCCGCTAGGGTTTTGCTGGGCAGGTATATAGGTGCCATCTTCCCCTCTCCATCCCCTCCCTCCTATCAATTTCCACCACAGAGCGGCGGCGGCGGCGGCACAGCGGGAGAGAGAGACGAGAGAGCTCCAGCCATGGTGCACGTCAACTTCTACCGCAACTGTAAGGCCGCGCACCGATCCTTCCCTCCATCTCCTCCACCCTCTCGCGCTCCGTGCCTAGCTCTCTGTTCATTCGCGCTCGCCCGTGATCCGATGCAGTAGAGTGTGGTGCGCTTCATATGCTGCTTAGCAGCAGCCTCCGGTTGCTCGCGGTTAGTCCTCTGCTTTGTCCTACGTCGGCGGCTTGTCGCGACGGAGAGGCCAGAGATCT
This sequence comes from Poa pratensis, assembly GCA_947311845.1. NCBI lineage: Eukaryota > Viridiplantae > Streptophyta > Magnoliopsida > Poales > Poaceae > Poa > Poa pratensis. Next base: position 16,348,107 of record CAMZMU010000085.1, on the reverse strand, counting down.
CTTAGCTGTGTTGTCTGCCTTTCGTGCATCGTGTCTGGTATGTGGCGATTAGTGAGTGAAAGGTTTGGATCATCGCCCTGCTGTAGCGGAATGATGAGTTTATTTGCGTAGTGTCTAGATTTGAGTTGTGCACGGCGTGATGACCGGACTGTGCCCTAGATCTAGTTTATGCGGTGTGTTACCTGGGCACTGGTCATTTGATTACTGTTAGCTCCTTGAATAGGCTGCGTCGGTGTAGATTCATCAGATGGGAACTAGTTATTTGTTTCAGGTTGATGTTTTTATGCAGTTTGTACCCATCCTGTTTGCTAGTGCTAAATTTAGTTCCAGAACCAACAAAAGATAGTCTAGTTACGCTTTCTGTGTAGTTAACAACAGAATTTGTTCATCCCCAACTATTGCTTTATCTTGTGTTTTTCATTCATTTGGTAGCATTGAGTTTGTTATGTAGCGTGGCACTAGAGTAGTTATGAGCGAAATGGTGCCGGTGTTGCTCAAATCAGCAATATTCGTGCCACCTGATCCTGTTGGATGAGGCATTATCTTTTCATTAAGAACAAGCAGCTTGTTTAATTGCCCTTCATTTTGTTTGATACTGACGACCAGTGTCCTTTGTATATATTAGTGCTTGTATATCTTATGTTCTTTTGAATTGTAGTAGTTGTAGTCTTATGGCCTGATTACATTGATCTTCATTACCATTGCCTGCTCTTAGTGCTCTTTGACATGGTGGCAGATGAGATTATAATTTGTGCCTTACACATTATGTTGCCTACATTTCTTTCTTTCTTGGTACTTCATACACGTTACCTCAATACATTAGTTGTTTCATAACAAGTTGAATGTTTGCGCTTGCAGATGGTAAGACTTTCAAGAAGCCAAGGCGTCCTTATGAGAAGGAGCGTCTTGATGCAGAACTGAAGCTGGTGGGTGAGTATGGACTCAGGTGCAAGCGTGAGCTGTGGAGGGTTCAGTATGCATTGAGCAGGATCCGTAACGCTGCAAGGCACTTGCTCACACTGGATGAGAAGAATCCCCGCCGTATCTTTGAGGGTGCGGCTCTTCTCCGCCGCATGAACCGCTATGGGCTCCTTGCTGAGGGCCAGGACAAGCTTGATTACGTCCTTGCCCTGACTGCTGAGAACTTCCTTGCAAGGCGTCTTCAGACTCTTGTCTTCAAGGCTGGCATGGCAAAGTCAATCCACCATGCACGTGTCTTGATCAGGCAACGCCACATCAGGTATGCTTCAGCTGCATTCTTTTTGCGTTGTTTTGGCACATGCTTCCATTAGTTTGCTTGTTGGTCGAGAATCCTCAATGGGTTGTTTAGTATTGTCTTGTTGTTGACATACATAAATCATTTCACAGTGGTTTACTTAGAGCTCTTTACTGCGGCAGAAGTTTTGTCTGAACTCTTCCATTTCTCCATCTACAATGTATGGAACAAAATAAAGTAAACATGCTTTCATGTACATGACCCTTTTTTGTTGCAAAGATTAACAACCGGATAAATACATTAATCATGTTTACTAAATGACTGAAACAAACCGTGTGTTGCATGAGTTACATGCATGTCTGCATTTTGTGCACTCTCTAGATGAACTAATTTTGCTTTGCTCTGTTCTTGCGGATATCTAAACTGGACTCTTATTATTGAACATGTTATCCAATATATCTTCCTCGTGCATCAATAATTAGAGTCTGGCAAAGTGTTGCTGGGAGTTTATCTGATCGTTGGCCTTGTCCTTTCTATCTTTGTTGATGTGTTGTTGTCTGAGTTCTGTTTTGTTTGATCGATGACCTGTTATACTGATATTTTGATCCAAACCACATTGCAGGGTTGGCAGGCAAATTGTCAATGTCCCGTCCTTCATGGTCAGGGTTGAATCTGAGAAGCACATTGACTTTTCGCTGACAAGTCCCTTCGGTGGAGGCCAGCCTGGCAGGGTGAAGCGAAAGAACCAAAAGAAGGCAAGTGGTGGTGGTGACGCCGGCGGTGATGAGGATGAGGAGTGATAAGGAACTAGTAGCTATCACCTAAAATTTATCAAATACAATCGTCATGAGAACGTTGGTGTCATGAGTACTTTAGCTGAGAGGCCTGAAACTTGTCATGGTTTTCCTCTAGGCAGGACGTTTTGTTGCTTTATCTCTTGTTGTTAGCATGCACTTCCCTATGTTTGAAGCTATTTGATCGTGATGCAGTTATTAAGTATGTTATTGACAATGACCTGAAATTTTGCATCTACTATGTTTGTCATACATCTCCTTTTGCTTGGTTCTACTAGATGTTCTTGTTGACACTGTCATCAGGACGATCACGTAAGCTGGTTTTTGAGTAGAAGCTGTGACATTTTTTGAGGATGTAGTTGCTATCTTCCACACTTGTTTGTTTTCAATGTAAAACTGAACGAGCGAGAGAATAATATGGTGCGTTCTGCTGCGTGCGAGCAGTCTTACTGAATGCAGATCATGCCATTCCATTCGGGGAGCTGAAATGTCCAGCTCCTGAAATATTAATTTGCTACTTAAAGTGAACCTAGTCTGTACAGACTGACGAAAACTACTCTCCCCTGAATTTCACCAGTGATTTGCTCAACCAGAATGCCTGACAGCTGCAGTGTATACAACTATACACACTGCTTGAATTCTCCTAGTCTGTTTTCACACGATAACAAAATTCTAGTAGTCTGCTTCACAGGATGACAGTCACCATGAAGAACAGGTGACGTTGATGGTTTGGTGTACTCTTGCGATCATCAACATCTCCTGCTAAATCACTCACTCTAGCCGATCAGAACAGATAACGTTGACGCGGTTTGGTGTAACTGTTGCAATAGTTCAGAGTCTGTGATATAACGCATTTGTTTCAACGCCGCCCAATGAGGTCCAGGAGCCTCCATAAGTCTGCTAACAATCCCTACCGCATATGCAATGTCAGGTCGGGTATTTAGCAAATATATGAGATTTTCCACTATGATGCGAGGATCAACTGCTTCCTCACACTTCAGTATTCCCAACTTCAGGCGTCCTTCCATTGAACTTGTGACATGGGTTGCAAGAGCCCATACCAGCTTTGTCAAGTATCTTTCAAGCATAGCTTCACCGACACAAAGAATACAACACCATTTCCTTGTTTCACTTCAATGCCCAAATAGTAACTCGATAGCCCCAGATCACTCATATAAACAACTCATGCATTTGTGCCTTCAAGTCCTGTAAGTCAGATAAATTAGTTTATGTGATGATCATATCATCAACATACACTCAACGAGCAAGAACTAAGAAGGGCACCAGAGCTCGCTTTATATACATGCTCAGTTGGGAACCTTTCGAAACCAACTAGGGCAAATATGAGTCCTCCAGCTTTGGATTCCACGCTCGTTGGTCCGGCGAAGTCAATACATGGCCTTTTTCAGCTTCAGTACCTTGTGTTCACTATTGCTGGCAACAAACCCTGGCGGTTGGTGCACATACATTTCTGTAGTCAAATCACCATTGAGAAATGCGGACTTAACGCCCATATGGTGTGCATGACATTCTTTCTATGCAGCTAGTGCAAGCATGAGCCTGACATTATCCATCCTTGCCACGGGAGCAAAAAATCATCAAGGTCAGTCCAATATTTCTGTGCACCTGCCACTAGCCTTACATTTGCTTAGTCACATGACCACCATGATCTGTTTCGATTTTGAAAACCATTTCAATCATATTGCCTTTTGGCCAGCTAGCAGTGTTGAGAGTTCCCATGTATCATTCTCAACGATTTAATCCATCTCACCTTCCATAGCTTCCTTCCAATCAGTGTCAGCAACTGCTGCTTGTACACTGTCAGGCAACTCTGCAGCTAACAGACAGATATCACACTCTTTTGCATACTTCGGATTTGGCATGAAAATGGCATCCTGAGCTCTTCTTCTCGTGGCATGAGCTGGTTGTGCCCTATGGGAATCAGGCGGGGGTGGTGTCGATACCATCTCAGAAGGAGGGCTCTCCTGGAGCTGCAGGTGTAGCTGAGACTGATTTTGCACTTGTCTATCTGTTCTGAACTTATCCTGAACCTAACAGTGTAGCAGTTACCGGCAAATATGAATACGCAACACTGAATCTATCCACTTCACCTTGCTCTCTATCCTTGTTGTTCCAATTCCACTTGCGTTCCTCTTCAAATAACATATCTGAGGTGATGTATAGCCGGCGTTTCACTGGATCAAATACCCTGTAGGCCTTCGAATCTGATTCATGTCCCAGGAATACTACTGGCAGTTCTCTGTCAGAGAGTTTTGTAACTCCAGGCCGCCTCACATCCAAATGTGCACATGCGATCCACTCTGGAATTCTTCTTCCTGTTTGCCTAAAAGGTGTAATGCCATTCAAGATGCGTGTTGGAGAACGATACAGTACATACACTGTTGTCTTCACTTTTTCACCCCTGAATTATGCAGGTACAGACATACTTTTCATCATACTCCGAGCCATCTTGACAACAGAGTGATTCCTTCGCTCAACCACACCATTTTTTTTTTTGCGTCAACCACACCATTTTGTTGTGGTGAGTCTGCTTTTCTAGACTTCTAGTGTCCCTTATGATACACCTGTTCCTCGCAGAACCTAACGAAATCATTGGAGTTCACTTCGCCAAATCGGTCTGTCTAGAATGACATGATCTTCAGACCACTGCCATTTCTGACAGGGACTTGATCTTGTAGAAGGATCTGAACGCCTCATCCTTGCTTTTCATCACCTCAAGCCACATGTAGCAGGAAGTACCTGTTGCTGGCTGTAGTTGCCGGTGTGATTTTCTCGCGTGGATCTCCATGCACCAGCTCAAGCTCTTTCTCTGCTTTGAATGCAGTTGCACACCGAAATGGCGTCCTATGCATCTTCCCGAGAGTGCACCCTCAGTCCCTCACAGAATTTCTCTTGCCGCTATATGATCGACAAGCCACAGAATCTATCATGACAGCGCCCAGCTCAGTGTGATGGGGTATTGGGTACAGCCGTACAGGCGAATCCTGCTCTGGGTACCCTTGCCAGCAGCTCACCGTCGTCGATCAAGGACTGGCACCCACCCTCGTCGACATGCCGGAGAGTTATGATGCTCTTGCGCAGGCGAGAGATGGAGTAGACGTTTGTCAGCACGCACGCGGAGCTACCCATTCTGCACCTTAGATGGCGCTGCAGCAACACCTTGAGCCGCATCAAAAAAGCAGAAGCCGCGCCGACACTTGGCCTCTGGGTCCTCCTGCCGGGAACATGGATGTTCATTAATTTTCCCCGGCGACTTGTTTGGCCCTGCCTCTATTCATGTAAATACTCTCCCAACTTTTCAATCAAATGAAGCGCAATCCTTTGGCGTTCTCTCGAGAAAAATGTCAGTGGATGCATGTACACACTTGTTATAGCTCAATGACTCATTGATCAACAGTAAGAGCTAGGGATTTTAAAAACGAAGAATATAGCTTAGCTAACGTACTACCAAAAAGCAAAACTGGTCCGCATCCCCAGCTCCTAGTATCTGCATACCAGATGCTGCATCTGGTGGCACAAAATGAAAAGGTATGAGTGGAAACCATGTTCAGCATCTGTAAAATTTATCCAAGAATATACCATGTCAGAACTGTTATGTTCTAAGACCATGAAAAGCTTCCAAGTACCAACTTATGTTCATATCACATTTATGTAAGCGCCAATGTAGTACTACAAAAGTTTCGACACATGTTTCCCAGATATATAATATATCACATGCAAATAAAAGGAGGCCAGTTTAGGCACCTCAACCATAAAGGTAACAGACAGATGTACTTGTAACTAGCACACAAAACGCACAGCCTTTCCAGCTGCATACTCTGTAAAGCATCTAACTGAGTCTAGGAGCTGACAGAGAATTGATGTTTGACCTAGCAGCATAACTGGTTTTAGCCAACTGCGGCAGGAATATATGACAAAAAGAAGTTCAAACTGCATGGTGCTTCTCTGAAAGGTTTGGCCACGGCCCTAACTGTCAGAAAATCGAGCACATGTGCTTTGTTGGATGGGTGATCTGCAGAATGGGCAGTTTGGCACACCTTTCTCTTGGAGAAGCTGATTGCAGCGTGTGCATACAATCTGATGCCCACATGGGAGAAAAACGACTGCAACGTCCTCATCCAAGCACATTTGACATTCACGCTCCTGCTGCACGGGATCAGGCTGTAACCCTGGGGCTGGAGGACCCATAGACACGGCAAGTCTCTGGGGCCTAGCACGAGCCACATCAAACTCCAGTCCTTTTACGCGCTGCTGGAGTTCCTTTGCGCTGGCTTGCAACCTTTTCTTTTCATTTTCTGCATTCACCAATACATTGTTATACTCTCCTCTTGCTGACATCTTGATCCGCTCCACTTCATTTCTTTCAAGGTCAACCTGCTTCATAGCTTCATCCATCGTCTTCGCTCCCCCCTCCATCCTTTTCTGTAGTATTAATGATAACATGGTAAAAAGCAAGAAAAAAGATACATTAAGGCAAGTACATGGATTAGCTGCGCGCCTACATGAACACTCAGTAGGACCCAAAAAAAAATTTACACAACAAAAGAACTAATGTTAATGATGGATGAACGTGATTTTTAATAAGGTATGCCCATGTGACCTGCATGGCTGCATCCGCACATCACACCAAAGATAAACAAGACAAGTTTTCACAAACCAACAGAAAAATATATGAACAGAATTCTAATGCTAGTTAACAACCAATTGGGGAAGCAAATGGTTATGCACATGGCTACAATAAAAAGGTCCTCCTTTCACATACACAGCAAAATATAATGCAACAATAGCATTAGAAGAATATGATAGTTGGCCTATCATACTTATGCTGTCATTCTTGCCGAAAAACCAATCTGAGCATGCATGAAATTTGAAGCAATAAGTGGGTACCTTTAATACATGATTGTATCTTTCAGCTTGCTCAAGATTTTCCAGTAGCCTACGTAACTTGCTCCTTTCAGCAGTAAGCTCCTCTTGCAAAAGGATCTTCTCTGTTTCAATAGACTTCAGTTCCACACAGGAAACACTTTCCTTCCTCAAAATTTCAGCAAACCTTGCTGCTGATTTCTCCTCCTGTAACTTGGCGGAATCCCTTTCACGCTTAGAAAGTTCAACTTTATCGGTAAGCTTCAGTTCAAGAGAATTTGCACGATCAAGCTCCACTGAAATATCACATATTGACTTTTTTGTCTCCTGAAGCTTCTGTACAAGCACACCACACTCAAATGTTTCCTTTTCCTTTTCCTGTCTGAGCGATGTAAGAAAAGGTTGCTCAACTGCAAGCCTCTTTACTGACTGCCGTAACCTTTCACTGGCCCAGTCCGCCCAAGCTTTCACCTCTAGCTTCAGCTCTCCCAAACGTCTAATTAGATCCAGAGCCATCTCCTCTTTCCTATCTTTCGGAACCCAGGAGGTCCGAATCCCATCATGTGAGAATTCAAACTCAAAGCCATCCGCCGGAGTATTTGGGAGAGAAAAGCGTATGAGGCCACCGGGTTCAGTTTGTTGCTTAGTTACTGTTTTCCCAGGAGATGATGAGCTGGAAGAGTGGTTTACAGGAGAAGAAATTGGCTGAACTGAAAGCACTGATGATGGATCCATGCTTTTGAGCAAAGAAAGAGGCAATGTAGCTGTAAATGCTGCGTATGATTTTAGGCCTTTTGCTGCCTTTGCTGTGCCTGTCGAAGTGCTAGAAGCAGATTCAAGTAATGCCTTCACTGATCTACTCTCTTTTAGAGTTCTCTTATACTGTGACATGTTACTGCTGGTGCATTTAGCTGCTTTTTTGTTATGTGTAACCACAGTCCTAACCAATGAAGAGGACTTCTCCAGTTCACTGGAAGAACAAGCATGTTCTTGACCAGAAGAAGAAACGTGGTCTTGACCAGAAGAGGAAACATTATCAGATTCAAGAAATGCCTTCACTAATCTGCTCTCTTTAAGAGTTCTCTTGCGGCTGGTGCCTTTAGCTGTTTTTTTGTTCTGCATAACCACAGTCCTAGCCAATGAAGAGGACTTCTCCAGTTGACCAGAAGAACAAGCATGTTCTTGAGCAGAAGAAGAGACGTGGTCTTCACCAGAAGAGATAGCTGCTTTTTTGTTATGCGTAACCACAGTCCTAGCCAATGAAGAGGACTTCTCCAGTTGACCGGAAGAAGAAGCATGTTCTTGACCAGAAGAAGAAATGTGGTCTTGACCAGAAGAGGAAACGTGATCTGTCCCTGAAGACTTGTGAGTTGATATATAATCTGTTAAAACTTTGCTCCACGTCCTTTCAGGAGATTGAGATAGTGAAGCTCTCCAACTTTTTACTTGTCCGGAATGAGTCAGTGCAGCTCCTCCAGGAGATTCTGAGGCACTGTAAGAATAACTTCCTGAAGTATCATTCACGTTCTGACTGTTCACAACGAGACAATCTGATTGTTCATTTCCAGAACTCATATCAACAGAAAAAGCATGAGCAATAGAGATATCCATGTCACAGAGCATAATGCACCATAATGCGTCACTCCATGTGAAGAATGGAAAATATTTCTTCAGCAATCTTGATGCACCAGTAAGAACATGCAAACCCAGCATGTGCAAATCCATGTCAAGATTTACACTCAGAGGACAATCAACCTGCTGACCACTCTTTAGCATTGCACGCGCACTGTCTGTGATCTTTGTGATAGGTCCATCGAACTGGTAACAGAGGACACAGACTCTAATGGCATGAATAACAGCATCCTCAGTGTACCCCTCATGGGATATCGTCTCAACTGCAGTTTTGAAGAACGCATGTAAGCTGTATAATGGAATATCCATTAGGTCAGTCCAGCCCACATATTGGAACCCATCCGATTCAACGTGCTCCTTTTCCGAACCCAAATCAATATCCTCAGAAGCGATGTATTCAGCAAGAAAAGCTTTTGCACTTGACCTTGAGTGTTGCAGCTTGAGACCAGTCAAAGATAAACCAGCGTTGTCAGGATTCACTGGCATTTCTCCAGCAGCTGGCGACGGTAATTTTGCAGTACTACTATTATCTCTTTCTCCAACACGAGAAGAACATAGGTTACTGCTGTTGCTAGCAACACTCATGATTGGGTCAATATATTTATCTGCCACAAAAGGAAATGAGGTTCAACAGATGTAAATGTGCAAGCAAAGCAAAGGCAGTGGTGCTCACAAAAGGATTAAAATTCAAAACGGTTATAAGCAATGGCTTTTAGGAGGTGGCGATCTAGTGCTATGGCACTTAGCTAGTGAAAAAAAAGTTGTGCACTCACAGTTGTAAGTTATGCATTTGGTACAACACAGATGTGCGTATTCAAGATACCAAGATACCCATTTCCCTAAACATTTAAGTGTAACTTCAACTTACAAGCACGGTATTTCAACAACTTTTCAGTGCACCACTTTTTGGAACTAAGCAAATGTACCAATCTTTAGTACATTACTATAAAAGCTATTCAGAAGTGCATCTACCGCAACAAGGTGATTGTGCCTAGTAAGCCTTGGTACAACACAGATGTGCGTATTCAAGATACCGAGATACCCATTTCCCTAAACATTCAAGTGTAACTTCAACTTATAAGCACGGAATTTCAACAATTTTTCAGTGCACCACTTTTTGGAACTAAGCAAATGTACCAATCTTTAGTACATTACTATATAAGCTATTCACAAATGCATCTACCGCAACAACGTGATTGTGCCTAGTAAGCCCGTCATCATACAAAACATCTCTTCATGCATCAGAGTATACCCATAAAGTGTGTGCATCAGATTAGACTAAGTATCTCTACAGATACAACTAGCACTTGTTCTCACAAGAAAACAACACCCTCTTATGTGAGTATCACCATGCTCGGCGTAGGGCTTCTAGAACAGGGGATAGCCACATTGTCGACAAAATGCAAGAACGCATCAAAAGATAAAGAGGTAAGGTCACCACTCATACGTGATGAGTCCATTAGCAGCATAGAAGGCACACAAGTACAGTAAATGTGAATGCCCCGAAGCATCCAGGACTAGGAAAACGTAATATGCTAAATTCATCTCCATACAAAATGAAATTATTCAGAGATAAGTATATGTATAGGATTCAACACATAGATTGTGAAGGCATACTTGATACAAGCGAGAAGATAGTTAAATCGAGGCCAGATCTACTCCAGATTTCCAAAACTCACAATTTTGAAATCCCCTCTGCAACTAGATTAAATAAGAGGAAAACCACGTTCTCTACGGAAGGGGGAGAATATTATCCGTCTCATGTTGAAGAAACGAATGCAGGTAAAATGGCCGACAGTTCCTGTACCCGAAACAAGACGAGATTTCCTCTCCGGTTTCACAGGGGGCTGCCTCCGCGACGCCACGCACGGAGCAAGATTAGGTTTTTTGCTAGAGAGGTTCCTTCCTTAATCCCGAGATACAAGCAGCAAGGGTGGAGCGCGGCACTCGAAATCGGAGGCGAAAATCTCCGCCGAGCACACCACGATCCCCACGAAACTGCTCCGGTAAGTAAGCATGGACGGACGCGCAAGAAAGAGAAAAAAACACAGATTGAATGGGGGAAAAGCACCCGCTCCGGTACGGAGAGGAGGCGAGGGGGTCGCTCACCCTGGGTCGGCGGCGGCGGCGGTCCGGTGGCGGTGAAGCGGAAGGGCGACGGCGAGGGTTTGGGATTTTGCGGGGGTTTTGCCATTCCGGCAACTGGCAGGCAGGCGGCGTGGTGGTCTATCAAGGGGCGACAGTGTGGCTAGGGCATCTTCTACTAAAAGGGAAACCACTTTATTTGATGCTAATTATGTGGGATTTGTTTCCAACTATACTAGACAGTTAATGGATTTTAGGAAACTAATTCCAATGGAGGAAACGGTAAAATGAGATTGCGGCGCGTATCATTTGATTTTCTTGTGTAGCAATATTTGTTCTGCCGAACCTTGTCGATGGCTGCTTCGTCTCGGATCGACCGGCCCTGCAATGTTTGTCACGGTGAGACGACGATGGCGGCTACAAGACCGTGGTGGCGTATGTTGGTGGGTGGCAAGTTTGGTGGAGCGCTGCAGATTGTCAGGGGTGTGGTTTTTTAGCGGTCGGAGAAATCCATGTCGTTTTGGCACCGACGCGGTGACACTTGAGAGTGTCGCCCTTCAAGAAGGGTGTACCTTTTTCCCACTCCTCGGAGCGTACGGGGGGAAACCCTAGACCAGTTCGGGCAGCAGCGTCGTCGTCGTATCTTTCCTTCAGGCAGGTGATGTTTGGTACGCAACGATTTAGAGCGCTAAGATTGTGGTGGGAATACGCTGGAGAGGACGCAGCGGTTCCGAGTCACTGTCATTTTTGTTGATCCGCCGATCTTGGCGTTGTTTTATCTTCCTCTTTCTCTTTATTTCCTTTTGGACTTGACTGTGTTGTTTGCCCCAACAGTGGACTCGTTATTCTATCGGGTGGTTGCTATATTAATATAGTGGGGCGAAAGTCTATTTGTTCTCGTTTCCAACTCTAGTGAACTTTATCTTAGTTTCGCGTCGTGTCAAGATTTTCTTGCTTGTGTTACGCCCTTGCTTCAAAGATAAATGGAGTATTTTGTTTCAAAAAGACGTGCTTTGAATAACTAGTGAATTGTTTGGTGTACTCCATCCGTTTATAAATGTAAAAGCTCTAGTGAATTGTTACGGTGTACTCCCTCCGTTTTTAATGTAGACATGTTTAGCTTTTTCTTGACCCATGTGTATCTAAACACGTTTTAGTGCATGTTTTAGCGCAAGATTCATTTAAATCTTGCACTAAAACATGTAGATATATTTGGCCCAAAAGAAATAAAAAGGTTTACTTTTGGGAACGGAGTGATATCATTTAATTGGTCTGGATGAACCAAATATTTGGTTTCTAACAACATTGCTTCCAAAATAAAAATTCATAACCAAGTTCAAACGAAATAATATTTGTTTCTATCACGAGAACAACATTGGCTTCTGAAATGAAGTCCTTAGTATTATATACTCCATATTTTTCAAAATATAAGATGTTTTAGGTGTTTCACGTGTGAATAGATGTGGACTAAAATTAGTGGACATAGACCAAAATGTGTCTGGATACATGCAGATACATGTGAATATGAGAAAAAGTAAACCATCTTATATTTAGAAACAGAGAGATGTTAGAGGCTTAGGTTGTGCCGTCTGGGCATAATGCCACCATTGTAACTTTGATGGTAATGGTATGTGAGGGAGACATATCGTCAAAACCATTGAAGAACTTTTCTAACTTGCTAACGATAGCAATGTCACCAGACATTTCAGAGAGACCATAGAAGTATGCTCGCCGGGATGACGCAATCTGGACATATTTAAAATGAGTGTCCCAAATTTATTGAACTCAGAAAGGTAAAGGTCAAAGATATACTGTCAAGCAACCCTGCAATTAAGATACAATAAGTCTCTTGTATCGCCAACACACCCGATACACCTCTCAGTTGTACATGTGCACTAGTTCGACGAAGAGATGGTTAAAGGCAAGTAATATGGATGATAAAAGATGATATATGTAATCTGAAATAAAAATGGCAACAAGCAGAGATGTAACAAAATGGAAAGTGAATGGTGTTTCAATGCTTGGAAACAATCTAGGGATCATACTTTAAGTAGTGGTCACTCTCAACAACGTTAACACAACTGAACACATGCTTGATACTAACTATTCAACATGTAAATTAGGTGCCACTTGGAAGTATTCTTCAACTGGATAATAAACATCATTATTACTGCGTAGGGATACAAAAAGCACATCTTAAAGCCTGAATAAACAAACACCACGACTTCACAATTACATCCAACACCAAGAATAACTCATGCTAAATATTCATCTAATCTATTATTCATAGAGCCACACACACGCCACCCGCACTGTCACCAAGGTTTTGTGTTGTCAACAATGACTCCAGAAATTGTACTAGATAAAATCAATTGAGTATCATATCCATTACATAATGAAGGGGAAACATCATACAAGAATTCAACTAGATTGACAATGCTCACGATCAAATAAAGATCACACAATGGGAGAGAGAAATAACCACCTAGCTCCAGCAAGAGCTCTCAGCCTCGATGAAGGACTACTCTTGGCGCATCCGTAGGAGGCGACAACGGGGATGAAGATGGCTCCGGGGGCAATTCCCCATTCTTGCAGCCGGAATAGGAACTTCAGTCCCCCTGAATTAGGGTTTTGGATGACGGCAGAGTTCGGGAGTGTTTCTGGAGAAATTGTTAGGAGGTTAGGGTTTTCTCGACGGGACCAATATATAATCTGAAGGGCAACGTAGGTCGATGGAGGAAGCCTCCGGACGCCCCCCAAGCGCGGCGCCCTAGGGTTTTCCCGAGCCTAGGCAACTTATGGGGCCTGTGTGGGCCGCATACAAACTCCGATTGGGACAAATTTAAGTCCAGATCGATTGCCGGAAAATTTCCAACAACTTTGTGTTATACGGGGTTTCCATTTGACTTCGTCTTTGGGTCGGTTCGGGGCATCTCTAATAACTGTCTGGTGGGGACGTATTTCAGGAAATCAAAGTCCAACACCAACAAGACTTCGTTTGTCTTCTTGTCAATTTCCAAGTAATCCCTACAAAGCAAAGTGGAAAACAAGAACATTGTGCATATTTTAAACTATTATGTTAGTCCAATAAATGTCTAAGCTGATATAAAACTATAATAAAAACATGTGGCATTGATTTAAAACAAGCATGAAACAATAAAAATAAAATTATAGATATGTTTTCTAGACATATCACACACTGGCAAGAAATAATAGGGGTCGTCAACTGACTTGTAATTCAACCTTCTTGGGTCAACCACCATGTATCCTCTAATTTTGGACATGGAAATTCGAAGTTTATCGACACATATCTTGTGAGCACTCACATTTTTTCCCTAATTTGTAAAATACTTTTTGTAATGATAGCACGAAGGAGCACCTCAAAGTCCCCACAAATAAATTCGACGAACATTTGGAAAGAGTTTCTTCGCAAGCCGATGCTTGCGATTGTCGGCGTTTTTCAATAACAGCTCAAGGCGGTGAGACCGTCGGTTCGAAATCTAGCGGGCCACAATATAATTTGCAGAATTTCAGAAACACAAATACGTTTTCACCTCATCCCCCCTGTTTGTTTCGCCACCCAACCCTAAACCCCCTCCCCCCCCCCCCAACTCAAACCCTAGCACGGACCAGGTCTCGCCGGAGCCGCCCGCCGGCCGGGGGCGCGGAACCGCGGCGGCCCTCTTCGGAGGAGACCAGATCTAGTCGGCCGAGTGCGGCCGCGAGGGAGCGAGCGGCCAAGATGAGGATCATGATCAAGGGCGGCGTGTGGAAGAACACGGAGGATGAGATCCTCAAGGCGGCCGTGATGAAGTACGGCAAGAACCAGTGGGCGCGCATCTCCTCGCTGCTCGTGCGCAAGTCCGCCAAGCAGTGCAAGGCCCGCTGGTACGAGTGGCTCGACCCCTCCATCAAGAAGGTAAGTACGGCAGCCCCACACCCCCCTAACCCTAACGTTCTGCTGCTCGCGGCTCCGCGTGCTCCTTGGATTTTGCGATGTCGTGGTGCTTTGTTGGTGTGAGTACTGCGGTTAGATGATGGTATGGACTGGTTAGAAATTAGTGGATCCGCAATTGTGGCCTGGATTGATTGAGGGAGATACGGAGTTGTTGATGTTGGTAAGTGCAATTTCGTATATAGCCCTGTGAAGATGCTTTTCAGGTTGTAGTGTACTCCCTCCGTCCACAAATAGGTATACTTCTAGTTTTTTGTCCCAAGTCAAACTCTGTTGAATTTGACCAATTTTATGGGGAAACATAGCAATAATTACAACACCAAAGTAATAGGTGCATCTTCGAATGCAGTTTCACAATATGCTAAGTTTGTGTCATAAATATTGCTACAAATTTAGGGATGGAGGGAGTACGCTCTACCACCTTTTTTTCCCCTGTATTGCTCTATCTTTTTGAAATACCTCAGTATTATATCTCGTTAGGTTCTTCTCTCTTTCATGCCATACCATGCTATAAGTCTACAATACGTGTAAAAATCTTGTGATACATATCAGAAAATATTCCACCAAATGGGGCCAACTGAATATTTGTATCCTGTGTAATATTTTTGTTAGGGGAGTTAAAATAATTGACAAAGTCCGTCTTCGTGTTCTCGTCGTATACTCATTTTGTGGTGATGAATATTATGGCTTTGCACGATGTTAAGCTGTTAACATGTTTTCTGTCATATCATATCGTGGATATATAAACCTTAGTCGTTAAAGGTATTAGCAAATTTGTCAACACACCTCATTTGACAAATCTAAATTGGATGTTTAATTCATTGTTAACATTGCCATCTAGTTCTAGAAACTTCAACGTTTAGTAAAAACCAAGTAAAACTAGACTGAAACATATTTCAATATGTGCGGTTTGTAGACAAAGTGAATTGATTCGTCCAAACTAACCATCAATTGTTACACGTGATATGATGCTTCATGCTTCTTTTAATTGATTATCTGCTTTATTATGACATAGATTTTCCCTGTTTTTCAGTTGTTTTTATTGTAATATTGGTTTTGTGTTTTCTTTCACGAAACTAACTCGTGTCTGTTGACTCCAGACTGAGTGGACAAGGGAAGAAGATGAGAAGCTACTCCACCTTGCTAAGCTCATGCCTACTCAATGGAGGACCATTGCACCTATTGTAGGTCGGACGCCATCTCAGTGCCTCGAGCGTTATGAAAAACTGCTTGATGCTGCCTGTGCTAAGGATGAGAATTATGAGCCTAATGATGACCCAAGAAAGTTGCGACCTGGGGAGATTGATCCAAACCCCGAGTCAAAACCTGCACGTCCAGACCCTGTTGACATGGACGAAGATGAAAAGGAAATGCTTTCTGAGGCAAGGGCTCGCTTAGCTAACACCAGGGGTAAAAAGGCAAAACGAAAGGCAAGAGAGAAACAACTTGAAGAGGCGAGGCGGCTTGCATCACTGCAAAAAAGAAGAGAACTGAAGGCAGCTGGTATTGACAACCGTCACAAAAAAAGAAAGAGAAAGGGAATTGACTATAATGCTGAGATCCCTTTTGAAAAGAGACCTCCTCCAGGCTTTTATGATACTGTGGGTGAAGACAGGCCACTTGAGCATGTACAGTTTCCAACTACTATTGAGGAGCTTGAAGGGAAGAGAAGAGCGGATGTAGAGGCTCAATTAAGAAAGCAAGACGTTGCCAGGAACAAGATTCTGCAGAGGCAGGATGCCCCTGCCGCTATAATGCAAGCAAATAAACTCAATGACCCTGAAGCAGTCACAAGAAGGTCCAAGCTAATGCTTCCACCACCCCAAATTTCTGATCATGAACTGGAGGAAATTGCAAAAATGGGCAATGCCGGTGATCCTACTCTAGCTGAGGAGCTTGGTGAAGGAAGTACTGCTACTAGGACATTGCTTGCAAGTTACTCCCAGACTCCAAGGCTTGGTATGACACCATTGCGGACACCGCAACGAACTCCAGGTGGTAAAGGTGACTCTATTATGATGGAGGCAGAGAATCTTGCACGTCTAAGGGAATCACAAACACCTCTTTTAGGTGGTGATAACCCAGAGCTTCATCCATCAGATTTTTCTGGAGTTACACCACGCAAGAAGGAGATGCAGACTCCTAATCCCATGGCAACGCCTCTGGCTAGCCCTTGCCCTGGTGTTACCCCAAGGATTGGTATGACACCCTCCAGAGATGGGAATTCCTTTGGTTTAACTCCAAAAGGTACCCCTTACCGCGATGAGCTCCGCATAAATGAAGAGGTAGAAATGCAGGACAGTGCTCAGCTCGAGCTTCGTAGGCAAGCTGAGTTGAGAAGAGGCCTGCGTTCTGGTTTTGCTTCAATTCCACAGCCTAAGAATGAGTACCAGCTAGTCATGCCACCCATCACAGAGGAGAAGGAAGAGGCTGAAGAGAAAATTGAAGAGGATATGTCAGACAGGTTAGCACGAGAAAGGGCTGAGGAACAAGCTAGGCAGGAGGCATTGCTTAGGAAGAGATCAAAAGTGTTGCAGAGGAGTTTGCCTAGGCCACCCGCTGCTTCAGTGGAGATTATACGGCAATCTCTAATTAAAGGTGGAGAAAGCAGAAGTACCTTTGTGCCTCCTACATCACTTGAACAAGCAGATGAGCTCATAAATGAGGAGCTCCTTAGGCTCCTTGAGCATGATAATGCTAAATATCCTCTTGATGAACAAGCTCAAAGAGAGAAAAAGAAAGGGAACAAGCGTCAGGCAAATGGTGCAGTTTCCGTTCCTGAAATCGAAGGTTACGAGGAGCATGAACTGAAAGAGGTATGCTTGCCCTCTTTATTATTGCTATATTTATGTTGAATTGCATATCCAATTTGGTGATAACATTCATCCAATATTTTTATAGTATTAGGTATATCAATAATAACTTGAGATCATGTGGGCTCATCATTATATATACTTCCGCGAGTAACACAGTAATATCATAGCAGCAGGTTCAAACTATTCCTTAATCAACCTGTATGATCTTACTTCTGATTGTCAGTGTCGGCTATAACTAATCCATTGCCACTGAATGCTCTCCTAGAAATGGCAAGGACAAATAAATTTGTATTGTGGGAGCTGTATACACTAACAAGATAACATTTTAGATGTAGGATTCAATGATTCGTAGAAGAATGATGCTAGTACTATAGTTTTTCCGTGGACTTTTTTGTGAACTTTTGGTGGATAGTCGTAATGAAGAAAACATTCCATGAAGTATCTTAATGCCTTCTTTATATTTGAATAAATTTGCATTTATATCATCTTAAACTTTCTAGCTATGGACTCTACTTAAATTGACATTAATACACTTAGATTTTCAAATGTCCCTGTCATCATCATTTGATAACATGCAGATTTGTGTCCTAGGAGGTTAGGGATCATAGTGGCGCTGTAAATATGTTTCTCAAAAGTTAACATTGTCTCACCCCCGATCTCTGTAGAGTATGTGATTGCTCGAGAAAGGTGCTATCTGCAATTAGATAATCAAAAGTTAACATTGTCTCACCCCCGATCTCTGTCGAGTGTGTGATTGATCGAGAAAGGTGCTATCTGCAATTAGATAACATATTACATATAGATATCCAAAAGGCAGAAGTTGAAAATGACCTTATAAGCCTGATTGCCTGAAACAGGAAAAAATGTTGTTCTGCAGTGTAGAAGTTATTATCATCTACAGGTCATGTGTGAGTTAGAGTTGTCATATTATGCACATGGGCACATGTCCACACACATTGTAGAGAGCTGTGCCTTAAAATTTCAGATGCGAATATATTGTATTTTGAAAGACTTTCTCAAGAGCATCGTGTCTTACAATTTGGAAATCACTTGCTATAGCTACCATCCAAGAATGCATGCTTTTACTGTTTACTAGAATGCAGTGTGTTATGAGTGGTCTATTTAACTATATACATGAGCTCGTCTCTTGCCTCATCTTTATTTGCATGCGGTATATTATTATTACTCTTCTTTGTGTCAGTCCTGTTTACCGTTTTTCAAACCACTTCATTTCTTTGTGACAGGCTAGTTCTATGGTTGAGGAGGAGATTCAGTATCTCCGTGTGGCCATGGGCCATGAAAATGAATCTTTTGAAGATTTCGTGAAGTCACATGATGCATGCCAAGAGGACCTTATGTTTTTCCCGACGAGTAACAGCTATGGTCTTGCCAGTGTTGCTGGAAATGCTGATAAGATTTCTGCTTTGCAACATGAGTTTGAAATTGTGAAGAAGAGAATGGACGATGAAGCAAAGAAAGCTTCTCGGCTTGAGCAGAAGATCAAATTGCTGACACAAGGATACCAGGTTAGTTGGGGATGATATGTTGTCTTCTTTATAGTATCACTACTAATTTTGACTTCTCTTCAGGCAACATGCCATTGTGTTACCTGTCAATTTAAAACGCACTATGTCGAAGCCACCCCAGACTATGAATACTATCGGGCTGTCCCAAATCAAACCTGCACAATTTTCAGGGGGGATACATCTCTTTTTTGATTGACTTTGGCTTTGCTTTTTTACTTGATATACTGAATTAAAATTGTATGAT
Organism: Poa pratensis; assembly: GCA_947311845.1. Taxonomy (NCBI): domain Eukaryota; kingdom Viridiplantae; phylum Streptophyta; class Magnoliopsida; order Poales; family Poaceae; genus Poa; species Poa pratensis. The sequence goes on along the minus strand of CAMZMU010000085.1, from coordinate 16,328,955 downwards.
GCTGACCGTAAATTGTTTCTACCTTTTCCATGTCGATTTGCGATGCTGATGGTTTGCTTTATTCTCTGTTTGATTTGTTAGGCACGGGCTGCAAAATTGGGGTCACAGATCCAAGACACCTTCAAGCAGATGAACACTGCAGCAACAGAACTTGAATGCTTCCAAGAGTTGCAGAAACAAGAACAGATGGCTGGTGCTTACCGTGTGAGAAACTTAGCTGATGAAGTGAATAAACAGAAAGCGTTAGAACGTACTCTCCAAAGCCGCTATGGTGATCTGTTGTCTGGTTACCAGAGTATCCAAGAACAACTTGAGGAGCACAAGAGGCAACTTAAGCTGCATGAGGAGGCAATGGAGGCAGAAAAACGTGCTAAAGAGGAGGCAATGGAAGCAGAACGTGCTAAAGAGGAGGAGGCTGCAACTCAAAATCGTGCTGCGGAGGAAGAAAATGAGAGGAAGAGCCATAGCGTTGAAGAGGAATCAGGACAGACGGCCAGGGTTACTGATGAACCTGCAGGAGGGAAAGAAGACAATGGGGATCAGATGGATATGGACAATGCAGATGTTGATAGAGGACTTGTAGGCCCTATTCCTCCGGTACCTGACACTCAAGTGAGTAACGATGAGGCTTCAGTTCAACAGAGTACTTCCAACGCTCAGAGTGGTGACAACGTAGACTCATCAAAACCAGATGGTCAGGAGAACGCAAATAGTTGCATGGATGTTGATAGTGGTAGTCAGGAAGAGGGAAAGAATGGTCTTGCGACTGCTGCTACAAGTACAGATGTAGGAAACGCTGCTGTAGCTTCAGATCAGGCAGCCTCGAATGAAGAGAACAATGCTATTCCTGAATGAAATATCTTTCCATACACCCCATCTTGGAAGGATGTCACAGACAAGATGGTGAAGGCGACTAAGCAAACAGAGAATGTCAATTGCAAATTGTGAGATCTGTATGTAACATTGTTGATGGAAGACCAAGCTGCCAGAAGATACCCAATAGAAGCAAATTGAGTGTTCAAGTTGTAATCTTTTTTCTCTCCGTCTGAAGACTAGCTTGATGTACCATGTTGACTTTGTCAATTTTCGTTGGTCAATCTTCTTCAGTTTCTGTTAGTCTGAACATTTTTGGATGGTACAAACCTGCCATTTGTAATTTTGAATCCAAAATATGAACTTCTGAAAAGAAGATAATGTGCAATATTTGTGCACTTGTGCTATCCCTTATCTAAGGGTCATTAGACTGGATATCTGTTTATCGATTCTATGCATATTTGCCTCTGTTCCCGAAGATGTCATCATTAACTATATTGTTCACAATCTTGCTGCAGGATATGAGGAACGGCCTACTATATCCTCAGCCTGATAGTTTTGGTGGTTATAACATGGCAAATCCACGTTTAGTACAAAACCCTCATAACCATGGTAGGCCTATCGGAGCTTTAATTAACGAGGCCACCATGAAGTCACTGCAGTGGTATGACTCAGTATTAACTAGCTGAAATACGGTTCACACTTAAAAATATTTCCATACGATGATAATGCTCTTTCTCTTTGTCCTATTGCCTTTGAACTATTATTAACATGCTGTTCTGAATGCAGCTTAGCATATATATCAGTGATTTTACAATGCTCTTTCTCTTTGTCCTATTGCCTTTGAACTATTGTTACTGAATGCAGCTTAGCATATATTTAAGTGATTTTACAACATGGTAGCATCGTTTAATGTTTTTTTGATATACTACCAGCATATACATTAATCTGAAATTTTAAATATGATGCATACGTCTCCAATTAATCACAGCTAAATGTATGTCAATACAGCAACAGATAGGCGAATATTTTTGTTGGAAGACAAAAGGCGATTATTTCTAATATCCTATCTTGAAATGTTAATATGTTCCTATGTGGGTACAATCTATTTGAAATACCATTAGGCCAATGAATGCATTTTTATTTGATCTCTTTTCATTTATAACTTACGATATCAGCAGTCGTGTGATATACTGATATGTTGCCTTGTATGAATTTCAGTAAAATTTACGGAAATGGGAGCCTAAAGTCTCTGTGGGGTTTACAGATGAGCCTTGTGTTGATTTCTCGTTGAAGAATAAATGTTTTCTGTTTCCTTTTTCTTTTTCATTTTCATTTTCCATAAAGCTTCGTCACATGTTATCCCATTTCTTACAAATATTAAGGGTGAGAAAGTTCCTCCTCCCCTTATGACATCTGAGGCTACTGGATTCCCTGCAGAGATAGTGAGAGGTATGCCTTTTCTTGAGCTGTACTTTAGTACTGGCGCTTGGAATGTTGTGTTGTTTGTCTCTCATATTTCCTCATCTATAAGTTCTTTTCAACATGGACCATAAAAAAGATCCCTTAGGAGTCAACATTTATAATTTGCGGTAGTAAACACATCACGTGGTATTGCTTATTACTGCAGCGCATGCCATATGCTGTCATAGATGGATACCATAGTTTGACTAGTCCCATTATCTGTCATAGATGGATGCCAGCGCATGTTGATTTCTCGTTGAACAATTATAAAAAAATTGATTTCGTTTCAGAGTATAAAATGTAGCTGGGGTTTCCTGCTTCTTGGTCTCGCCTCTGAATCTGCAAAGAGCCGCATCTTCATGCCTTAAGCTGCTTAGCATAATCTTTTAGGATAGCATTAGAATTTTTTTAGTCATGGATACCGCATGTCCTTATGGTATTCTTCGTTGTGCCATTCAGGTATACTCTGCTGCGCTCTTAAACCCCATTCCTAGTCGTTTAATAAAATAAAATAAAACCATTCCTATTCAGGCTCAAACATGGTCTATCACTCTTCAAAACCGGGATATAGTAACTGTTGCCAAGACAGGGTCAGGGAAGACACTGGGATACTACCTCATTCCTGCTTTTGCACATCTGAGTAGATGCCAATATTGGGTTCTACAGTGCTGGTTTTCGCCCCTATTCGTGAGATATTAATTCTGCGAAGATATTTCGCGTCTCAATGTTCCAAATATTTTATTGATATTTCTTGCTCCATGTTATGCGCATTGCCGACTCAGGGAGCTCGACAACGTGGCAAAAGCGAAGATACCTCAGCCAGGCTGCCATCGAGGCCTTGATCTTTTTTTTCTATCATCACAAAGATCTTGCATCGCCTGATACTTCAAATTCGATAAGAAGCCAAAAAGTGCACACGCAGCAGCACAAATCTTGTCCGAGTGTGCCAAAAAGCGCAGGATCCTTGGTCCATGTCTAGCCAACCATATGGCTCACATCCTACATGCAGTGGATAGATAACCCAACCAACGCCTGCCCATCCCTCGGCCATTTGGAATTTTGGATGCAAGCGCTGCAGCGCAAATATCCCGTTTCTTCTGCCTGGGGACCCAAAGTTCAAGGAAATATCCTGCATTTGGAGATATTTTGTGGGAGAAAAGGTGCTGGCTTGGGTCACTTGGGGAGTGGGACCAAAAGTGCACCGGGTGTTTGTCTGAATGTCGAGTGCCAACAAAAGCGTGGGCACCCCTGGACCGTGGGAACAGGTCGCTGGAGAGTGGAGGGGAGTGGGCCAAGTCGTGTCTGCACCCTCGAAATAGATGTGCCTAAATTGGTAAATCACAGAAGATATTTTCAAAAGATATTATGTGCATTTTCACCAGAAAAGGGGATCGATCTCTGCGGTAAGTACTTTTGTTTGTCCTTCTAGTTTTCCTTTAAGAATCATGGATACTAGAATCACGAGTGTTTTTTGTTTGTTTTTGGCGAGGAGCTCATGACATTATAGATTTGTTCAAGGAAAGCATTATAATGCGTGACAAAGTTTAAGAGTAAAATGTGAGAAAAAATTAGATATTTTTTAGAAAGCACATTACAAATGTAAAAGCCCATGCCAAAAAAAGAACAAAAAGAAGGGAAAAAAACCACCTGACTCCTCAACGGCATCAGTCCTCAGTCACTACTACTTTCGCGCTACCCATTCCTGTATAAAACCTCCCCCTCTGCTCTCTCCTCCTCCCACTCCTGCATGCCTCAACGAACCATCTCCAAGAAACCACCTCACCCCAAACCAATCCTCTCCACGAACCAATCCACCCCAATCTTCCACTGAATTCCTCATCCTTTCCCCCACATCAAGATCCGATCACAGTTCATCGATCCACCAAGAGGCGACATAACATACTAGTGTGTGTGAGATGAAGCTTGACAGGGAGATGGAGATGCTCCTCGACGAGATCCCCCTCCTCCACCACGGCGACTTCCTCGGTCACGGCGAGCTGGCCGCCGACGCTGACGCGGACTTCGACTTCTCGTACCTCATCCAGGAGCTCGGCGACATGGGCTTCGTCGACGAGGACGAGGACGACTCGAGCTTTCTTTACCCCAGGAAGGCCAGCTCGTCCCCGACCAGCAACCTCCATTTCATGGACGCCGAGAACTTCGTGGCGTCGCGTCCCTTCTCCACGGACAAACGCGGCGAGATGTCGCCGTTCGACTTCTCCAGCACCTGCTTCGACGCCGCCGCCGCCGAGGACTGGGACCCTCCGGCGGTGAGGTCCCGGCCGTGCAAGGCGTCCAGGCCGAGGAAGTCCACGAGCCCCAAGAAGTGCGCGGCGGCGAAGCCGTCCAAGTACGAGAGCCTCGTCGGCCTGCGCGGGTACATGAGCCACGTGGCCAGGGACCAGCACGGGTGCCGGTTCCTGCAGCAGCGCCTCGACGACGGCAAGCGCGAGGTCGACTTCATCTTCAACGGCGTCGCACGCCACGCCGTGGACCTCATGGTGAACCCGTTCGGGAACTACCTCATGCAGAAGCTGCTCGCCGTCTGCGACGAGGAGCAGAGGATGGCCATCGTGCTCACGCTCACCAACGAACCCTGCGTGCTCGTCAGGATATCTCTGAATGTGCATGGGTAAGACCGCTAAATTTAGCTCCGTTGCTTGTACGTAATTGTTAGTCTGTTGCTAATTCTTGTGCTGTGATGTTTTTACCGATTTCAGGACAAGGGCGGTTCAGAAGCTGATTGAGAGCCTGAGGACAAGGGAGGAGATCCAGCTCGTCATCGCGGCACTGCGCCCAGGGTTCCTGGAGCTCATCAAGGATCCTAATGGCAACCATGTCGTGCAGAAGTGTTTGCAATCCTTCGGGGCTGATGATAACAAGGTGTGTGTTCATCCATCTGAACTTGTCCTGAATATTTCAGTCCAGAAAAGCTGTTCTAAGTCTGAACACTGAACTGGATTTTGTTGATTAAACTGTATTGAACCGATATGTTTGTTTCCTCATTTTGGGGCATAATTAACTTACAATCTACTACTAAATTTCAGCCGATCTTCGATGCTGCTGCGATTTACTGCCTTGATATTGGGATGCAGTGCCATGGTTGCTGCGTCCTGCAGCGGTGTATAGCGCGTTCAACAGGCGAGCACAAGGAGAAGCTTGTTGCTGCAATCGCTCGCAATGGGGTCGAACTGGCCCAAGATGCCTATGGGTAAGAATCCTGTCTTGTGGTCCACCTTGAATTTTGTAATGTAATTATGGGCTGGTAAAATAAGATAAGACACAATTTCAGATAGCTTACCAATAATAGGTCCGCATGTTTTGTGAAGTGAAACGTCTGTACATCAAGATATTTCAACAAATCTGTAGTCCCATATGATATCTTGTTAGTTAATTCGCACACATTTTAAAGGCATTCAGCGAATTTCGTTGTGCATATTTATAACGTGTTTTCTATATGCTCCTGTACTTCTAACTTGTAAACTGATGACTCTTATATGCTGTGATTGCAGAAATTATGTTGTCCAGTATGTGATAGAACTGAAGGTTGCTGCTGCAAATGCAAGTCTAGCACAACAGTTCGAAGGCAATTACGTCCAGCTCGCTATGCAAAAGTTCAGTAGCAATGTGGTCGAGAAATGCCTCAAAGTTTTCAAGGAAGCGACAAGGCGAATATCATCCTAGAGCTCCTTGCCGCGCCACAGTTTGAGCGGTTGCTTCAGCACCCTTACGCGAACTATGTGGTCTACGCAGCTCTTCAGAATTCCAAGGTAAATAACATCTGAACCAAAACTGCACCAACCAGAGACCACACAGTTTTGAGAGTAACTGATTCGACAATCTTTGAATATTTCAGGGCTCTCTCCACTCTGCACTGACGAACGCGATACGGCCTCATGTGGAACTACTCAGAACCAGCCCATACTGCAAGAGGATTTACTCCCGGGCTTTGCTGAAGAAGTGATGACCTGATGAGGCCAATTCACCAATGTAACAATAAAGATTGTTGTGATCTTGTGCTATTTTTTCGGATTCGAAAGGGATAAAAGTGATCTCACCATGTAGATTTTGTATAGATCAATATTATTTGGTCATGTAATTTTAAGTGTACCTTCATTTGGTACACTCCTGTGTTGCGATAATCCTTCTGAAATGGAATAAGTTCCCATTGAACAACTCATCATATAGATGCCGGTGCGTGTACACAAGAAAAAAAAAGAAGATTGCTTCTGTTTCTGTGGCTAATAATTTTTTTTGTTTGCCTGGAACTTAATATTATTTTCACTTGCACTGCAATTGCTAAACCGGATCTTTATCGATTTGTTTTTGCTAAACCGGATGCAAAAACTAGCAGGAAAATAAGAAAATCGCAGTCCAAGGGAAGTTATCCTCATCACATACTAATTACCAGGGATCCACATTAACAACACATGTGCAATTCTAGTAGGTACGGTAAAATCTCATATCGAAGTACACCGACACTCCGACAGTACCCTTTTAGATATACCACAAACTCTATTGTAAACATTTTTTCTCTATTTTCTAATTTCTCTTTATTTTACTTTTTTTCTCCCGTTCGTCATCTTCTTCCCCGACGCCACGAGACGTCATGACAGCCGTCAACCCTTCATCCACGCCCACGGGGCCAACTAATCCCTCCCTCCATGTCCTCTTTTAAATTGTGCCTCCCCCGTCCCTTCCTCCCTCACACCATGGCCGTGGAGGAGCTCTCCATGGACGTGGGGAGCTCCCCTGACCTCCCGCCAGCTCTCCCTTTGCCACATCTTCCAGCCCTCGAGATCGGCATTATCCTTCCGATAGAGTGGCATATCTCATTTTTTGCTTGCCGGCCGCCGCCGCTCCAGTGCAAAAAGTTCGGTTAAAATGAAGACAAGACCGGTCCATAAGGCGGGGAAAGCAGCGGGACCGCCTTGGTCCCCGGGAGCAGAACAGCCTCAAATGCTAAAGTATGTCTATAAATCTTATATTATTATTATATATATGTCACGTATAGAAGACTATTGAAGTTTTAAATAGCAGAAATTCCACCTTAATTTACTTTACAATTGCACACGACAAACCAATATAATGCACAACATAAGAACAAACCAAATAATCAGCGGTGGTAAATTTAACTCGATGGCCAATCTCCCCTGTGAATACCATACACTTAGTACATTAAATAGAAAACGTTTTGTTTGATGTATTTTCAATGTTTAGTTTCATGCATAACTTATTATTTGAAAAACTAAAATAAACGATTGTACAAAGAGATATATTTTGGTTAGTATATATAATAATTGAATTTTTATGTGCATAGTAAACCCATAGTATTTTATGTTAGTCCGTGATTGTTGTAAATAATAGCATGCCAGTAAGAAGTAAAACCTCAACATATTACTAAATCCATCATGCCAATTGTTTAATTTATATTTTAAAATTTTCTAAATATTTCCTACATAAGCATACACTACACACCTCTGTTAAGACATTTCTAGGTTGTATGCACTGAAGTATGTTCCATATATTTAACAATAGCAAACAAGGAAAAAACATCTACACAATAATATACATATACATTACATAAGTCATCAGTTCTAAGAACATGAAGAAACCATGTATTTCCTTCTTTTGACATTAAAATGATTTTGTATCTTATTAAGAGCAATATCTTACAAAGTTGCGCATAATATTTGAGTCATATACATTACAACTATGCAATGGAAGACCAATAAAAATATACAGTTAACAACTAAGTATATAACATGAATTTATTAAAACCATAATATGTTGAAATCAAAGAAAATAAATAAATTTTAATGTAATTATATTTATTTAACTCGTCGCGGGTATACAAAATTAATTGGAACATCCCTAGACCTTTGGCATTCTCCAAGAAATACCATCCATGTTTCAAGTAGTAAAGCCCTATCTTACTGTCTGTAACTTGTTTTTATCTGGTTTAAAATCTAGCAAACAAGCCACTAACTAAATATTGTCCACATGTTGTATGTCGTCCAAAGCTCAATCTGAAAAAAGATCACGGATACCAACGGGGAACTTGGATGACGGTCTATGTATATAAACAACTTATGCCGTGTGGTGGCTTACGAGACGTATATAAACAAGTGGTGATCTAGGTCGAAACTGATCCATACTGTGATGGTCCGACACCTTGTTTCGACATTAGTTAACCTTTTTATGTATAACCCTTCAGATGAATTTGTATCACAACTCATCAGTACTCACTAGTACAACACGACACACCTAACACCCTTGTATGGAAAGGTCACGAGTTAGACGATGAAAAATCGCAATGTTCCGTGAGTGCCCACACTGAGCTAGCAACTATTGTTCGTTCGCGCCCATTACCAATAGGCTCATATTTATCTAAAAAAAGATAGATTCATATCGCACACAAACATTTTAACAAACTCCGTTGCCATAAGAAGCAGCCGAAAACACACTCTCACAACTCACTTCACTCCCCGTGTATCTCTTCCAACCCTAGCCGCCGCACACTCTCTTCGCTCTCACTCATGGCCTCCCCCGCCTGCGATTCTAGATCCGACCAACGTGGCCGCGGAAACCGCCGCAGATATGGCCGCTCCCCCAACCTCTAGATCTTCATGCAGCACCAGCGTCAGCTGATGCTGAACGACGAGCGTGCCGAAGCCACTGGTGCTCCGCCCTCCCGGGGCGCCGCACCATTGGCCAGCGCCAGGTGCATTATTGCAGCCGCCCACCTCGTTGGGTGCCCACCGTTTCCCTCATCGTCCTCGTCATCGGACAACGAGGATGAGGACAATCGTGATCTGGAGACCGATTGCCAACTCTCCCGTGCCGATTTTGAGCGCGAGGATGCCTATGACGTCAGGACAAGGCCTATCTCGAGGCAGCCGTTCTCCTCTCTGAGGTCTCGAACTAGATCAAACACGCCAATGAGGCGGTCTTCCAGTCAGACCTCTCGGTCGCCATAGCCCTATATTTGGTCCCGACGAAGGCAAGGGGCTCGAGGAGGAAGCACCGCCACAGGAGGCAGCGCTAGCTACCTCGCCGGCGAGGCTAAGCGATCCCACCTCGCCCAATGTAAGACCGCAAACCCTAAATTAGCACATATTTTTGGTCTTTTTTGCATAGCTTATTAGCATATATTTTTGCCCCTTTTTAGTAGTTAAAGTATGTTTCCTCTATTTTGAATAGCTTATTAGCACATATTTTTTCTTTGTTTTAGTATTTAAACACTAATTAGAAACAATCAAAAACTCTTATCTCCGTATCTGATGTAAAAAATTAAGACAACAATTATATATTATGTTTGTTGCCAAATATATGGGAAACAATGTGAAACTCTGCCGCCATTGTGGACCTTCACATCAGCAGCGGAACTCGGGACACAGACACTTGCTCTATTTTCGATGAGAGTTTTGATCCGTTTCTGATAGGTCGTTATGTCTTGTGTCCTTGTCTGCTAACGTCACGCCAATATGATGCCACGCCACGACGCATAGCATCCAGCATCCAGCATCCAGCATCCAGGTCGCACGGTATTGTCCTACTTTATACATTTCTGAAGTCAAACTAGGACAAGTGGTTCCTCCTGATGACAATCAGTTTAATTACAGAAGCCCCATGCTTGGTGAGCATTGGGCCTACCTGTATGGCTGAGTACTGTCATGAATTGACTGACTGCCATGATGGATTGGTGAAATTGTCGGTTATGGCGTGAGGTACATGGCAGTCTCCTCTGACCGTCACATATTGGCTTCCATGGGGATCTTTTGATTGTCTCAAATCGTCATGAGCTACCATAGTTCTTGTAGCGAGTAGCTAATCTGTTTTCGGTACGCAGCTGTTTGAACTTCGAATTTGACACGCGGGCCGGTGGTGGAGGACGTGATGTGCCCCTTGCTGCGGCTAGGGCGACGCCAGGGAGGAGGAAGCTTGGGCGGCGGCCTCGGATCTGCTGTTGCGGCTTGACCGTGGTCAGCATGCCGCCTGCCTGGTCCTGAGGTGATGCGGTGGTTGCGGCATGTGGAGATGGTGGTCTGGCCGGTCCCGACGGACGGTCTACGGGGTCATGACACATCGACGGGCGAAAGCCTTGCCCGGGCAGTCGGCCAGTGCCGACGACGGTGACGCCCTCGGGCGTCGCGTCCTTCTTGAAGGCGTCGTCGAGGTAGTTTTGTTACTACTCCACGCCGGGTTCTCCCGAGGAAACCCTAGATCCCTCGCGGGATCGGGCGAGGGCGGCGCTTTTGCGTCACTTTCCTCTTGGGGCCTCGCCTTGAATGTTCCACCGGCCAGCGGGGACCTGTGGAGAGATGGTGGTTGGCGACGACGAGTTTCGTCTTCAGCTAGAGGGTGCGCGACCCTGGGGCCGGCGTGGATGCCAGAGCGGCGGCTCTGGATTTCGCCTCGGCTATGCTGCGTTGAGGTGACAGAGCGTCGACTTTGGTCGTTGGGACGTCTTGGTTGTCGGCTTGTATGGAGCACAACCTTGGGGCTGGCGTGGATGTCAGAGCGGCGGCTCCGTATGTTTCGCCTCCGCTGTGAAGCGTAGAGGTCACCTTCGCCGTGTTGCATCAAGGTCGTGTGGTGTCGACTTCTGTCGCTTGGGCGTCTTGGTCGTCGAGCCATGTGGAGCGCTGCTTTGGAGCCGACGTGGATGTCGGAGCGGCGACTCCGGATTCTCCCCTCCGTCGTGGTGTTGAGAGGTTTTGGTGTCGGCCATGGTTGCTTGGGCAAGTTGGTCGTCGACCCGTATGGGGGCGCGGCCTCGGGGCCGGTGTGGATCTAGTTGTACTTTTTTCGTTTTTAGACCTCGTCCTACTTGTTTACTTCTATTTTACCAATATAAAAGACAAAGCTTTTAACTCCTTTAAAAATAAAATGATACTTGGTCGTGTAGCACGGTTGTGACCATACCACCATCACCATGACCCGGTTTAAAATTTGAGGCCCAATCAAAACCAATTGGCCCGGTCTAGGTTGGGCCGCACGTTTCCGCCCGTGAATAAAATATGTGCAGTGCAATCTCTACTATATAATACGAGTAGTGTTTCTTCCCCCTAAAATTTCATCTATTTTTTGGTACGTCACTTTTCGTCCGTCGTCCCATCGCTAAAAACCCGTTCCATATGTCAATCCATCCCTGATCGTGTAGAAAAGCAGTTTCCTTTCAGGAAACCCCGCAAAAAAAAAATAATACAATTCAAGAAGACCCCGTTGCAGCCCGGCCCATCCAATCCAACACCTAACCGCTGTGTCTAGATCAAAGAAAACAAAAGTAGGCCAAGGCAATTAATACGTATCAGGTCCGTTCCCAGGTCGACATGCAGGTTCGACTGGTCTACGGAAGACGCTAAAGTAAAGACTGGTCTCGGAAACGCTGATATATACACATGTCACCCGAAGCATACAACCGTCTGCAATCCTGCTTTGCCCATCCGTTCTTTTCGTCGATATTGCCGCCGTCTCGACGTCGCTGGAACAGCATACAACCCGTCCTGCGATTGCTTCCGTTCTGCTTGTCGACATTGCCGCCGTCTCCACTTCGCCGGAACGCTGTCGTCATACTTTGCCAGAACAACGTCGTCCGTGCTCCACCAATGGTACGCATACACGCCTTGTTTGTGAAACCACGTTAGCTTTTCCAAACCTGATTAACTCCCTCATTAGCTTTGCGTAAACGATACTTCCGACTCCTGGCACCTCTTCATGGCTGGACCTCTATAAAGCCACTACTCCTTCTCTACGATTGGGTTTGCCAAACCTGATTTGCTGCCTCATTAATCAATGCTTGCCTACATGGATGCACCTCTACAAACCATAAAGTTCTGATCCGGTGGTGCATCTAATCTTGATCTCCCTCCCCACTCTTTTCTAGAAGTAGTATCTCGCGTCGTGGAGTGGCGGCGGGAGAAAAGACACCATTTTTAGGAGGTTTTCGGAACAAAAAAATTGGCACGTAATAGCGAGGCAGCCGCCGTAGTCATCTCTCAACTTGCCGCGACGGAGATGGCCAATGTGCGGAAGACTCAGCACACACACCAGCCCTCTAGGTACGTGCATGTGGGCATCGTTAGATGCAGACATATTACCATTCTGCATGGCTAGGTGTGCAATGCAAACATACTAAATGAATCATTTAGATCTACTAAGCTAGATCCAATAGGTGTGTATTTCGCGGACTAAAGCTTAAACGTGTGCTGTAAGATCTAATCAAGTTCATCTTTTTAATCAATGACAGATTTATGCAGTATGGAAAACACTGATGTAGATGAGGAATTTGGGACCCAATCTCCAATCATAGATGTCATGGAGCAAAGAAGGAAAAAAAGATAGAGATAGGTATGCACGGGTGACCAACGAAGAAAAACAAGAAAAAATGAAAAGGCGTCGTGAAGCTTATCAGCAAAGCAAAACAATTAAGGATTTAACCCAATTGCACAAAAAATGCGCACGGGAGGAAGAAATATGCAGATTTAAAGCCTGAACAAAAGACAAAAACATGTGTGCGAGAAAACCAGAAATATGCAAATATGCAGCCAGAACAAAAAAACTAGAATATAAAAATTATAGCTAATCGTGAGTTTAGACGCAACACAGCATGCAAAGAATCAATTGCGATGGTGAACCCTATATATGTCAAATCAGAAGAGGAAGTTAGTAGAAAAAAGGGCTAGAATAGAGCAAATTAGAGCTAATCGTAAGTTTAGGCGCAACACACGATGCGAAGAATCAATTGCAATGTGAACCCTGCATATGTCGAATCAAAAGAGAAAATTGGTACATGTAGATCTTCGATGTATACCGAGCGATAATATGTGATCGATTTCAACCCATTGTTATTCACTCCGGCCGTAGCAACGCACGGGTGCTCTTTTTATTTGAGTGTACATATGCTTTCTGTTTCCATTTTCCAGAAATTGCAAGTGTACATATTTTTGAGTTGGAGATGAACATATTCAGATTATGCATGTTGTAGTTTTGCAAGTTAGACACATAGAGTTGTGTTTTTTTTGCCATTCGTTGGATGATTTTCTGATAAAAGAAAATGAAATGCATATCAAAATTATAGCATATCCCTTGCAACGCACGAGCATTTTGCTAGTAAATGATAATCTAAATATGTACTGAAATCAACAACTGTAAGCGTTGATAGGTAGTATATTTATCTAGTTGGAGAAAAAGAGCTTATTTTCACTTAGCTAGCTAAAAGATGTTCTCTTACAAAATAAGATAAAACTAATTTCACTATTGCACCATTTGTCTTCTCTTAGAAATACAATTTCCTACAAAATATATTTAATTATTATTAATTGCTAGGGATAGCAATAAGAGATATTTTCTTATTTAAATGATGTGAATGGCTAAGAGAAGGCACGCCTTCTTACCATTGTACATACCCTAATTATTAGATCTGATTAGATCTCATCCAAAGTGCAATTGACACGTAGTGTAGCTTTCTCTTTGCAGTCGTGGGTAACTAAGGTCCATGAGAAGGGTGCTTGATTAGATAGTACTCCTGCTGCCTCCGTTACTAAATACATTATAAGATGTTGTAGCATTTTGCATATTCACATGTATATAAATGTCTTTAGATATATTTGATGTGTATGTTCACTCAATTTAGTATGTATCTAGATAACATGTGTAATAGCTAAACATTTTCTATTTAGAAACAAAGGGGGTACTAGATAGCTATATTAAAATTAAACATGATGGATTGATGCGCACATGGTGTTTCGGGTCATAAGTGCATTCTATATATTTTAAATGTAAAAGATAGAAAAAATTGTACTCCCTCAGCGCAGAAAAGGATGTCCTAAAATTGATGTATCTACATCCATTTTAGTGACATCCTTTTCCAGACGGAGTGAGTATACACATAATGACATTTTTGTGTTAGCACAAAAGGTTTCACGGAGAGAATTTTTTTGTGTTCTTAGTAAGAAAAGATAAAAAGATGTCTCGTACAAAATCATTTCGGAGCATCTAGATTTGCATAGCTTACAAAAATGTCGTGGATCGTGGCCTTGATGTAGAAGGCGAGCGGCGCAGATATGGCGGCAAAATGTAACTAGATTTGATCCAAAATGCAATTGACACATATGTCGTTTGTTTTCACTATTCGTGTGTTTCTCATATTGCAGTCATGTGTAATTAAGATCCCTTAGAGGAGTGCGTGATTCGATAGTACTACCTCCGTTTCTGAAGTAAGGCGTCTAAATATTTCTATAAGTCAACAATGTTAAGTTTGATCGAGTAAAAATGAACAATCATAATATACTATGATGAATCTTATAAGATTGATCTGTCATCTATCTATAAGTTTGATCTAACTTCACACGGTTTGACTTTCACTAATTTTATATGCTTTCTTGTGCGAAACGGAGGTATTACTAAACTTAAAGTTAAACTCGATGGATTGATGTCTTTATTTGAAGTAAAGCGGTCACAAGAAGGCAAAATCGAAGTGGAAGGAAGGAAGGGAAATAGGTGATGGACAAAATAGATATGTAGTAAACGGATCGATGTATAGCGCCCAGATGCAGTACGTAGGTTTAGCTAGTTGGTTGGCGTGACGAGCTTCTCGATTTCCTGCAGCGCCTGTATAGCGGCCTTGATGTAGAAGGCGAGCGGCGCAGATATGGCGGCGAGCGGGTTGGCGGCGATCTCCTGCTTGACGTCGTCGTCGGCGGAGGGAAGCGGCGCGGTGGGGTTCTTCTCGAACTGCTTGGCCTGCTCCAGGTAGGTGTCCATACGCGGCGTGGCGAAGAGGCGGACGGCGTCCATGTCGCCGCCCCTGGCTGCGTACCGCTGTCGACCGTGAGACGTCTCGGAGGCGAGCGCGTATGGTCGCCCCTTGGCCTCGTAGATCTCCTGCGTGTCCATGAACTCGAGAAGCTGCAGCAGCTCGGCGCGGAGCATGCCCACCAGCTTCTGCCCGTCGTCCAGCACGATGTCCTCCAGCGCGTTCTGCGCGTCCGACAGCTTGTACCGCGCCTCGTCCAGGTTCTGCGCGTCCGCCAGCACCCTCGCCTCGCCGATGGACTCGGCGTGCTGCCGCCGCGCCATCTCCGCCAGCACCGCCCGGCCTTGCTGCTGGTGGGTGCCTGCGACGGGTTCGGGGTGCGGTTGATCAGGATGTCCTGCGGGGTCTGGTTCTGGACGCCCTGCTGCGCGGTGTAGCTGTGCTGCGCCTCGGCCAACGGCGCGTCGTACTGATCCGACGTGTCGGTGCTGTCCAGGAGCGTGAGGTTCACGGCGACCTTGCGCGTCTCGCCGCTGAAGAGGGTGCCGAACGTGATGGTGATGACGCCGGTTTCGTCGTCGGTGCTCTGTGTTAAGACTGAAGACCGAGTCCCAGCTTATCTCTGTATCCATGCACAACGTGCATCCACTTAGTCAGGATCACTAACCACTTCTGTTAGTAGTGCGTGCGTGCGTGGGTTATCCTCTCCCCCTCCTGTACATCTCTCTATAAATAGTCTGTACTAGGTTCATTTGATTATTAAGCAATTGCAGTGCTCATGCACACAAAATACCCTAGTCCAGTTTATCACTCTGCTTGTAGTCCGTCCCGGGGGCGACGAACATGGTGTCCAGGTCACGGGGTTCGTCGGTCTTGGGCGTCAGCGTGAGCTGCACGTCCTGCGCCACCACCGTGAGGAGGCCACCCAGCAGCTGCGAGAATGGCGCGCTTACGTTCCCGCCGTCCGGCACGGAGCTGAACGTGCCGCCGGTAGATTTCTTGGCGACAGTGTCGAGCAGGTCGTGGTCGGCGCCTTCGCCGAAACCGAACGTGTACACGCCAACCTTGCCGGGATTTGGTTTTGTGGCGTCGGTGTCACTGTTCTGCTGGCCGTCGGACATGAGGAATACGTTAGCGGTGCGGGCTTTG
Source organism: Poa pratensis (assembly GCA_947311845.1). Taxonomy (NCBI): domain Eukaryota; kingdom Viridiplantae; phylum Streptophyta; class Magnoliopsida; order Poales; family Poaceae; genus Poa; species Poa pratensis. The sequence continues at coordinate 16,312,769 of CAMZMU010000085.1, read as the reverse complement.
GTGGTGACGCGGCCGGCGATGATGGCCAACGCGGTGTCCAAGGCGACCTCGATGTTGGTCCCGCCGCGTGCGGCTAGGCCGTCGACGATGGCCTTGAGGTCGGTCTGCGCGGCCTGGGTGATGGAGCGGAGAGGGCAGTGCCTGGTGGCCGCGTTGGAGAAGGTGACGATGGAGAGGCGGTCCACGGGGGTGAGCTTCATGATGACGAAGTGCATCGCCGTCTTCATGCTCTGCAGCTTCTCGCCTGACATGCTGCCGCTCACGTCAAGCACCGCCACCAGGTCGAGCCCTTCCCTCACGGCCGTGGAGGATGTGGCGTTCAGCTCCACCACTGCCGTCAAAAAGTCCGCCGTCAGCGCCGCATCGTCCTTGCTGTAGGTCGGCGTTTTGATCGTCACAAGCCCCTTGGTGCTCCCTGCATCAAGTGAAATTCAGTCCCTGCATGCGTGCATTTCATACAAGAAACTCACTAATGGTAAATCGATCGAACGACGCACCTGCATTAGAAGCAAGAGGCTTCTCATCGTCGTTGAACGCCATGGACTACAGATCAATCGGTCGAGACAGAGAGAAAGAGGACGAGCTAGCTAGAGCTGATCAACACACACTTAGCTAGCTTCTACCTGATCTGTGCTAGACGTCCATGCAGACCTTGCTATATATACACAAATAACCTAGCAGGAGGCTTCCCGGAATACAACGATGGATCCATGAACGCATCTTCTTCAGAAAATCCTCTTCTTTTTTTGAATTTTCAGAAAATCATCTTCTTTTTTATCAACGACTCCGGAGACTTATCAATTAATCTTTCTACATGGCTGTGCTTGTAGAACCGGATGCCTTGCTCCTCTGCCCCATCGATCATATGCTACATGCATATGTGGACCGTGCAAACGAACCAGTGCGCTAAATCCACCGAAAATTCATCTTTTAGGATCTCTATTTCTGCAACTATTCTAGAAGTAGGAGCAACGCTGGTTATACTGATGTCGTGTCAACCGAATACTTCATTGGCTGTGTGCATCATCATTTTGATGCTAACCAGGGATCCGCACCCGTTTTCGAAAAAACTGCCTAGCGAGCTTCAGAATGGAAAAAAAAGACGTGTCATTTGCAATATTTTTATTTTTGAGGTCATGGCAAGCGTCCTGCCGCTCGATTAGATACTAAAGAATGTTATTCACATAGCTTGAGGTTCGAAAAACCGAAAATGTCTATCTACAGTTCTACACAACATTTGGAACATCTCCGGGTGTCATTTGCAGTATTGAAGAGCTTGTTAATATTGTTACGAAGCAACCAAAGGTGCTTGGAGTAATTCTTCAATACTGCATCGTGAGATTCCTGCTTCTTCATAAATAATTGATTGTCGAGTATGGATGATGAATTCGGCTTGAAATATGTAAAGACTTGGTTGGTATAGATCATCGGGCAGTCTTTCCTGGCTTCTTAATTAAACAGCGGCAGAGTGCGCCCATGTTCGACAGGGACATGTCAACAAGTATAGCTGGCCGGCTACCTTTGGCTTGGTCATGAAAGCATTGACTTACGTTATTCCATAACAAAAAAAATTAAGTGATGAGCTGGCTACATGATAGCATGAACGAGAAAACAACGTCTATATACCTCAATTATAGGCTTGAAATATGCAGAAGACCAAGACTTGCCCTTCTTTTTGTTTCTCCCACCCAATTATAGGCTTAAAATATGCGAAAGACATCCATCGCCATAAGATTTTTCTTTCTTATGCATTCAAATTGGTCTAGACTCTCAACTTTTGGCCTCTTCTACCGTTTGTTGCTTGATGATTGAATTTGCTTCACTAATAGGCTAACAATTCAACTTTGATCATTATGAATTGGTACCAAGATCAAGTCTTAGGCAAGCTGACCTAATTTTAATAGCCAGTATAGTAACAATGAAAATGTCCCCCTATTTTTATGAAAGGAATTATTCTACTATACTATTTATCAATAATCATAGTGGAATCAGGGGTACATAGTAAAAAAATCTCTCCTAAGTCTATGGACTAGTTCACGAAATTAAATCCTAAAAATCATTATCTTATCATTTATTGTAACTCATCGCAGCATTAGGTTGATATAACCTTTACAAGTATTCAAAGTGGTCCCTAACTATAGGATGCATACGACCAAGACGACATAAATACATCGACTAACTGAAAAAAGTCGAGAGTGGTGTTTTGGCTCCTGAGGTCATATGCTCATGTTAGATTTTTTTTAAACAAATAATAAAACATTTCAAAAAATTCTGAAAACAACTGGAGATGAAAATACACGAATGTTCTACATACGTGCCAAGTTTCGTGATGAACAGATATGTGTGGTTCTCTGTGCGAAATAACAATGAATGCTCTAAAAAGATCTATTTTTAATCCCATTTTGCCCTCTCTTTTTTTGTACTGAGCATCAGAAATGTTATTTTACTATGAAGTTTGGCACGTATGTGGAACATCGGTATATGTTCTTCACCAGTTGTTTTCATAATTTTTTGAATTCTACATTTGTTTTTAAAAACAATTCAAACATGAGCATATGAACTTGGGAGTCATTGTCAATTTCTGGTCCAAAACCACTAAGTGAGAAACGGTTCCATAGTCTAAGCCACCATCCATGATAGTTAGGTAATACCTCTGTCACAACTCACTCCAGCAGTGTTTATAAACCGCCCACCAGGTCCAGGTCCTTCAGGTGTCGAAGCAAAGACAAACAACGGAGCATGTGGGTACATAACATGTTGCGAATAAGAAATTTGCCTCATGTCAAAAAATATATCATTTTGAAAAAGCCATAATGATCCGGGACCTCATTTTTTCACCAAAAAAATTAAAATCCACCGAGAATCAACTACCCAGAGCGAGAAAATTGGCAATAAAAATATATATTATTTATACTGTCATAACAAAAAAATACTAACATAGCAATTTTATTTAAGAAGGTTATCTCCGGTTTGGATTAAACCTCGGCCCAAATAACTAATGAGAGTCTCTACCTTCAATTTTTGAGTTACATCTCATATTTGAGACATTACTATCCACAAGAAGAGTGAACATGCAGTAACATTGTCCACTATGGTGCAGTTTTATCGAAATTCAGGAGGCGTGGTAGACCAAGAGTAGACCACTCCACTACATTTTACACAATCAGATCACTTGCATTTGATAAAGTAGAATATCACATAAATGGCCTGCCTTAAAAGGTTTCCCTGGATCCCATATATATTGGTTTCTCCTGAGTTTCCTGTGATATCCCTCCTTCAATCACTTGTTTGGCTTGACCCTCACAAATACCAAATTCTATCTTATCTCCCCCTTATCCTTTTGGTGACATAGGAACTAGAAGATGCTTTAATGGAAATCATTTTGCCAACTTGGAACGGGTTTTAAAGTCCGAAACACCTCGCGAATTTCCATCCCTAGCTAGGTGAATTCAATAAACAATTGAGAAAGCATATCAAGTTGCTTTCAATGCTCCACCATGGCGTCGTCTCTCTTAGTTGTCCATCAGTTCTTTTTTGTTTATGTGGTGTATTATAAGTGATTATGGGAGATGATGAAGCTGCCTCTACACGCCATGATATGCATATTTCACTAAATCTCATGCTATTACCCAATGAGACTCATACAATCTTAATATATATAAGTATGATCTAGTACAATAAATATCAATCATATCTACAATGTATATTTGGTAGTTTTTATTTGTTGGTGAAAGTCTATCATTCATAGAAGAACATGCTAGAGACAATGCATTGAAAGCAGCCTGGGGTTTATTAAAGTTTGTTGGGTCGTGTATATAATATAAAATATATTTTATGATAATTCTAATAATGTGTATCTAGTATTGTAGATGCTAACATGTTTATATACTTGGCCAAACTTTATAAAACTTGGCTTAACCAGAAAACCATATGCGCAACATAACTTGGTTAAGGGGGAGCCAAATGAGTCTGAATAATTCATGACAAGAAAATTTAGTGACCAGCTGGACATGATGACATCCAGGAGAAAACAATGTATGCTTCCAATGACCAAGACTTGCTCTATTCCTAGTTTATGAGAATTGGCAAACAGCTTGCGACTACTCTGACTGTGAGCATATGATCAAGGTATATATTTTCATTAGAGAGATGGCGGTCCACTACTTATCTTGGTGATGATCAGCATGGCGACTACACACAGAGAACCAATTGTGTATTATTTTATGACCTAGCTAGTCTTACAACTTAGTATTTTCTTAATAGTATTATCTCAAGGGGTCACATCCTATTTCTTTCAATATTATAAAAGTATCGATCCCGAGGAGAGTTGACATCCATGAAATTATTGGAAGTTGTCTCTCTCAGAGGCCACGATGCACTAGCAGATCACATGCTTACTGCATTATGTTCGTACGTAGATCACGTTCATGCATGTGAACGAACTTAATCTGCTACGAAATTTTTGTTCAAGACTGTGGACAAGATGCGCCTTGGAATATACGTCATGCATGGCATACTTAGGCTGACATGACAATACTATTCCACAAATAATAAGCAGACGAGCCTCCCAAACGGAAATGAAATGAGAATAATGCTACCAGCGATCTTGGACACGCACAAATTATTTTCTAAAACTCCAGGTAGAATTTCACTTTTTGTTTCTCGAGTTGTTGGTAACATTGTTTTTAGCCTCTATTTCCATATTCACTAGAATGATTTTGAGTTATTTCCTTGAATATATCACACCATTATATTTGTATATGATGTCATGTAAATGCTAATTGCAGTGTGTATTTCATCCTTTCCATGTATCCTTCCTTTTTATTATAGCAAGTAATTTATATTTTATTCCTTCACAGGGCTTGGAATGACCTGCATCTGCCGTAGGGGTGTAGTTCTATTTATAGGCAAAAGAACAATCCGAACATTACCAGCAGTACCGGGCATGTACAGAATTTTAATTAACCGGTTGTAAAACTGAATCTCGATGGTACCTGATTGAAAATGTTCGGAAGTACCGGAGATCATAACGGCTAGTTTTTGTCTCAAAATGTGAGTATTCGGTAGTACCAGCTAGAGAATCACCTCGGAGATACCGAAGAGAATTCAAAGAGAACACCCTCAAAATCTGAGTTGGATAGAAAAGTGGAAAGTCTCTTCTTGGAGGGACCGGCTGAATTTGACACGGAAGTGCCTACCCAGTATGTTAGATCTTTCTGAACAAAGTTTATAAAGGGTCGGAGGTTCCAACATCATACTTAACTTGACGGAAACAGAGAAACGTCAAAAACAGATCTCTGCACTGAATCATGGTCAGAGGTATAGGCTGAAAAGATCCAGAAGTACACGTATTTGTGAAAATGGAGTTTTGAGATTGAGTTGGTTTCAAAGGCAAACTCTAAGCTAATATGTGGGAGTCCTTTTTTTCGCTTTGACAATTGTACCTCTTGACGTACGATATGGATCTACAAAGATTGCATTTCATAGGGCCTATATATTTTCTAACTTTTTGAAGGATCACCAAGCATAGATCCATCCAACCCATTCCCATGCATTATCCTCTTAAGCTTGACATTCCACACTCAAAGCATTGACATTTATCACTTATCATAAGCAATAACGCCACAACACTTGCATAATATGTTATCATCCAAACTTCCTTGTCAAGAATCATCCAAAACTTTTTTAGAGATCCTAGATCTACTTGTCTGATGTGCCAGATTCTAGAAGCAATGCAATACGTAAAATCCATGTTTCCCCTAACATATTGAGTCCATGTTGTCGATAAATAAACGATTGATGTTTGGCAGTCTTCTGTATCTCGACTACTCATGTGCATATCTTGTATTATGTGTTTAGACACTTTTGTTCCCTGCTTGGCACTCCGTCACCATGTAATATTGTACCATGGTCTATGTCAATATAATTTTCCAAGTCAGAAAACTAGAGTAGAGCTGGTGCCACATATGGCCTGGGGATGAAAAAATTGACTTGCCCTCGAATGAGTATGAATTGTCATGGGAAAAAAGAATGAGTATGAATTGTCATGGGAAAAAAAAGAATGACAAGCAGGCTATGATAGCATCAAAGGAGAAAACAATGACTCCTTCCAATGACCACGACTTGCTCTTTTCTTGATGTATCACGATAGGATTTTGAATATCCAGAAGGCATCGATCCCTAGAAGACGACTTCAATCGATAATGGCGAAATTATCATCTTGATTAGGGATGGCAAGTGGCAACTACTCTCGATCGAGAACATGCGAGGCATATACTCCAGAGGTAGCGGGCCACTAATAATTCACGTCTTGGCCTGCGCTGTAATCCATGACCAAGCTAGTGTTATACCACACAAGTGTTTTCTTATGTATCTCAAGCCTAGTCACATTCCTCTTCTTTCAATACTAGAAAAGACTCGATCCCTAGGAGAGTAGACTTCCATGAAATAATTGGAAGTCTCTCTCTCTCAGAGGCCACGATGTACCCAAGCTCATTCAATTATGCTCATAAGTAGATCACGACCATGTGAACGAACCAACCAGCTGGTCACCTCTTGGATCGCATCACAAAACTAATTTTGTTGCAGGCTACATATATAACGGGACCTGGGAAGTATATACGTCATGGATGACATACTTAGGCTGACATAACAATATTGTTCTTTCAAACAAATAAGCAGGTCAGACTCCGATTGGGCCATTCACACACCGAAGTGATGGACACTGTGCGCTGCGACGAATCGTTTATGATCAAATTTACGAACCATGTGTAGCACTTGAGACGTGTGGGATGACCAACTCGTCGCACAAGCTATTAAGAAAACGGAGTGTAATGTCTTGGAACATCACACACATTTCTGGTAAAATTAACTGGGTATAATCGTGTCACGACGCTTGGCCGAAAACAAACGTTGACAATTGGGCCCATCATTCCAAATAGATTTTATCGAGTTGCCTCCTCGACTTCTGTTCATTATGTGTATAGCCTACGCGCCTTCTTTTCGCGTGCAATGCATTGGCGACGAGGCAGGTTACTCGGTCGCTTCGCCGAGCCCTATAAGGCTCCTAGTCGTTGCGCGTCCTGTTAGCACACAGCAGCGCGATGCTATACACACACCCTAGAATGCTTCGTCGGAAGAAAATTGCTCGGTTTTTGTGCATGTTGTTGTGACACGGTACCCTGCCCTCTTGCTTTATGGATAAGGAGAGTTCCCGGTCTACAAATAACACAAGGAACCAACCTTTCTGTTGCTTTAAGAATTGGCTCGTTGTACCCGTAAATTCTTTATCTCGAGATGAAATGACTAAGGCCTCCTTTGATTCAAAGGATATTCTAAGGAATTTTGTAGGATTCAGACCCTAAGGAATTTTTCCTTTTTAGGGCTCGTTTGATTTGAAGGATACGCATAGGATTTTCACGGGAACAGAATCCGTAGGAAAAATTCCTACGAACGTTGTTTGATATGCAGGAATAGAATCTGTAGGATTTTTTCCTACGCAGGTTCGGCTAGTGTGTTTCACAGGAAAATTTCCATTAGCTCCCAGCTCTTGAAAATATTCCTACGCTGCCATCAAACGAGCACTTGTGCAAATTCTTTCATGTAGGATTCCAATGTACAGGCCATCCTAATCCTCCATTTTTCCTATCCCTCTAGTTTTCCTATCCTTTGAATCAAACATGCCCTTAATGTGTTTGATTCACGGGATTGTAACCTGCAGGAAATATTCCTACAGGAACTGGGTAGTGTATTTTCAAAGGAAAACTAACATTAGGTTGGACCTCATGGAAAAATCCTACGCCTTGCTCCTATTCTCGTAGGATTTCAGTGTACAGGGCTAGTCAATCCTACATAATTCCTATTCCCTCATATTTCCAACCCTATGAATCAAAGGAGGCCTAAGCAGGTGAAAAGGTGAGTACCGAGGGAAAAGCAATGACTGCATCAGTTGATAATTAAATAGAAACAACATAGGAATTAGAAAGTAAAAACCACAATGTAAACTCGAGATACTTTCTATGACGAATGTGTGCGTAAGGGAATGCAATATACTACCATTACCATATATTGATAATAATAGATGTAAAATATTCTACAAACAGTCTAGTGACTGCAAGATATGTTATAAACAAACATACATATCAACTGCAACCACCACCCGCATAGTTTTTAGTTAGCATATGATAGTAATTTAAAGTACTAACCATGTCACGTCAACACACGATATCACTAACCGTTTAGGCTAAGGACTAACCGAAGGAAAATTACTAATTCCTACGAATCAACATTAGTAACAATTTAGCATCACTGTTTGTGTTCTATTGTTAGTCCTAGTTAGTCAGGTTTGTGTAGGCAACGACACGATGCTGCAAGCAGCTGAAGCATTGTAGGCATGCCACTATAAATCCAGCATCCGGGAGCTAGCTAGCTAAGCACCATCTCATCTGAGAAAACAAACACAGATCAAAAGCTTAGAAAACGATCGAGGTTTAATTCATTCGCTCGTTCACCTGACCCGCATTGGGGGACAGCCGTGGCAGCATCGCCTTCTTCGGGACCTACCGGCCACCGGTGCCACTGGACATCTACTCCTGCCCCGCCGACCCGCCGCCGTCGTCTGCAGAGGACGAGCTGCACCTCACCGACGGCGTCTCGTACAACCAAAACGGCCGGGCCATCCCGGCGGCTGCGCTCAAGGAGCTTCTAGCCTTCCTGAGCAAGAAGAACCCAAAGCTCGCCGCCGAGTGCCGTGCCTCCCCAGACGACGCCGACAAGGGCCGCGTCTCCGGCCTTGTCTTCGTCTCCGAGAGGGACAACGGCCTCGAGACGCTGCACGTGGCCCTGCGCTCCACCGCCGATGACGAGGTCAAGGTGCTGAGCCTGGCCGACATCTACGGCGCTGACACCTTCGGTGGCGCGCGCCTGGAAGACAGCGGCTGCATCGCCGCCAGCTTCAAGGTGGGCGCTCGCACCGTCGGCCATTCGCTCATCTATGTATCCACCAAGGAGCCGGTCAAGAAACGCCGTACGCCGTGGACCGTCGTGTACAGGACCAACCTTGCAGACGGCAAAACTGAGCGCCTCACCCCGCAAGGTAATTCCTGCCCATATTTTTCAGTTATAAACCCGCGAATTTGGCCGCGTATGCATCATTTGATTGCTAGATTTGCTACGAACTGTACACGATATTCCTCTTGATACAAGTAAAAGTTCCTTTTTTTGTTTTTTTATCTAAGGTAAAAGTTCACTAGTACTATTCTTGCTAAACTAATGGATCCAGCGAATGAAGTCGTGCCTTTTATATCAGTGCACACTATTTGATTGAAATATTATGAAAAGCAATGCGTAAATTTGTCGTAGAAGTACTTTGTCATATATTTTTAAAAACTTTGTATATTCATTACGATATAAATTAGTGAACAACATTGCAATCTGTGACCGCGCCAATTTCCAGTCGATGGGTTATAGAGTATCACTATTACAATGAGCCAGCAGTTCCAGAATACATGTATATATATCGGGAAAGTGATTTCACATATCTATTGGGTAAATGAGGTTATGAACCCATGTTTTGTTGTTGCAGATCAGTATGATTTGAGCCCAGCCGTGTCACCGTCTGGGAAGATGGTAGCAGTGGCCAACTTCCGATTTAACAAGTGGACAGGGGAGATTGAGCGTCTCAACACCGACATTGTCATCATGAACGTGGATAAGCAGGCACAAGGTGGCCTGCAGCGCAAGATCCACATTAGGGATGGCGGCTGGCCGACATGGGGCAGCGACAACATTATCTTTTTCCACCGAGGAATCGAGACAAAGCTTCCTTCTGGGATGGTTACAATTTGGGGTGTGTTTCGATACAACATCACCACCAAGGAGACCGTCCGGGTGACACCTGAGACCTTTGACGCCATGACTCCAGCAGCCATCAGTGAGACAAAGGTGGCTGTGGCGACCATCCGCCAAAAGTCTTTACAAGCCGTCATGACTGTGCAACGTGTGGATGTACAATACCGGCACATCGAGATCTTTGATGTCACTGCGCTTGACCAACCAGTGCAGATCAGCAAGAAAACTAGGCCAAAGGGTGACCACTACAATCCGTTTGTGATCGATGGCGGAAGCCACATTGGTTACCATCGATGCAGAACAGATAATCTAGTCAAGGTATGACTTTTCTTTGTTTGATGCATCATTATTGTATGCACGAACATGGTTATACGAAGAGATGTATAATATCATTATCATCTAAAAGATGGTCAAAATTAATGACTGGACATGACATATGCAGGGTGGAACTCTCGTCCCAAAAAGCTTCGACAAGATGCAGTCCCCGCTCAAAGATGTTGGGTTGTTTAGGGTGACGGGTGTGTTTCCAACCATCTCAAAGGATGGTTCCAAGCTTGCCTTCGTTGACAATGAATTCAAGGCCGTGTGGCTTGCCGACGGCCAAGGTCTCCGTATCGTTTATGAGGTACATATGCTATTTTGCACTTATTTTCTTATAAAATAGGACATGGCCTTGTTTATTGTTATGTTCATCTTTTCTTGTTTGGTAAAGTGTTACCCAATTGATATATATGAACTTGCAGAAGCGGGGTTCGAATAGCGTCTTCTCGACGGCATGGAACCAGAACCCAGATATGGATACACTCTATGTATGTGTAGGACCGTCCTTCTCCGCCGCAAAGCCTCTAGAGATATATGCCATTTCCAACGCGTCGGGTCCACCTTCTAGTCGCAGGGTGCAACGCCTGACAAACGGGAATTTCAATAATGCCTTCCCATCGACCAATGCACAAGGTACCAAGTTTGTGTTTCGGTCAACAAGAGACGGCGGCCGAGAGAAGTTCCACAAGAACCTCTACATTATGGAGGACGCGGAGGATGGAGAGTTTGGCCAAGGCACGGTGACACGGCTCACCAATGGGCCGTGGACCGACACCCATTGCAGCTGGTCTCCCAATGGGGACTGGATTGTCTTCTCCTCTACTCGCGAAAAGCCAGACAGCGCCCCAGAGAAGGCCTTCCTAGATGCTGGCTTCTTTGCCGTGTACCTTGTGAAGGTCAGCGACCCGACGGTGGTGGTGAGGGTGGTGCAGAGCTCAGCCACCCTCGCTGGGCACATCAACCACCCTGTGTTCAGCCCAGATATGAAGAGCATAATCTTCGCCTCTGACCTCGCCGCAGTCTCCAATGAGCCCATCTCGATGCCCATCTTTTTGCACTCCGTCAGGCCGTACGGTGACATCCTCTCTGTCGACCTCCGTGACACGGACGACATCACCAAGAACAAGGATATCGAGGAGTTCCACCGCATCACGCACAGTCGCTACGAGTACTCCACACCGGCATGGACCAAGTTCGCCACGGAGGATCCTAATGAGCAGTGGAACGTGCTTGCCGACAAGGGCAGCTCCAAGTTCAAGCCGGCTTGCCCGTACATGTACCCTGACGGAGGAGAGGGATGGCACATGGCCGGACACCTGACTATCCCGTCTCAAAGTTACGTAGCGGAACCGAGTTGCCCTAGACGAGGGTCTCGGGTTGCATGTTATAGGAGATAGGAACAACCCCTATCGTGGTTTACAAGCTATACGTATACGAGGTGGTATACTATACCATACTCGTATACGTATTCCTATTACATACTTTAACACCCTCCCTTAATCTAAACTTGGGAAAGATTTAGATTACGAATAAATTCATGAAGATTTCTAACTGGAAGGGCCTTGGTGAAACCATCTGCAACTTGATCTCTGCTGGAGATGAATTTGATATCCAGGAGTTTATTTGCCACACGTTCTCTGACAAAATGAAAGTCTATCTCAATGTGCTTTGTACGGGCATGAAATACTGGATTTGCTGACAGATATGTTGCACCAATGTTATCACACCATAAGCATGGCCTCTCTTTTAATTTAATTCCAAGCTCATGAAGAAGAGCTTCCACCCATATTATTTCTGCTGTGGCATTTGCTAGAGCTTTGTATTCAGCTTCTGTACTAGAACGTGAGACTGTAGCTTGTTTCCTGGCACTCCAAGAAACCAGATTTGGTCCAACAAATACTGCAAAACCTCCAGTAGATCGTCTGTCATCAGGACAGCCAGCCCAATCTGCATCTGAAAATGCACTTAACAGTGTGGATGAAGATGACTGAAATGTGATACCAAGCTTGATTGTACCTTTAACATATCTCAGAATTCTTTTAACAGATGCCCAATGAACAGTTGTAGGAGCATGTAAATACTGACAAACCTTATTAACAGAATAGGACAAGTCTGGCCGTGTGAGAGTGAGATATTGTAGTGCACCAACAACACTACGATAACTCGTAATGTCTTCAGGACCGAGAGGATCTCCGTGACTGAGAGAGAGATGATCAGTCGAAGACAAGGGTGTACTTTCTGGTTTGCAATCATGCATATTCGCCTTTTCAAGCAATTCCGAGGCATATTTTTCCTGTGTCAATAAAACTCCATTTTGTGTTTTCTTTACCTCCATCCCCAAGAAGAAATGCAGCTCTCCAAGATCCTTAATGGCAAAGTTTTCATTGAGGTCCTTGAGTAGAGCCGGAATGGCATGATCTGAGGAACTTGTAACAATTATGTCATCAACATAAATCAGCATGAATATGGTGACATCAGACTTTTGATAAAGAAACAAGGAAGTGTCTGCTTTAGAAGGAACAAAACCAAGAGCACATAACTTAGAGCTAAGTCTAGAGTACCATGCTCGAGGAGCCTGCTTCAACCCATAGAGAGCTTTATCAAGCCTGCATATATGATGAGGAGCATCAGGATCTTCAAACCCCGGTGGTTGTTTCATGTATACTTCCTCTTCTAAGAGACCATGTAAGAATGCATTTTTCACATCAAGTTGTCGCAATTTCCATCCTCTAGAGACTGCTACAGACAACACTGTTCTGATAGTGGCTGCTTTGACAACAGGGCTAAAAGTATCTTCATAGTCAATGCCATACCTTTGTTTAAAACCTTTAGCAACCAAGCGAGCTTTATACCTGTCAATTGTACCATCTGCATTTTTCTTGATACGGTATACCCATTTGCAGTCAATTAAATTTCTGTTTGCACTAGGAGGCACTAAATGCCACGTTTTGTTTTGGAGCAATGCATCATATTCTTCCCCCATTGCTTTGCGCCATTTTGGATCCTCAAGGGCTTCAGACAGAGAATTGGGCTCACCTGTAGAAGCAAACATACTAAACCGAATACTTTTATCAGTATAAATTTTTGGTTGTTTACCATACCTAATTGTTCCATCTTTGAACTCTTTTGAATTGGGCTCTGATACCATCTCAAAGTTACGTAGCGGAACCGAGTTGCCCTAGACGAGGGTCTCGGGTTGCATGTTATAGGAGATAGGAACAACCCCTATCGTGGTTTACAAGCTATACGTATACGAGGTGGTATACTATACCATACTCGTATACGTATTCCTATTACATACTTTAACATCCCGAAGAGATGCTGCTAGGAAATTGGGTATCCGTTGTATGATTTCATTCATTTTCGCTGCATCTATTTACTACTCTTTTTTGACACATTTTCAACCGGTACTCTTGTTTTACTTCCTTTCCGATGCAATACTATGTAGCCATATATCTATGTGGTTTGGCACGCTCTGTGTGAAATGTATGCTAGCTAATTATAATGTTTCTCGGAGATAACATCCACGATGTAGTAGCAGACATTAGTTTTACATGAGACATTCTCTTATGTTACAGGTTATATCTCTTGAATTTTCATGTAGTGTTACAAATTTACAACTGAACGGGTTATGCATAATACTATGAACACATGTGTTTGCATTTACATTACCTCTGAAGTTTTTATGCAAATCTAGGACCATGAACCATGATGTTCTTAATCAGGTGGTACGTCTGTGAGTCCATAGTCTGAAGCATGGTTCAGTTGACCTTCAAAGCAGGCCGATTCGGGTTACCGGCAAGCTGGGTCCGCAAGTCGTCAATGAAGCCATCCTCATACCGACCCTTGAGCAGAACTTGCTGGAGACTCAGCAGAGATAGCAGTCCAGCAAACAGCACAATGTTGGATTTGTAACGCCATCCACGAAACTGCAGCAGCTCAATCTTAGGGGCTGCTCCTCCTTGGAACTCCACCGATTCAAGGTCATCCATGAGACTGAGCTCCAGCACCACTAGACTCGGGAATGCTGTGTTCTGATCGAAAATGAAACGAAGTTTTTCGCCAGCGATTGCGTGCCTTAACGTGGGAAGAGGCCAGAGTTCGATTCCCACCCTGCGCGCATGTGCGCTCCAAATTTTTAACGCTCGCGCGGAGCTGGCGGTTCAGGGGCTGGTCGGACCACCCGGTTCTCTACCGGTTTAGGTAAAAGCCGGCGGTTCGACCGCGAAAATTCTGGTTCAGTTCCTTGTCCGGTCCTGTGCGCTAAACAGACCGGCTGAGGCTCTGGTTCCCGTTTTTTCCGGTTAAACCGCCGGTCCGGTCCGGTTTTTAAAACTATGAGTGTCGGTGAAGTTGAGGATTGGGGACGGAGAGGCTACTGTTTGGATTGCAGCCGTGACTCGCCCGGCCAATTTTTTGGTCGTTGACTGGTACCACGGCCTCTGTTTGGATCAGGGCCAAAAGAATCGTTACCATGCTCGCCCCCTCTAGTTTCCACGCCCGCGCGTTGGCAGAATCGTGGCGGCAGAATCCTGCGCCAATTTTTTGGCGTGTCAATTTTGGCAGGGCTGGCTGGGGCGTAATCCAAACAGCCCCGCATCTGTAATTCTCTTTCTCTAGCGATCTCCAATCTGTTTCGGGTGTTTTGGGTGTGTCGTGCTATTTCTTTTATCAAAAATGGAAACTAGAGTAAAATGCACCCAAGGTCACTGAACTTGTGCAAGAAGCTCACTTTTGGTCAACGGTCACTATATACGCTTGATGGTGATTCTACGGTCACTGCTTCTTCGTGTAGCACCGTATTTGTTTAGTTGACCGGTCAAACAATGCAGCATGCTCTGCGGGGCCCACGTATCAGTAAAAAATAATACGACAAGTAAAATACAATATCTGTGATTCGAGCTCAGGGGTGCCGGCGTACTCTCGCGCACTCGTTAACAAACTGAGACCAGAAAAATTTCTTGTACAAGTCATACTTAAGTACTACTAATCAAAGGCATTTTACTCTAAATCAATTGCCACCGATTCTAGCACCATGGCGTTAGAGCGTTAAACGAGACACACTAGGGCCATTGATAGCGACGGGAGAGGAGGACGAAGATCATCACACGCCAGAAAAGTTTTTGTGTGTTAGCGTTTTCTTTGGAATAGTATGTGTGTTACCGTTAATCTTGGAGAGAGGATTTGGTGCACCTAGGATTTTGGTTACCAATGATCCCGTTTTTTATTTTATTTCTTAAGATAGTACTTTGATTTTAAAATAATCGAAATTTTTAACTTGAATTCTTATATATGATATATATATTTGTGTAAAGTTTCCCATGAAAAGACCTTTTATATTAGACTGTGTGAAGCATCACGTCACCAATGTTATGTTTCTCTTTGTTCTTGTGTGAGGCAACCACAGAGCTAGCTACAGTGTATTTACGCAGCTCTTTTTTAGAAATTCGGGTACAGTTGTGTGTATATGTTGCTTTGTTTCTTACGTTGTTTTGTTGATATCAAATATGCATAGATATCGAATGGACAAGAAGCTCTCAATTATTTCCAGAACGGGTGTACAAGGCCTTGTACTCTGACTGTAACCGATAAGTTCTGTTAACTGAAACGAAATCGTCGGTTATCAAAAACAAGAAAAAAAGCAGCAACAATTTTTATGTGCAACAAATATGCTAAATCATTAATTTTGTAAAATAATGAAAGCACATTTGACACAAACTTGTCACCGTGCTGTTGGTCAGCATGCGCGCTTGTATGCTCCGCATCCAGGGATCGAATCCCAGGTTTCCAATTTTATTTGTTCATTTGTTATCCACGTCAACTGACAGGTGGACCCCATGGTACAGCTGCATTGTTTGACCGGTCAACTGAACAAATACGGTGCTATACGGAGAAGCAGTGACCGTAGAATCACCATCATGCGTATATAGTGACCGTTGTGACCGTATTCCTAAGTTCAGTGACAAAGTGAGCTTCTTGCACAAGTTCAGTGTGAGTCTCAGAATTGATAACTATGTGAAATTACTTCTCAATCTGACACCTCCGTTCGGTGCCAACGAGGACGGCACTAGCAGGCGCCAACCGGATCCAACACCTGAACCTAGGTCGACGCCAAGCTCCGTGTAGCCGAATTGGGTCGGTTTTGGCTTCATTCTCGTTCCGTCTAAAATGAGTTGACAGATTTGAGAATAGTTTTGAGAAAGGGCTAGATTTAATATAAAATTTTGTTGTGCGGGTTCACGCGGAATAGATTTTCCAAACTTATACCATAAATTATATATGCAACTATATTTAAGATACTAAACGGAAAATAGTCCGCGTCCAAAATAATGTGCAGTACAAAAGTAACAATTAAAATTGACCACAAAATGTGCATAATTAGACTGATGATCAAGTCATACACCATTGTTGCAAGACCATCATCGGTCATATCTTCAACATGATCAGCCAAAACACCACCACCATTTTCGGTCAAAAGATCATCACCACCACCGGTCGAAGGACCACCACTGATAATAGCATCACGAATCTCTTGTCTCCTCTATTGCATGATCTCCATTCTCTTCATCTAGCAACACTCTTATAATCGTGTCCATCCCCCGGATCAATCATCATGAGTTGGTTCTCCTTGGCGCTCATGTCGGCCTTCACCTTGTTCTCCTTGAGAGATCTTGCGCTCCTCGTGGGCGGCCTTGCGATTCTCATGTTACCGGATTGCTGCCCATGTTTTCCCCTTGTGTTTAGCTTTCTTCTCAGCCATGGTTATCTTGGCCTACAAATGCTTTTCCATGAATGTTTCTTTTGACTTCATCATCTCACCAATTTGTTCTCTCGAGTTCGTGGTCTCGGCTTTCCTCTTCAATTTCTCCTTCTCTACCTTCCTTCCATCGGGGTTTCCCCTTTGTTTCTTCCCTTTGTCTCATCACTATCTTTCAGGTCATCCAAGCTAATGAATGCTCCTTTATTGGGTGAATTCTTGATCCCTCAACCTCCACTTCTCATCACTAAGTTTAAGAAGTTTTCAACAATGATGGAGCATAAATTGTGTGCCTTCGGATGTCATTATTTGCTTACCTTTCCTGTGCAATGTGATTCCACATTTGCCAAAATTGCAAGTGTGAGCACCACCAAAGGAAAGAAGATCACAAATGTTTGAGAGGAAATGATAACAAACTCACGTAGTTATATATTGTGCATTTGTGCAACCACTTGGGGGAGGTTCATTCATCACTTGCTCCAAACAAACACTCCAACAGCTATACCATTCTTTGATCACGTCATACCGACCTTGGATTGGTCTAAATGAATGGCCGGATAGGGTCAGCATATGGCGATGATACTTGTTCTCGATGTGTTGACAATATTTTTTGTCGGTTTGATCATTGTTGGTAACCGCATTTAGGGACACACACTCCCATGCTTTCACCGAACAAGGGTCTTCCATCTTTGTGTAACTAGCGCTTTATTTTCCTCTCCCGCTAGGTTATGAAGCCTCAAACACATCCTCCCCAATATTTTCCAAATCATCATTTTTGCCAAACACCTTGGTTTTGGCTTCCGCTTCCATGCCATATCAAATGCGTCGAGTGAAGCACTCAAAATGTCACCTCATTCTTATCGAACATGTTCACGTATGATATACGAACAGGATGAAAATTGTAGCTACACAATTGAAAGGATCGAAACACTAAGGAACATGATCATATTCCCACACATTTCGATAACGGGAGGAAATCTAATTTATAAGAGTTTCCTCAAACACATTGTGGGCACCGTGACGTTGATGATAGCGATGTGTACGCCGACCGGCATAACGGGTGGACAAGGCACCTGTCCTCACACTAGTAGGAAAAGGCTTATAGGTGGAACAACATTTTTTTGCGCACGAAATACCATGCGCCACAGAAAGTATTTCTGTGGCGCATGGTTCTGCATGCGCCACAGATATTTGTGATTCTGTGGCGCACGAAAGTCACATGCGCCACAGAATTGTGGCTTTCTGGGGCGCATGTTGTATATGCGCCGCCGAAATAAAAAATACAAAAAAACTTTAAAAAAATCAAAAAATCCCAAAAAATGATTTTTTTTTTAATTTTTTGATTTTGTAGAAAAAAATCTTCTTTTTAAAATAACTTTTTACTCTTTTGCAATTTCCCGAATCTGAGAAAAGTTCAGCGGGTAAACTCGGGTGAAATCGAGCTCCTTTTTTCTCACGAATTTTTTGACATATTAAACGCATTTTTTCGACGTCGTATGCAAAAGTTATGGACGATTTACTATTTTTTCTGTTTTTCGCAAAAAAGATCAAAATTCATATTTCAAAATTTCTATACCAACTAGACACTAAAACCTAACTATATCTCAAAGGATTTTATTTATTGAAATTTTTAACATTTTCTTCTCTTCTTTGCAAAACTGAAAAGGCGATCCACAAGGGGTAGGCATGCATGAGAAGTAAAAAAACCTCGATTTTTTTATTTTTTTGAATATGTTGGGAAATTTTTAAACTTTTGAATCTCCATTTGAAACTTTTGAAATTTAAAACACACATATATAACACATTCCACGCATATACACATACAAGCCTTAAGAAATCATCAGTTCTAGCGTGCTTGGGTTGGAGCAATTTGAGGATGGGTGACCTAGCGGGAAGTCATCAGTTATAAAATTTCAAAAAATTCAAATAATTAGGATTTTTCAAATTATTTCATGTTTTCCCTGATTTGTTTTTAACTTTTTTGCATTTATTTTAATTTTCTGAGAATTCTACGGCGCATATAGTGTGGGTGTGCCATGGAAATGTGAGAATTTAGTGGCGCACCCACCCATGCGCCACAGAAATAAAATTTAGTGGCGAGAATTCTCTGGCGCACCAACCCGTGCGCCACAGAATTATTTTTTGGTGTGTCACAGAATAGGTAGTTTCCTACTAGTGTCATGGCACCGACACATGACCTTCTGCCCAAAGGAGTTGGTTGTTTTGCAGGATCTTATTATTCTATCCATTATTTCTTAAAAGACTCTTGGGCGGAACCACGTTGGCTCAATGTCTTTGAACATGTTTTATCAAAGAGGCGGAGTGAACAGGTGAAATATCTAGGCCAGTGGTTTTTTTATCCAACTCAAAAAGCACACAAGCACAATATTTGTCTATTCTCGATACCTCCCGAGTCAAAATCCATGGAACATTGATCTCAGCTTAAGAAAAGAGCAATGTGCACTTGGAAAATAGTATGTTTATATATTTCGGTTTATCAGTCGTCGGACATGGAAAATCTTGCTACATATAAATAAGAAGTGTATCATCAATTTACTTCGTAAGTGGCTTCAACTAAGGGTATATTATTACGATTTAAGAAAAAAGGGGATCATTGTTTAATAAGAAAGCACTCCTGTTTAGAAACCTAAGGTAGACAGGAACAATGGAGAGAAGCATCTCACAGACGAAATATTGTATAGCTATTTAAAAAATTTACACTACAATCTAGTTGGCAGACAACCACCATGAGGAAGAGACTAACTTGGACTTATTATTCCATCTAAAATAGATACAAACCTTAAAATGCAGAAAGTCAAGAGCAACATAGTTACATAGACATCAATCTATAATTTTATACTTAAAAAGGCAAAGGCAAACATAATCACACATCGTCATCATCCACGTGAAAATCTCGTCCACTTATCGTTCAAGGGCACATGAATTGTCCTCTACCCAGTCTCGTGGTTGCATGGGTGGCAGAGTTGTTCTGTGAAAATTTTGAGTGAATTTAAACATAAGTCTTGCATCATGTTTTCTTCATGACTCCTATGTTTTCAATTTGTACGTTAAACAAATCAGCAGGCCAAATTTGGTATGACCAGGAACAAGTGGGACATATGGTTACCTTTGTCCAATCGGGAATTGGTTAACATAGATTGATAAACATAACAAGGGAGTATGTGCATTGTTATGGTCTATTTGGAACGGTAGAAATCATATGTTTTTTTTTTTAAAGAATGACAACTTTATGCAGATTATTTACAAGGTACGTACCTGATCCGCACGTGGATTTTTCTCCTCCTGCCAGGGAAACGAGAGCATATGGAATCTGGATTCCGCTCTGATGTTATTGGCTTCCCAAAATCATTGCCACTTTGGTTTTAGATAAGAGATTAGCCTTTTATATATGGGTTAGGAGGAGCTGTTGCCTCCTGTTGACAGCAGCACTTGCTGCCCCAGCAGCGTTGTATTGCCTCTTCGCACCTCCTTTATATGATTATTAATACACTTCTCGGGGTGTATTCTCGAAAAATGATATCAACAGCATCTGGAAAAGGTATAATTGGCCAACAGTGGGGATTAAGATTTCTTCTAGACACCTTGGTTGTGTCTTTGTTGCAAGATCATACAATGGCGTCTGTCCGATTATTCGTCAAGGACCTTTGCCAAATAAAATAGATTCAAAGTAAACTCTCGTGACCCAATGTTTTGTAGCATTGTTTTACCCTATACCAGAGACGCAATCGATGACTTCGATGTATCCCTCTTCCTAATACCTCCCAAGTCAACATGCTTTAACCCATTGCTCTCAGCTTCAGCAAATAACAATGTAAACATGGAGCCATGCAAGGGCTTCTCTACGACAGCTACGACATCCATAGGATGATATATAGTCCCAGAATATGGGTGTTCATAGTTCATACACAAGCAGTTTAACAGCCAGACGTTGTAAGATCATGTTATTGTACACGAGTACTTTCAGTATCAACTTGACTCTGAATGGTTAAAAACTTCAACAACCTCAACACTGAATGCAAATCTATTTTAATGTCACGCCGAGGGTTCAACAACGTCTGCTCCATTTTACTCCACCATTGATGTCGAGTGGATCATCACACATTTCGTATCAAGCTTCAGTAATGACGTTGTGATCAACGTTGTTGAACCCTCGGCGTGACATTAAAATAAATTTGCATTCAGTGTTGAGGTTGTTGAAGTTTTTAACCATTCAGAGTCAAGTTGATACTGAAAGTACTCGTGTACAATAACATGAAGCTTGATACGAAATGTGTGATGATCCACTCGACATCAATGGTGGAGTAAAATGGAGCAGACGTTGTTGAACCGTCGGTGTGACATTAAAATAGATTTGCATTCAGTGTTGAGGTTGTTGAAGTTTTTAACCATTCAGAGTCAAGTTGATACCGAAAGTACTCGTGTACAATAACATGATCTTACAACGTCTAGCTGTTAAACTGCTTGTGTATGAACTATGAACACCCATATTCTGGGACTATATATCATCCTATGGATGTCGTAGCTGTCGTAGAGAAGCCCTTGCATGCCTCCATGTTTACATTGTTAAAAAGCTTTTTCGTATCATTTAAAAAGCTTTTTCGCTTAGCTGGCATCATAAGTTTCTACTCCCTATGTTCACAAGTATAAGATGTTTTAGCTTTTTTCTTTTTAAATGGATGCAATAGGCACGTCTCAGTGTGTAGCTTCACTCATTTTGATCCGTATATAGTCCACACTGAAATATCTAAAACATCTTATAATTGTGAACGAAGGGAGTGCCATAAATGCATACAAGCGGCTTCAACTCCAATGGTCATTTTATCAGGATTCAGGAGACAATCTTTGAGTTCTAAAAAAGGAACATGAGGAGACAAACACCGTGAGGCTTTATCAGCAATTCAGGCTTTAACACTACAGTCTAGTTGGCAGACAACCACCATGAGGAACAAACAGCTAGGACCTATGACTCCACACAAAATGGATACAGACCTACAGCAATGCAGCAAGTCAAGTACAGCACAGATGGCAACAATCTAAGTTTGATCTAAATTGGAAAGGCGAAGGCGACCACAACAACTTATCATCATCCATTCGAAGATCGCGGCCACTTATCATTAAAGGGCACAGGAAAGATCCTCTCTTCGTCCTGGTGGTAGTATACATGCATTCCGCAACCTAGAAGGCTAGCTCACAGCTTAGAATTAATCGGCCAAGGAGCTTCCACCGTCATTATCAGCCCCAGCGCTCCTGTGGAGATCAGTGGCAGAAGGCTCAGAGCTGGCCCCACCTGCTGCATAGGTTGGTTCAACTTGCTGGGCCTGGGGCATGCCATTGACAACCCCAGGTCTTGCAGCCATTTGGCCAGCAAATGGAAGCAACTGAGCTTGCTGTTGCTGTAGTTGCTGCTCCTGCATCTGCTGAGGAGTTAGAGGGGTCCTGGGAGGGAACATTGGCACCTGTGACATGTAATGCCCTGCCCCTGGCGATGCACCAGGTGGAGCCATCTGTATGCAAAAGTTAACATTAGTGCACACAGCAAAAACAGCATATGTATGCTGTCTGAAGAGGTCAGAGAAATGACAAACCTGAGGACGGCTTACAGAGGTCTGTGGCTGGGTATCAGCAATTGCGGCCAAATACAAGAGATTCTTCTGAAGCTGGGCTTGATACCTGCAAAAAGTTTACTGGGAGATGAAATTTCTATATATTTCTCCACATCCGTTTCAGAAGGAAATCCAGATTCACACTACTGTTATGTAAATGGAAATTTGTTCGATGCGTCTATCTACTACCAACTATAGTACGAAAGCATTATGGCATGCCAAGAACTTTAGGAAAAAGAAAAACATCACATAGTATTTCCCCAGTAACAACATAGTAAACTAATACTGTAACAAAGAACGGAACCTTCAATAATCGTAAAAACAGAGAACTGAGCGCTAGTTTAGTGGCAGAGCCAGTGAGTGCACGCCTAATCCATCCAGATTTGAGTCCCAGCTGAAGCACACTCGGATAATTTGGGGCCACACCTGAGGCACACTCGAACTAAACGGGAAGTCTCGTCTATCTAACAACATAAAGCCGAGGGATCCTTCCCCCGTTGGTCAACGTTTATACTCGTAAAAACAAAAACATGGCATCGGATTAGTGACACTGCCCATAGCTACAGCCACACAGGGTGACATATATGATGCATGGGCAAAGACACCAAGGACAATGGAACTGCTGATCTGGCACAGACATGGAAGATTACAAACGGGTACATACATGTAAAGCTGTGTGGTACTACGTAATGCTAGCTGTAAATGCCAACAACGTTACATCGTGAAGTCCAAGAGAGTAAAGGTTGGTTAGAACAAGCTGTTGTACGTCAAAAGGTGAGCATATTTCCCTAAAAGAGTGAGCATATTACACTATTTGTACATGTATTTGAGATGGCCAAATGCATCTTTCGACAGTTTTTTAATGTTTGTTACAGCATACCACATATGTAAACCATATTGCTGACCCGGGTGCTATTGCTGTTTTTATTTGACACTTCCAATGAGAAGAGACACTATCGGCGCTAGGGGGGTTGGCGTCAAGGTAGAGATCTTCAACATCATGACCGGCCTCCACAGGGACAACATAACCAAATTACCGTTACCTCCACGTTCTTGCGACGCTCTAGGATGGCCACTCACACATTGGGGCCCGATCGCATCACGACCTGGGTGATTGATCTGAGGAATGGTGACCCAGTTACAAGATATATAAGTTATAGTTCTGCTGATAATAGATCTATATAACCATTGGATAATCACATTCTATCATCTGTTCTAGTGCAGCTCATGTCTGAAATACCTTTTTTGGTTGTTGATACGAAAGTACATTGTGTACCAGTTTTCACTGCAATGTTTATTCCCTTGTTTCATATTTTCCGTTAGCTTATGCAGAGGGCTTAATTTGTCCAAGTCCATATTCTTTTAAGCTCGTAATTCGGGATTGCTTCATATTTCCGTACTGTATAAATGCACAGGTTGGTACTGTTACTATACAGCAGCTTTCTGATATGGGTAATCAAGCAGAAGATGTTCATGCACGTGCTTTAAATTATCACTGCAGGACAATAGGACAGGAGCAGGTGATATGTGTCCCCACTGTCATTGACTGCATGGTGCCAGATGCACTGGGTGTCTTCAATGCTTGCTCTACCCAAGGTTCTTTACAAAATGCCCTGCACGTCCTATTTATACCACAAAGCTGAAACACTTTGTCCAGCAATTCCAGCTTGTTGTTTGAGAGTTTTGTTTCCGCAGATGTGTAGGCACTGAGAGTATGCCGGGAAGAGGAAGAAAGAGAGAGCTGAAGAGCATTAGGAATGGGAACATGGTGGAACGCCTAACTTGTTTGTTTCCACCTCTAGTGTTGTGTTGGAGGTGCAAACATTTGGTTTGGTGCTTTCCTGATGCCTCCCATTCCTACCGTTCTTGTGCACTCCTTCCTCTTCCTTTTGGTTTATGCAATAGTTTTCATTCAGAAACCACAAGCACATGCGCACATATTTAGATAATGTGAGATCTCGAAGGTGAGCCGGGAAGAGGAAGAAAGAGAGAGCTGAAGAACATTAGGAATGGGAACATGGTGGAACGCCTAACTTGTTTGTTTCCACCTCTAGTGTTGTGTTGGAGGTGCAAACATTTGGTTTGGTGCTTTCCTGATGCCTCCCATTCCTACCGTTCTTGTGCACTCCTTCCTCTTCCTTTTGGTTTATGCAATAGCTTTCATTCAGAAACCACAAGCACATGTGCACATATTTAGATAATGTGAGATCTCGAAGGTGAGTCGGGAAGAGGAAGAAAAGAGGGCATAAGAGCAGTTGGAGTGGGAACATAGAGGAAGTCTAACTTGCTTTGTTTTCACCTCTTAATTGGAGGTGAAAACTTGGTTTGGTGTTTCCCAATGCCTCCAATTCCTATTGTTCTTAAGCACTCCTTCCTCTTCCTTTTTGGCTTGCTCAGTTGCTTTAGCGAAGAAACCAAACATATGTGTGCGCATATTTGATGTTAGGTCTCAAAAGCAAGCTAGGAAGAGGAAGAAAGAGAGGGCATAGAGCAGTGGGAATGAAAACATAGTCACAGCTACCCAGCGCAGTGGCAGAGCTCCAGCCAAAATGTTCGGCGGGCCAGCCCAAAGAAAACCTCAATTTTTTTCCACTAATGGGTCAATTTATCTCTCATTCTTCAATGATTTGGGCTGGATTGGGCGGGCCGTGGCCCGGTTTGGCTTCAACGGAGCTCCGCCACTGACCCAGCGGTTCCGCACCTACTACTTCTGGCTCTGGCACCAAGGTTTGCTTCTGGTAACGAACGCACAACTACTACCTTCATGTTCAAATATAAAACTAGTGACATCATTACTTTATGATATCCTGGCATTTCTCTTTTGCTAAGTTTACACGGACTATGGAGGAGCCCCAAGCCAATCTTATGATATCTTTCAGCTTACATGGTTGTCACTTCTTAATCTATCATTTCTTTTGGGAGAGAAGTATCTAGGTAGTCATTCACACATATGTGCATTACACCCATGTGTTTGTACACAGCATATATGTTTCGCATGATCATTTACATGATTTCTTTTTTAAAAAGGAGCAATAATTATTCACAAGAGAACGAGGTATTTAAAGAAGGCAAACATGAGTTGCCAAAATAGAAAACAAAGATATAAACAGAGCAGAAATCCTCTGAGATTAAGAGGCCTTTCATTGCCATCGGATGATACCACTCTTTAGCGCTAATTTGTTTCGACATACAAGGTGTTATGACCTGAAATTTATTCCGAGAAACTGTGAAGAGTGTTTTAGTTTTGTTATCGCTACGTATGTGAGAGAACTGCCTAGCCGGTTCCAAAATATTAAACCGTTTACATGATTAAACATAAAATTACATTAAATTATGATATGGTTCTACCACTCTTAACCATTGCAGCAGTAATTCTGAGGTGTAATAAATGTTAAATTGTTTACTTCAAAGGTAAACGTAAAACAATAAAAAGAATGTAAAAGGCAAGGCAGCTAAACTTTTGAAAAGAATGCACAAATAACATGATGTTTCGTGAACTCCTAGGCTTGACAGCTCCAGCAACTTTAGTCTCCTCCACTGTGTGAACTTGTGCCAAGAATTTGAGGAAGGGAGAGGGCACGTAACTTATGGTCCCAACTTCATGAGGCATTAGGTTACAACCACAATGTGAACCCTATAGGTATGGCATGAAGGTCAATGCTGACATCTTTATCCAAGGTGGCCAAGGCGTTAAACCAAGTTGTTGCTTGGATGGCAATCGAAGGTGATTGTACCCTTTACTCACTAGGATTTAGCTCCATGTGGCCTGTTTGTGTCACCAAGAGAATAGTAGCTGGCAATATATCCGTCAAGGGTGTCCAGCCTTTAGTGGTCCTAGTGTGTGATTACGAGCTCGTAGTGGTGATCGTATTTACGTGTTGTATCCGGTGCGTTTATAACAAGGGCGCTACGACACATACCTTGCTTTCAGAAGCTTGTCGCTGCTTAACCTCTTTCATTAATGGTATAGACAGTTGACCGATAGTTCAACTTTAGTGTCTGGTACAGTATATTTCCTTGTATGAAACAAAACAAAAAATCCTTGCTTCACCTGAGCCAAATTAGACGCACCAAGCCACAAATCTGGGTGCAAATCTCTAGTATGTGTGCTTTTGCGTAATATTTTCACAAATAATAGTATTCCATCACTAATGAAGTAGTGTTTATTGACTAACCACCCGTCAGCACCCATATAAATCATGGCGCATGAGACAACAGATCAAGGAGTCAAAGTGGAGATCCCAGTTCAATTCACTGGCAACTCAGCTGCTCAAGTGAATATTTTTCTTTGCAAGCATACTATTTCGCCAGTTAACAATATGTGTGTCAACATTCACCAGCATTAAGCCAATATTTACTCTTGGGCAGTCAGCTGGTCTAGTTTTGAAACAATGGTATTAGCTTCAATACATGTAAACAGATGAGCTACGTGAGTATAGTGACAACAACAAAATAGTTATGTTTTGCACATACAAAATGTTTCGTGAATAGAAGTATGAGCCAGAGAGCCCAAAGCAGGATTGCGCATCAGTTAGCGAAAGGAAAGACATATCAAATTGTGCAATCTTCGGAAAAAGAGGTTTAGTCCGTTACATACTGAGCACATTCAGCCAACTTTCCCAGGTTCTGATTTTCCAAGATAGCCAAAATGAGTTGCTTATTTTCATCCAGATACTGCAAAAGGGGCAACATCAATTAGGAGAAATGGGTAATTAAAATAGAGGAGTGCAGAGTTAGTACTTATAAAGAAAGACAGGTGGGCCATAAAACAAACTGAGTGCACTATCAGAAATTCTATAGGTCTGCAGGAAAACACGAAGACTAAAGATCCATTTAATCATCGCGCCTGATAACTTGTAGAACAGTTAAAAAAACAAAGTAACCACAAGTTGCTCTCCACATCTTTTTCTGGAGCAAAGCAACTTAGCCGACCAATGTGGGGTTTCTGTAGTACAACGAGTACAACGAAACAAGCCATACTCCATTATATGCATCAACATTCACCACCAAAAAAAACTATGAATCTAGTGCAACATCAAAGGATGCATCCTAGGGAATAACTGGCTGCTAGTAACCGCAAGGGCAAAGCAACATTTGAAGATTGGCAGCTGAGCAAATGGGGAGGTACCGCAGGCAATCGAAATGGAAGAGTGAAGTGGGTACTAATTTACAGAATAAGATGAGGAGAATACTAATTAATAAATCGTCAAATCACTAACTTCAAACAAGCTGTTCCAATCACATCGATATTGCCGCACAATAACGCCATCCCTACAAATCCACCAGTCAGAACTAGGACTGATCAGGGGCGACTAAACGATCGAACATTGAGCCGGCAACCAGCCCCCAAAACCCACCAAGGAGGCACGCGGAACCTATCGAGGACCGCGAGGGAGGGGGAAACAGAGGGCACCTTTTGGATCTGCTCGGTGCTGAGCCCAGCCGCCGAAGGCGTCCCTGGCGCCGGCGCCGCCGTGGGCATGGGCATCGCTTGCTGCATCGCGGCGGCTGTACTGCTGAGAGTTTGGACTTTGGAGGGTTTGGGCGTGTGACAAGGAGGACCTCCCGTCCCCAAGACTTTTCAGATGGATGCTCCGGTATGAGAAAATAATTGCACATATGCCCCTTGACATTGAGGAAGAAAAGGGTTCTGGGATATTTTTTTTGCAAACTAGAAAAATACCACGCGCGTCGTAGCGAGAATATTTTATTGCATTGTATGAATTAAATTGTATAAGATGAATAATACATGAAATTGTCCGAATATGAAAAATCAATTGAGTTATGAAATACTCCAAGAATAATCAGATTAACGTGGCCCGTAAATTAGTTGAAATTGTACACGAGATGAAATTAATGTATGAAGTTAACGTGATGGCGGTGGATAACTTGAATGCCATATATGTAGCCGCGTAATTATTGGAAAATTTATCTAAAAAGGATCTCAATTAACAGACATGTCATATTTTCATCATTGAAAACTATTGATAGAAATCCGGTTGGTTGACGTAATGATTACTATGACGAATGGTTGTGCATGATTTAACTGTGTTATAGCCTATTAAAATGGTATGTTAATCGAGCAGATAAAAAAGAACGATGTGAACAAATAGATGGCTTAAGAAATGGATTATGTGGCTAAGTTACATATGAAGGTAGATCATCATTAATGAATGCTACTTGGGCTGACATGAATAAATTGGATGGTTAGAATAAATATTGTGTGGATATCTTACATGTTGATTTAAGCTTAGGTCCTAAAATCCTAATTTATGTTGGTTTTTTGTCCTTCTGTTGACTCGGTCAATAATGTTTAAACGCCACTTAAGAACGCATAGATCGCTTAATCTATAATTAGAAGGCCACCACATCGACTACCCTTTACGCTTTTTTGAACCCTGGGCGTGCTAAGCATCCATTGAGGTATTCAAACTCTCTAGAGTGAATCTCACTTTGTGGTTTTTGCCTTTGTGGTTTCGTCCTTAAGATCACCCAAGGACTCTGAGTTGCTTAACAAGCCTATTCATAACTACCATCAGATGCAGACCATCTTCTTCTTTAGTCTGGCCACTAGTAGGCATGCCATGGCGTCATGTGAGCCTCTAGGTACGCTAATGACACGTAGGAGTCAAACAACTTCCATGTTGGTGGTGGTGCTGACTTCCGAGGTGCCAAGGTTGATGATCATGCATTGAAGCCACCTGAGAAAGGGGAGAAGAAGAGGAAGAGGAGTGCCTTGGTGGCTTGGTGGATGAGGAGGTGCTCGTCTTCACTAGCATGACCAAGGCCGTTAGGGAGATGGAATCAGCTATCAGGGATAGCGTGCCTGTCAACGTGCACCCCGGCCTCTACGAGGATGTGATGAGCATGAAGGGGACATTCAATGACACCGCCAAGATTGTTGCTCTTGGCCACCTCCTAGACAACAAAGCGCAAGGCTTTGGCTTCGTACTGATGGCCGAGGACCATTGTCTGCTCTGGCTCCAGAACTTCCTGAACAAGCACTACTTGTTCAGGAAGTAGGAGGTGGCGGTGGTGCGAGCATGCTAGATGATGATGATGTACAATTTGGGTAGTTAGGATATGGCCTATATATTTTGGGTGCTTAAGGTGGTACTTATGCTTACTCGTCACGCAACAAACTTGCGGTCGTAGTATGACACCCTCTTTTGATGTGGTGGTAGATTAACACCATACTAGCTAGGCAACGAACACTTGTGCTGCTTGTTGTGCTGATGAATCAATGCATCTTTGCTTATGTTGTTTTACTTCCTCATGTGCTGCTACTTTTTGCAAGTTCTAATGTTCATGTTCTTTGTTGTAGTGGTATGTGGTTTTCAGAGTAAAAAATTCAGAAATCTACACAATCTGGAACTCTTGCTCGACTCAGCTTTACAATTTCCTCAACCACTGATGCGAAATGTTTGACACTCTAAAGGAGGCACATGATTAGCAAGAAGAGTTACCTCTTGAATGAATTTCAAAGCATGGATCAAGAAAAGCTAGAGCAAGCAAAACTACAAAGGACAAATGTGGAGGCTTGATTCCATGTGGTGGCATCAAAGACTTCATTATCCTCGTATAGATCGTTATCATTGTCTACTTGTGCTAGTCGTAAGTGTGTATAACCTTAAATCCTAAACCTGCTAAACCTCTTGGGCTAGTAAGCTCAGCACTAGAACATTGCAAGGGAAGTGAAAGAACCACAAAACTGCAACCAAATAAAGTGATTTATGCCTTTAAGCACAAATCTAAACATCCAAATACGAGCACATTACATTTGTGTTCCCTGTCGAATGAGGCAATCTAGAAAATTGTGGGCAACCAAACATGCATAGCATGGTTCGCTTTCTTTTTTTCGAGGTTTTCTAAAAAAAAAACTTAACTGACACCGACAGGTGGGACCCATCGTCTGTCCCCCTCTGCCTCTGCTAGTCTGCTCTGCTCTACTTCTTCCTCAAGCAGAACCTTGGTCTATTCTCCCACAAACCCTTCTTCCTTCCCCAAGCCCAAGCAGACCTTCGCCCCGCGCCACCATGTTCCTCACGAGGTAAGACGCGAATCACCCCCATATCCTTCGCCATCTCCTCCATCTCCCGATCCGCGGCTGGATTCCGCGTCGGCGGCGCTGCTTCCCTTCTGAATTTTTCATCTTATTGTTTCGGGCTGATTTTCTTGTATGGGGTTGTTTCGCGCAGGACGGAGTACGACCGCGGCGTGAACACCTTCTCCCGGAGGGGCGGCTGTTCCAGGTCGAGTACGCCATCGAGGCCATCAAGGTGAGCGAGCCTGCCCACCCTCTTTTCCTCTCGATCTCGCCGTAGATTTGGCGAGGAGGCAGCTGCGGTGTGTTGTCATGAATCGGTTCGTCTGCACCGCACGGGCGGCGGCGAGGTGGTGGAGTCCAGGTTTGCCTGATTAGTGGTGTTTCTTTGTCTGAGCTGATGGCACGCTGGGATGCTAATGTTAGAATTGTTTGTGGTTTATCTGCAGTTTAATTTGTACATATAGGCTTGTTTGGGGCTCAAATCTCAACTGGTTAAAATTGTGCTGAGATGCCTAGCTACCTCAGGAAGCCCCAGCATTTTCTGGGTCATTGTAGGGATAGTTGTAGCCATATTCAGCTGTAACCAAGCTGCTTAATACTGTGTTGGATACGCGCATATGAGTGATGGCTTTATTGGTGCTCATGCCTTTTGCAGTTGGGCTCTACTGCTATTGGGCTGAAGACGAAGGATGGGGTTGTTCTTGCTGTGGAGAAACGTGTGACATCTCCGTTGCTGGTAACTTCTGTTGGCTGTGTACTGATATGACTGAGTGTACTGTTTTTCATTTTAGGACCCAACTTCAATGCAATAATCCTAAATTCATATTTCACTGAACTTTGAGCTTTCAGCGTCATGGACGAGTTATTATGCTTAGTTGCTTTAGGACAATCCTCTGTTCTCTTAGGGATTTTGTTTTGAGGCTTCTTATTGACTGGTTCCAATGTTTCAATTGATTGAATCTTCTTTTCAGTATAGTCTTGCTCAGGATACCATATGGTACTATATTTTCCGGTTTATGTTCCATATTGATGGGTCTGTTGTATGGTATTGGTGAGTTGTGATGTCCAACATTCTACTATGTGATATAAAAGCCACATATCAAGTGTTAGATTCAGTGATTCACCATGGTGGGATCTTTCCCCTCACTTCTTGGTGTCAACATCCTGTGATGCTGTATATATGATGAATGACTGGCATAGATCAAATTTATCAAATATATTGTAACTTATGACATTATCTCCTGGATATTTGACATGCATAGCTGAGCTACAATATTTCGTGATAAATAAATGGTCAAACCCCATCCATCGTTTGTAATTTTCAAGTATTATTCATATGTGCTTCTGGATTGCTGCAAATTTTTACTTTACTTATTCCCTTCCTTTCTATCTCCCCTTATTGTTCGTATGGCTTTACACTATGTCCAGTTGTGCCGAGATAAAAAAAAAATGCTTTTTGTATAGGAACCTAGCAGTGTTGAGAAAATTATGGAAATTGATGAGCATGTTGGTTGTGCCATGAGTGGCCTTATTGCTGATGCGAGGACATTGGTTGAACATGCTCGTGTGGAGACCCAAGTACTTCTCTTTTCTTCTATACTCCATTCAGTTTTCATTGCTTATCTGTTTATCTCACTGTATGTTCATACTCAGAACCATAGATTCTCATACGGGGAACCAATGACAGTTGAGTCCACAACACAAGCTATTTGTGATCTAGCTCTTCGCTTTGGAGAAGGTGAAGAAGAGTCAATGGTAGCATTTTTTGCTATTACTATCAGAACACAACGCCACTGGAGTTTCTGATCTATTTATTTGCTCCTACAGTCACGACCTTTTGGAGTTTCTCTCCTTATTGCTGGTCATGATGAAAATGGTCCCAGCTTGTAAGTACCAATCCTTACAATTTTACGGAATATTCTTTAATTGAATTCAGGAAGCATACTTGCACATTGTATTTCAATATGTTAATATGCTTTCAGTTTTGCTTGCATTTACTTCTACTTGCACGTTCCAGTTCTGGCGTGACAATAAAGAATCACATTACTTGCAGTCAGCAACTTATCTTGATTCTTATGCATGAACTCAGCACTTACTGTTATTGATTCTGAGCTTGCTTAAGCCGCTTAGTGTCTACCTTCCTTTTAACCTTAGTTTTAATCGTCTGAATCTTTGCAAAGGGGTACCAAAACATGGGCTTTGGTTGTCACTCCTTACTATCCAGAAGTAAAAACTTTCTATGGGCTGCTCCTTACCCTCCCCTAAGATTGGAAGATTGTTATAAATAAGACTATCTGATGGAATCAGTCTGACTGCCAACATGTTGCTTCATATTGTTGGGGTTCAGGGTTTGCTGATATCATCCTTTGCATATCAAAAATAGAAACCATGTTGCTTGCACCAAGTTACGTGAGCTTATGCCCACCCACAGCTGATATGTTCAGTTTTTTTATTAGGCAGGATATATTGTCAGAAAGATAAAGCTTCTTTTGTACTGTTACATCTTGGACATTGTTGGATACTGAACTTCAAAATGTTCCCTTGGTTAATAAGTTAGTCATTTTCACATCTTCATCACATTTCCTATGTTGTTAGGTGCGGGAACAATTTTTATACCTGTACTCCCTTTTGAAGAACAAAATAAGTAATGTTTTATCCTAAGCCTCACAACACATTGTTGCATATTAGAATAGCTTCGTTTTGGAAGGGCATGTTAGAAATGATAGAAGCTATAAAAGAAAGAACATTTGTATTACCATAATTGTTGAAGTTCTCTGTCTGTATTATTCTTACTTCAGGTACTACACCGACCCATCTGGCACCTTTTGGCAGTGCAATGCCAAGGCAATTGGATCTGGCTCGGAAGGTGCTGATAGCTCCTTACAGGAGCAGTTTAACAAGGTAATGCAACAAGATCAAATGGTTCTGAACTAGTATATTGCACAGTACTTAACACAATTTGTATATATGCAAAGGATTACATGCTGCTTAACCCAATTGTAAACTTGTAATGCTACCTCGATGGCATCATATGGATTTTTTGGGAATTATATAGCTAAGATGCTGTTGTGAAAGTGGCATGTTTCTAATCTTCTGCAAAGAAAATCATTATAGACCACACCACCTTCCACTGTATGTGGATACTTCCACCATTGTTTGTGAAACTGATGACTGAGTTTCTTGAGCAGGAGTTGACCATCGAGGAGGCTGAAAGCATTGCTCTATCCATCCTGAAGCAGGTTATGGAAGAAAAGGTAAAGACTTCTGGATCCAGTCCCATGTTTGTAATTTGAGCCACTAAGAACCCCTGCCAAGTGTCTCGAGTTAAAATGTTATTTGCAACAGGTAACTCCAAACAATGTTGACATCGCCAAGGTGGCACCGAACTACCACCTCTACACCCCTGCAGAGGTCGAAGCAGTCATAGCACGGCTGTGATAACAGAGAGAAATCTTTATCTACGTCAACTCGGATTCATATATTTCTGCTGCTGTAGTGCTGTGTGTTTGACATCCTTTCAATTAGCGTAAAGTACGATTCATTGTCTTGACACTGATGTCTAACTCTTTTCACTTGATTTAAATCTAGTGTCGGCAGAAGTTTTAGAGGCTTATAGTGCTTGTCGCATCTTCGCGTCGTGATAAGAGCATCTCCAGCTACGCTCCCAATAGCGGATCCGACAACTGTGCCGGATGGCTGCTATTGTGCTGGATAGATTTTTTAATTAAAGAAGTAAACTTATGAAACGAAACAAAATAAACCATATTTTATTCAAACTAAGGCTATTTTTAAATTTGAAACAGTCCAAACTTAATCAAATATTTTTGAAAATATATTAAATAAAACAAAAACTACAGTCTCCCTAGTCTTCATCGGACTTGATGATGATCACCTTGGTATGGTGGGAGCTGGAGGTGGCGGCGGTAGTGCCATGGATACTTTGAATGCATCCTACTGCTCCCTCCGTTCGGAAAAGGATGTCACAAAAATGAACTATAGATAGACCATTTTTGTGACATACTTTTCCAAACGGTGGGAGTACATGCTACCGATCCACTCCACGGCCTACACCATCGACGGAGTTGACGTGGGAGAGGTCATTGGACGATGAAAACAACCGACTCTTCAGCGATAAAAGCGTTGGGCCTCCACGTGTTGGTCCCAAACCATCCTCGGGAAAGGCCTGTTCCGCCGGCGACAAGGCTGCTCCACATAGGCGAAATGGGAGCGGACATCGCCATGAGTGCGCGGTTGTGTCGTGGACTCGTGGTGACACCCAAACTCTGTTGAAATTCATTTGCCAACCGTCAGGGTACAATAAGCTTATATAAGCGGACTATAAGAAATAAAATAATATTTTTTATGGGCATGGAGGAGAGAAGAGGAGAGAGAAGGATAGCGAGCTCTCATGTAAGATCCGGCTCTAGCACGTGTTTCTAGGCACTTAGTGAGAGTGAGAGTGAGAGGTGTCATATCTTAATAAAGTAACACATTTTCTTATCTAACTATTGTACTTGTTGGCTATATGGTTGGTTATAAATGACGTGACAATATGTTATAACCGGTTGTTGGCTCTACTATTAAACTTGCTCTTATGGAGGCTGGAGGCGACAACCTAGAACGGCTAAATGTTGCACGGGTGCTCGCTCCTTCCCAATGTCAGTAGACGGCGTGTGTAAGGCGAGTCGCAGGCGGGAGCAGCGGAGGCGCGTGGGACAATCTCGACTCAGTGTTGTACCTCGTGCATTGGTCGACACACGCCACCACCACCATCACCATTTGAAGGCACGTGACCGAACCTTCACACACAGGGTTGGGATAATCTACATAACTCAATTGGAGGCTCCCTACAAGCTTCACACCTAGATTGAGTTTCAAATAGGCATTCCTTCGTCCAGGGTTTCAAAAACAGTAACTTATATGTGAATTTCACTCTTTTACCCCCCGACAATGTTTCATGAATGCATATGTTACCATTGCAAACTGTCGCTCTCATTAAATTAAGCAAATCATGTTGTCGCTCACCTAACCAACACTATGTGTCAATGA
Source organism: Poa pratensis (assembly GCA_947311845.1). Taxonomy (NCBI): domain Eukaryota; kingdom Viridiplantae; phylum Streptophyta; class Magnoliopsida; order Poales; family Poaceae; genus Poa; species Poa pratensis. The sequence continues at coordinate 16,277,122 of CAMZMU010000085.1, read as the reverse complement.
GTTGGCAACATAAAGGCATATGATGTGGCATTGTTTGTCGATTCTAAGTTTCTAACAGACACTCCCACGGCGGTCCCTATGGACCAATGCCTACATGAGAGTGTCAACAGTCTATTGGCCAGCTGGCAAACTTGCTAATATTGGGACTACAACTTATCAGGTTGTGTATGTCCCGCGCCCCAATAGCTCTATTAGGAGGGCTATTGGAGCGTCGGTAGAAATTTTCTTAAGAGGTCGAACAACCTTTTGGCTGAAGGACTTGCAGTCTTACAACAATGCTTATTTCATTTAAGTACCAAAAATTATCGTATACATCACACGTATGCAAAGCGTTTACCTTTTATCCTCTTATTAAGTATGTATTTGTGACAGTTGTTGTTGCACATCTAGTAATGATGAATTTTCACTAAATAAGGTAAACTTGAGGGGGTAAAAGAGTGAAATTCGCTTATATTATTTTGGAAATAGCCATTTATTGTATTCATGATATATCAGAAAAAGTGACTCCCAATTTTTCTAAATAAGCTAGCCTGGATGAACTAAATAGGTAAATTGGTGTCCTAAATGCACAATCAGAGGGTACATGATGAAGCCCCTCTTGTTTTATTTTGGAAATGGCCATTATCTCTTGTGTTTAATTCTCTTTTCCTTCTATTCTCTTCTCTTCTCCTCACATCATCAAACGATATGGCGCCATATTCTTATGATGATGTTAAGCTTTAGTTTGGATCATTGGCTTTACTCAGATGTGAGCAAACAATCAGTAAGTTGCCACTTCAATCCAATGCATTGAGAATTGTGAAAATCAAATCCACTCTATCTCAATGTTGTTTCTCTCGAAACAGGCTTTCGCCCTGCTTTATAAATAAAGCCCAACGACTGAACCAATACAATATGATGAGAAGATCCTATTAATGTTGTTTCTTGACACATTATCAATGTATCATACAAACTTTTAATGATGTGGCACCGTAATTAAGAGGAGAGAGAATAATGTTGTACTATCCTACATTTTCCACTATGTGTGCCGAAAGCGGTTGAGTCTTTTGAACTGATCAACACATAGCAGAGCATTGCTTTAAATACATTGCAGCCAAACACTACCAAGACGGACCTCTGATTCATTTCTTTTTGTGCAAAACACAGTACAAACGACGTAGACACGCACGCATAGGCTCATCTCTATAAAACGCGCACACACACCTACCCCAGTGAGCATATTCGAAAATACTGAGCCGGCGCCAGGCACTACATATGTCTCGCTATAGACAGACGCCACCTTCCACTAAAAAACATTACATCTAAATGAGAACTATCATTGTCAGATTGAGACTTTAAATTATAGTGGGTTGAGAGGACAACTATCATCTTAACCATCCAACAACATGTTGGTTCTCGACCTCATTTTTCATTTAGATACAACCCTTAAAACATGCACCGAGATGGACCACTATCACAATGCATTAAGGAAGGCCGTTGATGACCACTTCAGTGACTTGTGTCATTGTGTGACTTAAGTACATTTTATGTTCTGCATCCCTCATAAACGAGAAAATATCTAGTGCTCCCTTGACATTAGCGCTACCAATGCTCACAATTTTAGTTCTTTTTCGAAATGGGATACCCCGGTATCTACATATTCATACAGATGTGTTATAAAATTCATCGAAAAATTACGTTTGTTAGAATATGTATACAACCTACAAAATTTTCAGGTCCAAATTTGAAAATAATACTGAGAAATAAAAAAGAATGTAATGTTTGATTTTGTATTTGCGTGACATTAGGTGACACTATTCATGCTAGATTTTACTTTTTCTTGCTCCATAATTTATAAACTCTCACACATCTTCGTCTAATTTTTTACACATACAGTACATCTTTTCTAATGTGTTACGTGCTCGAGTATTGGGGGGAAGAGGAGAACGCAGATGTAAACGGGAATTAGGATCAGAACGGAGAGGGTAACGAGGTTCGCCCTCGGACGTGCGGCGGGGCTCGTCCCCGGCCGTGGCGTACGAGGCTCTGAACGCTCAAAGCTGCAGAGACTTTTGGTTTATTGATTTCATAATCCCTAGTACAACCTACGTATCTCCTTATATAATGGAGAGATCAATCTGGGTACACGTATAGAAGCAGAATCCTAATCAAAGTAGAGCTATGGTATAGGTCGGTAGTAAATCTGAACTTGCTATCCTAGTAGGTCTGGACTTTATTTGGCTGCTGAGTTTTAGCCGTTCACGTCTCTTCCTAGCCTTGTACAGAGCGTCTACGATAGGTCTTTCCCCAAAAGGAGTCCACAACATTTCCGCCCGCCTGGAGAAACAACTCGTCCTCGAGCTGAAAGTTCGGATAGGACTGTTTAAAATCATCCACGGTTACCCATGAAGCTTCAGCAGCTGTCGTATTTGCCCACTGAACAAGAACCTCCCACACACCTCGATTGAGTCGAGCTCTAAGAACATGTTGTGGCACAGGGACCACTTTGCCATTCAAGGTTGCTGGGAGAGCCGGTGGTGCTGAAGGAGCTTCTCCATGGAACTTTCTGAGCAGGGACACATGAAAAACATCATGAAGGCGAGCACGAGATGGAAGATTTAGCCGGTAGGCCACAGCATTGATGCGCTCCACTATCTGGTACGGACCATAGAAACGAGGTGCAAGTTTAGCATTACTGGCCGGAACGAGAGAAGCCACTGGTCGGTGCTGCAGCCTCAGCCAAACCCATTCACCAATGTCAAATTCGATGTCGCGACGCTGACCATCTTGATGAGCCTTCATGGAGTGCTGAGCTTGAAGAAGACGCTGACGGATGTCTTGAATGAATTCGTCACGCTCGCGCATGGAAGTATCGACAGCAGCCACTCGTGCAGAGTCTTTCTCATAAGCGAGAAGTGTTGGTGGAGGACGGCCATAGACAACCTCAAACGGTGTGGCACGCAGAGCAGACTGGAAGGATGTGTTGTAGCAATATTCCGCCCATGGTAGCCACTTGAGCCACTGACGATGTCGATCAGTTGCAAGGCAGCGTAGGTACATGTCAAGCACTCGATTGACCACCTCGGATTGGCCATCAGACTGAGGATGGAATGCAGAACTCATACATAACTTCACACCACTTAGTTGAAGTAATTCCGCCCAGAATTTGCTGGTGAAGATGGGGTCACGATCACTAACAATGGAAGTAGGAATCCCATGGAGACGTACAATCTCGTCAAAAAATACCTTGGCTACTGAGCTTGCCGTGTATGGGTGCCCCAATGCAATAAAGTGTGCAGACTTAGAAAACCTGTCAACGACAGTGTCGGGGATGTGATCCCCGGTACCCCAAAGTGGTAGATTTAACCGAGGTACTAAATGAGATAAAAAACAATGAACGAGTACGCAACAGATAAAGAAGCAGAGGAAAAAGAGTCATGGGCCGAGGTCTCCAGCAAAATCGGCCGAGCCAAGGTATCTCCCAGCCTCGGAGCAGCCCGAGGTGCCCTACAGCCTCGGCGGGCCGAAAGGCGCTGCTCCAGCTGCAGGCCAGGCCGACTTCCTCCGCCTGCCTCGGTGGGCCAAATCCACATCTCGGGTGGACCGAAGCTCCCCAGTTCCGGCAGGCCGAGACTCCGGTACTCCGCATCTCGGTTGGGCCAAGGCCTCATATCCTAGAAGACCGAAGCATCCTTTCCTCAGTGGGCCGAACTATCTCATCTCGGCAGGCCGGATCGCTCTACCTCGGATGGGTCGACACATTTTACCTCGGCTGGGCCGAACTGCTTATCTCGGCGGGTCGTGGTTCCAGTCTCGGCAGGCCACGTCCTACCATCGCTGCACCAAGGCTGGCCTCGGGCCGTAGCAGCAGCATCGACCGGTGATTCCTCGGATCGATACCTTGCCAGGTGCTGGAGTTGTCGTTACCTCGACCAGGTCAGCGCTTCGACCGGATCATCACCAACCAGATCATCACCAACCGGATCATCGTCAACCGGATAATCTACCTCGACCGAGACATCTCAGCCGAGTTGTGGCGCCCTGACCTGACTGTTATACAATGATGCTGTGTGTCACCGGTTAAGCGATACAACCGGAGGTTACGGGTTTACCAATCCCCGGCCAAAACCTTTGGCAGGCGTTGCTCGGAATGGATCATCGGCAACGCAACACCCCGATTGATGCCTTAACACGGGCACAACCCTCAATGCATAATAGAGAGACCAAGACTGGAGGAACAACTGGCACATCACAGACTCTACGACACAAATCATATAGTTCAACTCTTAATATAGAGAAAGATAGCAAAAGACAACCAGAGGTCACTGACCCAACATTACATCAAGCGGAAGCAAATTAGGTTGTTCTAAACAACAAGAACCAACATATGGCCTAAGAGGCCTACAGATAAACATCACAACGCCAGTTGTTCCAGGATGTCCCAAGCTGCCACCTGGGAACCCCAGACTACTCGTCAACGTCCACAAAGAACCCACCTTCGAGGTCGGTGAAGTCCTCCTCTGAAACAAAACAAACGACGTTGAGTTCGACGAACTCGCAAGATTAAGAGCTAATATATACTCGATGAGGCTTCCAAAGTTATACGGTTGTTTTGCATAAAGCTGATTTTATTTATGAAAAACATAACTCGAAGGCATCGACTATTCAGAATATTTTCAAAAGAGGTAAGGAGTAACTCTTTCTTTCATCACCTTTCTCACCATCAACCATTGTACCTGTTTCAACAAGGCACCTCCCCGAATCACCCTCGAGGAAGCTCACCTTACAATCTTGAGTGGTACCTCTAGTACCCAGTTTTTAATCATTCCGTTAAATTTATTCTATGGTCTTATCGTCCTTTCCCAAGTTGTCCTTAACCGTGGACACGGCTTTTCGAAAAGATTTAACCCTGCAGGGGTGTACAATGTTTACCACGCGTACCGCCCGGCCCATTACCTGCGCATTAGCTCTCTTCCTTGGAAAGCCGGCTGGGTTGGAACGGTGTCGACTTCTCCCTCGTTAAGGACTTTCCAGGATCATCAGTGGCGGTAGGACTGCCAGGATCACAACACCCCGCCCCACAGCCACTCATTTTCCTAACACCACCATCCTCATCTCAGTTCACCCACCATCATCACGCACGCGCAAATGGAAGCCCGAACTAGAGGACCCTGGCTAGCCCCGCTCGAGTTATTTAGTCTATGAGGGTTCCTGCAATTGCGTAGGCCTCACGCATGGTTGCACGCTCAGTCTTGGTTCGGGAGGTAAAGAACTCGCACCTAGGCGGCGAGAACGAGACAAAGCACCACAACCACAGTGGCCTCTCATCCCCACCTTTTTAGCATCTTATCACTTGTCACCACATTTCTCCACCTTCATCTCAGCATTTCACACCTGTTTCCAACAACACATATATCCATCGTACAGCTATGCAAATAACTAGGCATGGCTAAGCATCATATAGCATAGTTTATTATCTCAGGCCTCAACACAAACCTATGGATGATAGGAGGGGAAACAGATATTGGCATAGGGAAATTAATGCAACTATAGGATACTCTAATCCGACCAAAGTTGACATTTAGAACCGCATGCAATAATATAGTGGAGAAAATATTTGCGGAAACATAGGATAAGATATGCTCAGAGGGGGGATTACGCTTGCCTTGCTGATACGGCTGGTAGTACGGATCGTCACAAGACGGGGGTGGCACTTCACCTCCTTGATCTACCGATGCACAAAAAGAGACACCGGAAGAGCAATCAACACATGGCAATTGTGCAATGCATACAAGGATGATGATATGACATTTTAAATGCAACCTAAAGGCATTGAACAGGATCAACAAGTTAACTGGGGTCCCCGTTATATTTAGTGCATTATTTGGAATAAACCCCATATTAAAACTTAATGAGTGACATTACTACTAGAGCACATTATTGTGATTGTGATCGATGATGCATGACGATGAAGATTTTGGATCACTCATGTTGTTCTGAGCATTTTGATATAACGAACACATTTTTCTGAGGTCCCGGGGAAAAGTTATTAATTTCAGAATTTCCTCCTTCTTAAATTATTCTTTTAATTAATTAATTCCAACGATGAAATAATTTGAGTACCCGACTCGAGGGAGGGGATGGTACACTGGAGTCATCGGAGTCCGATACTCTACACGCGGGCGGGGGAGCGGGGACATGTGCTCTCGAGAGGGAAAAGAAAAATAAAATTGCAACAATTTTCAGCACAGGCCGGAATTTCCGGTCCAAAAGTGCTCCTGGGCCGGAGTTTCCGGTCCAGCAAAATCTCAGCCCATTTCGGCAGCTACTGGACGCGGTCCGGAGTTGGGCCGGAGTCTCCGGGCTCCAATCGACGAAACCGAAGAGAAAAGAAAACGCAGTGGCAGGGCCTGACGGGGGCGACCTTCGGCGACGGCGGCCGCTCGGCGGCAGCACGGCGTAGCGCGAGAATGGGGAGAGGGGAAAGGCATGCAGAGGTGCAGGGACTCACCCTCTAGCACGTACGGCAGCGGGGACGCCGGGGATGGCGTGGCGGCGACGAATGCGGGCGGCGGAACGGCGGACGGCCGCGGCAAGGAGGTGGACGGCGGCGGCGTTCTACGGCCTTCGGGCTCGACTCCTGCGGCGTGGACGGAGCTGGCGACGCGGCGGAGCCGCTGGTAGGCTTGGATTCGTCCGGGAGGCGCTCAGGCGACGGCGATTTGGAGCTGACGCTCGGCGGCCATGGTGGAGCACGGGAGCGAGGAGAGAGGATGGGGAACGGGGTGGGAGTCGAGGGATGGAGCAGTGGGGGCCTCGTGCGGGGCGTGCTCCTTGCGAGGGAAGGGCAGAGGGGGGGGCCCGGCGGCGTGCAGCGAGGCCATGGCGACGAGGTGGTCCGGCGGCAGCGACGCGACCGTGTCGCTACAGAGACGAAGGGGATGGCAAAATTCTGAAAACCCCCCTGGAGCTTCTATTTCCAACACGGACAGGTCCTCCATTATTTACGAACAGGTCCTTTTCTCTTTTTATTTTGAAACCAGTAGCTTTTCCTGATTTAATTGAGGCACCAGAATAATTTATAAAAATTTGAGAAAAATTGGTGAGCCTCCCAACACCAAGTAGAGGCACCACAAAAATTTGGGTTGCCAAATAAAATAATTTGGACAACTTTTGTTCATAGGGTTGACTTAAGACATTTTGGCTAAATTCGAAATGTTGCCCAAATGTAATAGTTATAGCAATTGCAAACTATTGTTCTCAACCCTTGGAACTTCCTTGACAAATATAAGATGTCAAGAAACTTTTGTTGTACTAATTTGAGTGCCTTCAATGTGTTGAAGTTTGTTAGAGCAAAATGAGCATTTTGTTTTAGCAACTCCATATCATCTCGATATCAAAGTTGTATTAACTCAAAAGAGACATGTTTATGCATGGATGCCATGATGCAATTAACTCAAGAGTGAAAAAAAAATTATACAGGTTTTTAGGGTCTCAGCTTGAGCTGTTACAACTCTACCCTCCTTACAGGAATCTCGTCCCGAGATTCTAGGTTGCGGAAGAAGTCGGGATACTCCTCACGAAGACTAGACTCTCGTTCCCAAGTTGCTTCTTCCTCGGAATGATGAGACCATTGAACTTTGAGGAACTTGGTGGTCTTGTTCCGGTCTTTCTTTCGGCTTCATCCAAGACACGGATAGGATGCTCGATAGGTGAGGTCTTCTGTAGATCTAGCTCTTCATGATTGACCCCATGGATAGGATCTTTAAAACACCGGCGAAGTTGGGAGACATGGAAACATCATGTACATTTGGAAATTTGATCGGTAACTCCAACTTATAAGAAAGATCTCCTCGCTTTTCCAGAACGGTGAAAGGGCCAACATAGCGAGGTGCCAATTTCCCTTTGATTCCGAAGCGGCGAACGCCACGAAGGGGAGAGACACGGAGATAAGCTTTATCACCAATTTCATAGTGAATCTCCTGATGGTGCTTATCATAGTAGCTCTTCTGCCTAGACTGAGCAATCTTCAGATTCTCCCTTATGATTCTAACCTTCTCCTCAGCTTCATTGATACATCAGGACCAAAGAGTGCCCTCTCTCCGGTCTCGGACCAATTTAGAGGAGTGCGGCATTTTCTTCCATATAGAGCCTCAAATGGAGCCATGCCCAGACTAGCTTGATAGCTATTGTTGTAGGAGAATTCCGCGAAAGGAAGATACTTTTCCCAATCCTTGCCAAAAGAGATTACACATGCCCTAAGCATGTCTTCCAAACTTGGTTCACTCTTTCGGTCTGACCATCAGTTTGGGGATGGAAAGCGGTGCTGAAGTTGAGAGAGTTCCCATAGCAGTTTGGAAACTAGTCCAAAACTTGGAGGTGAATAGGCTTCCACGATCAGAAATTATCTTCTTGGGAATGCCGTGAAGGACGACGATACGAGAGGTATACAGGTCTGCCAACTTGGCAGCTGTAATGTCACACGAACGGGGAGGAAGTGAGCCACTTTTGATAGTCGATCAATGATGACCCAAATGGCATCATGTCCCTTTGGAGACTTCGGCAGACCAGTAATGAAGTCCATACCAATTTCATCCCATTTCCACTCGGGAATAGCAATAGGGTGAAGAGTGCCGGCAGGCCTTTGATGTTCAGCCTTTACCCGTCGACAGGTGTCGCATTCAGCAACATACCTAGCAATTTCCCGTTTCATACGGGTCCACCAGAATTGTGGTCGAAGGTCTTGGTACATTTGGTACTACCGGGATGAATAGAGAGAGGAGATTCATGAGCTTCTTGGAGGATCAACTCCCTCAATTTTCGTTTCTTTGGCACTACCAAGCGGTCACCAAAATAAACAACTCCAGATTCATTGACAGAAAACATTTGGCCTTCCCTAGCAATGTTCTCCTTGATTTTGAATACCCTTGTCACGAGTTTGAGCATCCTTAATCTGGTCTACAAGAGTAGATTTGATCTCCAGATTTGCAAGGTAGCCGAGGGAACAATTTCCAGGTTCAAACGGGCAAACTCTTCATAGAGGGCAGGTTGGGCCTTTCAATCATCAGATTGTTGCAATAGGACTTCCGACTTAGCGCGTCAGCCACGACGTTTGCTTTGCCGGGTTGATAGTTCAGACTCACATTATAGTCCGTGATTAACTCCAACCAACGCCTTTGCCTGAGATTTAAATCCGGCTGGGTGAAGAGGTACTTCAGACTCTTGTGATCCGAGAAGATCTCGCAACGGTTACCAAACAGGTATGGTCTCCATTGCTTCAAAGCATAGACCACCGCGGCAAGTTCTAGATCATGAGTTGGGTAGTTGAGCTCATGCGGCTTAAGTTGGCGAGAAGCATAGCCACCACATGGCCATCTTGCATCAATACACAACCCAGCCTTGTAGAGAGGCGTCACAGAAGACGACGAAATCCTTGCTTGTGTCCGGCAGGACAAGCACAGGAGCGGAGTGAGCTTGGCTTTCAGTGTTTGAAACTCTCTTCAGCTTCGGCCGACCATACAAACTTTTTATCCTTCTTGAGAAGGTCAGTCAGCCTTGGCTATCTTGGAGAAACCTTCGATGAATCGGCGGTAGTAACCCGCCAATCCGAGAAAGCTACGATGTCCTTGACTGACATTGGAGTTTTCCAATCCAAATGGACTGAATCTTGTCAGGAATGACAGCCACACCATTAGCGGATATCACATGACCAAGGAAGATGAGATTATCCAACCAAAACTCACACTTGGAGAACTTGGCATAGAGGCGGTGTTCTCGAAGTCTTGTCAGAACCAAACGAAGATGTTCCTCATGCTCTTCATTGGTTTTGGAATAGATGAGATGTCATCAATGTAAATGACGACAAACTTGTCAAGATAATCCATGAAGACAGAGTTCATGAGCCTCATGAAAGTAGCTGGGCATTTGTGAGACCAAAGGACATGACGGTATACTCATATGAGCCATAACGAGTAACAAATGCCGTCTTTGGAATATCCTCCTTTCTGATTTTTATCTGATGGTAGCCTGACCTCAGATCCATCTTGGAGAATACCGTTGCACCAGCTAACTGATCCAACAGATCATTGATGCGAGGAATAGGATACTTGTTCTTGATTGTCACCGCATTCAACGGTCGATAGTCAGAGACTAGACGAGGCACGGTAGAATCCCTCTTCTTGACAAAGAGTACCGGACAACCCCAAGGTGAACTGCTAGGCTGGATGAACTCCTTTGCTAACAGCTGATCAATTTGCTCTTTCAACAGAGCCAACTCTTCCACCGGCATACGGTAGGGCTTCTTGGAAATTGGAGCGGTACCGGGAAGTAGCTCTATGACAAACTCCACACTTCGGTCAGGAGGCATGCCAGGCAACTCTTCCGGGAACACATCCGGGAAGTCACACACCACGTGTATGTCCTGGATTTCGGAGGGGATTCGCCTTCCATAAAGCAAAGGAGAATCTCAGGTGAGCGGGGTACGATGGCGGACGGAGGTATTGATGTTGCAGGCCAATACTTCACAATGTCACCGGAAGGAGCGGTCACAGTAATGGTCTTGGCGGCACAGTCGAGATTAGCCTGGTATTTGGTTAGCCAGTTCATGCCCAGTATGACATCAATGCCTTTGGACTTCAGAGCTACCAAGGCATAAGGAAAGACAAGGAACCTATATTAATCTGGACCTCAGGAGTAACCCCATCGGTTTGCCATTTGGAACCAGGAGTGGCAATCACCAAGGGATGGCTCATTTTCTCGAACGGTATTTTGTGGTCTTTTGCAAACGCTATGGATATGAATGAATGCGATGCTCCAGAGTCAAACAAAACTGTAGCTGTATTGCCGTTGATTCGTAACTCACCCATAAGAACGCCGGGGTCATCTTCAGCTTCTTCAGCAGAGACGTGGTTCAGGCGACCACGCACAATAGGTCCAGCCTTGCCAGTTGGAGTGGCAGGGGCTCGTGCAGGAGTTATCGCGAGAGGTGCCTTCTGGGGGCACTCCCTGGAGTAGTGACCAGCCTGGCCACAGGTGTAGCAAGTGAGTCCAGGTGGAGCAGGTAGCATAGGACGGTACCCACTCCGCCTATCCCAAGTGTCGAAGTAGTGGGCGCGGAGGAGGTGGCCTATATCCTGCTGCTCTCGGCATGAAGGGAGCACGAGGTACGGCGCTGTAGGGACAAACACCCTGCGCTTCTTGCTCTCAGAACCCGAGGAACTCTGGTGTCCCCATGTGCGGGCCTCTTGGAAGCTTCAAGTTCCTTTCTTCCTTGCTCAAGAGTGAAAGCCTGGTTGAACAGCTCCTGATAGGTCTGGAACCTGAAGGGCAATAGCTCATAGCGGAGCTGCGGATCAGACCCTTGCGGAACAGCTCTTGCTTGTCAGCATCATTGGTCACGTCCCTTGGGGCGTAACGAGAAGATGGTTGAACTCACGACCATAAGTGCGGAGGTCCATCCGTCCCTGTTGCAAATCCAGGAACTCCCTCCTCTTCAAGTCCATGATGGCTGGGGAATGTACTCCGCTCGGAAGGCAGTGCGGAATTCAGCCCAGGTGAAGACATGGTTGGCTGGAAACAAAGCCACATGGCTTCCCACCAACAGCCAGCAGCACCAACCAAGAGATAGGTGGCAAAGTTGACTTGCTCCGCCAATGGACATGAAGCGCGGAGAACTTGCGCTCCAAAGCACGAAGCCAATCATCAGCTTCCAGTGGCTCCTTAGCATCAGCAAAGTGGGTGGCTGGGAACGCAGGAACTCAGTGAGAGTGTTGCACTCGTTCCTCCGTGCATTCTGCTGCACCAACTGTTCCAGCAAGCGCTCATTGCGCCCACGGTTCTCCTCAATGGCCATCAAGACCTCAGCCATCGAGGGTGGTGGCGGCAGATCATCCTCATCATCATTGTGGTTACCGCGACCACCACGGCCTCCACGACCTCCTCGAGCCATTCTGGAGATTTGACAATGACACGTTAGTATCTTTCTCCGAATGGTCGAACAATAGCATTAGCGTCTACACAAGTACACAGACTAGGGACGATAATACTTTGCGAGAAGGAACAACAAGATAGAACTTGGGTCAAAGATCAGCATCATGTGCTACTAGTGAGAGTTAAGAAATCACAACTTAACACACTCTAGTTGGCACAATCCGGGACCTTATGTTCAAGTCCTGGGTTAAAACCCAAAGAAAGGATCAAAGATTAGATCGGTAGAAACATCTGAGTTGATTTGGGATTGCAACGCAGCGGGAGCAACGTGACACATAACACTAAAGGTCGAACCCACCCCGTTTCTAATCATTTTGAAGTAACAGGTGAGAAGTAAAACCTTTAATCAAATCGAGGTAAGATTGCTCCGAGATTAGAGGGTAACCAGATAAGGAGTAAAAAGAATCCTAAGATGGTTTTCACAACTCATTTTTAGGTTAAAAATATTTTCACAAACACTAGACTCAACATCGACCAGTAGAAGGGTTTCCTACAGGCAGTACTGCTCTGATACCAACTTGTGGCGCCCTGACCTGACTGTTATACAGTGATGCTGTGTGTCACCGGTTAAGCGATACAACCGGAGGTTACGGGTTTACCAATCCCCGGCCAAAACCTTTGGCAGGCGTTGCTCGGAATGGATCATCGGCAACGCAACACCCCGATTGATGCCTTAACACAGGCACAACCCTCAATGCATAATAGAGAGACCAAGACTTGTGGAACAACTGGCACATCACAGACTCTACGACACAAATCATATAGTTCAACTCTTAATAGAGAAAGATAGCAAATGACAACCAGAGGTCACAGACCCAACATTACATCAAGCGGAAGCAAATTAGGTTGTTCTAAACAACAAGAACCAAATATGGCCTAAGAGGCCTACAGATAAACATCACAACGCCAGCTGTTCCAGGATGTCCCAAGCTGCCACCTGGGAACCCCAGACTACTCGTCGACGTCCACAAAGAACCCACCTTCGAGGTCGGTGAAGTCCTCCTCTGAAACAAAACAAACGACGTTGAGTTCGACGAACTCGCAAGATTAAGAGCTAATATATGCTCGATGAGGCTTTCAAAGTTATGGTTGTTTTGCATAAAGCTGATTTTATTTATGAAAACATAACTCGAAGGCATCGACTATTCAGAATATTTTCAAAAGAGGTAAGAAGTAACTCTTTCTTTCATCACCTTTCTCACATCAACCATTGTACCTGTTCAAAAGGCACCTCCCCGAATCACCCTCGAGGAAGCTCACCTTACAATCTTGAGTGGTACCTCTAGTACCCAGTTTTTAATCATTCCGTTAAAGTTATTCTATGATCTTATCGTCCTTCCCAAGTTGTCCTTAACCGTGGACACGGCTTTTCGAAAAGATTTAACCCTGCAGGGGTGTACAATGTTTGCCACGCGTACCGTCCGGCCCATTACCTGCGCATTAGCTCTCTTCCTTGGAAAGCCGGCTGGGTGGGAACGGTGTCGACTTCTCCCTCGTTAAGGACTTTCCAGGATCATCAGTGGCGGTAGGACTGCCAGGATCACAACACCCCGCCCCACAGCCACTCATTTTCCTAACACCACCATCCTCATCTCAGTTCACCACCATCATCACGCACGCGCAAATGGAAGCCCGAACTAGAGGACCCTGGCTAGCCCCGCTCGAGTTATTTAGTCTATGAGGGTTCCTGCAATTGCATAGGCCTCACGCATGGTTGCACGCTCAGTCTTGGTTCGGGAGGTAAAGAACTCGCACCTAGGCGGCGAGAACGAGACAAAGCACCACAACCACAGTGGCCTCTCATCCCCACCTTTTTAGCATCTTATCACTTGTCACCACATTTCTCCACCTTCATCTCACATTTCACACCTGTTTCCAACAACACATATATCCATCGTACAGCTATGCAATAACTAGGCATGGCTAAGCATCATATAGCATAGTTTATTATCTCAGGCCCAACACAAACCTATGGATGATAGGAGGGGAAACAGATATTGGCATAGGGAAATTAATGCAACTATAGGATACTCTAATCCGACAAAGTTGACATTTAGAACCGCATGCAATAATATAGTGGAGAAAATATTTGCGGAAACATAGGATAAGATATGCTCAGAGGGGGGATTACGCTTGCCTTGCTGATACGGCTGGTAGTACGGATCGTCACAAGACGGGGGTGGCACTTCACCTCCTTGATCTACCGATGCACAAAAAGAGACACCGGAAGAGCAATCAACACATGGCAATTGTGCAATGCATACAAGGATGATGATATGACATTTTAAATGCAACCTAAAGGCATTGAACAGGATCAACAAGTTAACTGGGGTCCCCGTTATATTTAGTGCATTATTTGGAATAAACCCCATATTAAAACTTAATGAGTGACATTACTACTAGAGCACATTATTGTGATTGTGATCGATGATGCATGACGATGAAGATTTTGGATCACTCATGTTGTTCTGAGCATTTTGATATAACGAACACATTTTTCTGAGGTCCCGGGGAAAAGTTATTAATTTCAGAATTTCCTCCTTCTTAAATTATTCTTTTAATTAATTAATTCCAACGATGAAATAATTTGAGTACCCGACTCGAGGGAGGGGATGGTACACTGGAGTCATCAGAGTCCGATACTCTACACGCGGGCGGGGGAGCGGGGACATGTGCTCTCGAGAGGGAAAAGAAAAATAAAATTGCAACAATTTTCAGCACAGGCCGGAATTTCCGGTCCAAAAGTGCTCCTGGGCCGGAGTTTCCGGTCCAGCAAAATCTCAGCCCATTTCGGCAGCTACTGGACGCGGTCCGGAGTTGGGCCGGAGTTGGGCCGGAGTCTCCGGGCTCCAATCGACGAAACCGAAGAGAAAAGAAAACGCAGTGGCAGGGCCTGACGGGGGCGACCTTCGGCGACGGCGGCCGCTCGGCGGCAGCACGGCGTAGCGCGAGAATGGGGAGAGGGGAAAGGCATGCAGAGGTGCAGGGACTCACCCTCTAGCACGTACGGCAGCGGGGACGCCGGGGATGGCGTGGCGGCGACGAATGCGGGCGGCGGAACGGCGGACGGCCGCGGCAAGGAGGTGGACGGCGGCGGCGTTCTACGGCCTTCGGGCTCGACTCCTGCGGCGTGGACGGAGCTGGCGACGCGGCGGAGCCGCTGGTAGGCTTGGTTTCGTCCGGGAGGCGCTCAGGCGACGGCGATTTGGAGCTGACGCTCGGCGGCCATGGTGGAGCACGGGAGCGAGGAGAGAGGATGGGGAACGGGGTGGGAGTCGAGGGATGGAGCAGTGGGGGCCTCGTGCGGGGCGTGCTCCTTGCGAGGGAAGGGCAGAGGGGGGGCCCGACGGCGTGCAGCGAGGCCATGGCGACGAGGTGGTCCGGCGGCAGCGACGCGACCGTGTCGCTACAGAGACGAAGGGGATGGCAAAATTCTGAAAACCCCCCTGGAGCTTCTATTTCCAACACGGACAGGTCCTCCATTATTTACGAACAGGTCCTTTTCTCTTTTTATTTTGAAACCAGTAGCTTTTCCTGATTTAATTGAGGCACCAGAATAATTTATAAAAATTTGAGAAAAATTGGTGAGCCTCCCAACACCAAGTAGAGGCACCACAAAAATTTGGGTTGCCAAATAAAATAATTTGGACAACTTTTGTTCATAGGGTTGACTTAAGACATTTTTGGCTAAATTCGAAATGTTGCCCAAATGTAATAGTTATAGCAATTGCAAACTATTGTTCTCAACCCTTGGAACTTCCTTGACAAATATAAGATGTCAAGAAACTTTTGTTGTACTAATTTGAGTGCCTTCAATGTGTTGAAGTTTGTTAGAGCAAAATGAGCATTTTGTTTTAGCAACTCCATATCATCTCGATATCAAAGTTGTATTAACTCAAAAGAGACATGTTTATGCATGGATGCCATGATGCAATTAACTCAAGAGTGAAAAAAAAATTTATACAGGTTTTTAGGGTCTCAGCTTGAGCTGTTACACGAGTCATCCCAGATGCTACCTCGTCAAGTACAATATTCCCCGGTAGCCCGCCGTGGATCCTGGAGACAAGCACTAGAAGACAACCGGAAGGACGGACGGGACGTGCCAGGCCCGTCCCCATGATGCAGCTACAGTGCGGACAAGACCCCAGTAGTCAAATCAGCATGACAAGGCCCCAGTACTCAAATCAGCATGACAAGACCCCAGTAGTCATATCAGCTACAATGTAGGTGAACAGTGTTTCTTGTCTGCTTGTCCCCTCACTTGTCCCCTGGGCACCTATATAAAGGACACCAGGGGAAGAGGTGGAGAGAGCCCCCGCGTTGGCTCATTTCCCCCCTTTGCCTTAGCTTCTTCTTCTTCCTTGAGCACCTCTCCATGGTTAGCTCCGTACAGCTCGAGGAGCATTCGTACCCACCGCATTGAGATGAGAATACACCAAAGTAGGATAGATGCTGCAGTAGGGGTTTTACCTCCTCACGAGGGCCCCGAAGCAGGGTAGATCTTTGTGTTTGCAGTGTTCTTCGTGTGCGACTCCATCGCGCAATCCCTCCCCGAATCGTCAAGCATCCGTTCGGCCCCAGACTAAGCCATCCCCATGGCATCTGCGTGATTCCCACCACGACAGACAGTTAAGACAATGGACTTGCCATTGACCTTAGGAAACCCCTCCACAAAATCCATCGATATATCGGTCCAAACTTGTGTTGGAACAGTTAATGGTTGAAGAAGTCCTGATGGATGTAGGTGTTCTGTTTTATTGCGCTGACACACCGCACAGCTCCGAACAAACTCTTGTACTAACTTTCTCATCTGTGGAACATGGAAGCTTGCACGCAGACGGTGAAGAGTTTTCTGAACACCCTCATGGCCCATGTTGTGAGCGTCAAAAAGAATATGTTGCCATAAGGCAGAATCAGATGGCACATAGACCCGATCACGGAATAATATGAGACCATCTCGAGTGGACCAATGGGCACCTGCTGTACCTGCAGTAATTTTACCATGCAACTCTTGTAAATCTGCACGTGTGGCCACCTCCTGACGAATGTCTGCAAAAATTCGAAACTGTGGCATGGAGAGAGCCAGAACAGCTTCTTCCCCCGAGTGCATGCGCGACAAGGCATCTGCTACAATGTTTAGCCGGCCGGGGCGGTACTCCACTGAAAAATCATACCCGAAGAGTTTGCTGACCCACTGATGTTGCGGAATAGTTGAAAGTCGTTGGTCAAGCAAATATTTCAAGCTGTAATGATCAGTCCGAATTGTGAACGGACGTCCCCATAAATAAGGTCGCCAATGGCGCACCGCCTTGACAAGTCCAATGAGTTCTCGCTCATATGCCGCAAGTTTGGCATGTCTTGGAGCAACCTGTCTGCTGTAGTAAGCGAGTGGACGGCTCCCTTGGTGTAACACAGCACCAAATCCAGATCCGGATGCATCACAATCGACGAAGAACTGAGCATCAAAGTCAGGCAGCTCCAAGGTCGATGACGAAGTTAAGGCTTTTTTAAGTGCCTGAAAAGCATCCTCTGCCTGTGCTGACCAAACAAAGGCATCCCGCTTAAGGAGGTTGGTGAGGGGGCTTGCGATAATACCATAATCTTTGATAAACTTTCGGTAGTAACCAGCGAGTCCCAAAAATCCACGTAGGGCCCGCACATTGCGCGGTGTGGGCCAGGACGCCACAGCCTCTACCTTAGCTGGATCCATATCCACACCATGCTCAGAGATGACATGCCCGAGATATGCTACTGATTGCTTGCCAAAGTCGCACTTTGAGCGCTTAAGGAAGAGGTGGTTGCTCTGATACCAAGATGTTACGTGCTCGAGTATTGGGGGGAAGAGGAGAACGCAGATGTAAACGGGAATTAGGATCAGAACGTAGTCTGAACGCTCAAAGCTGCAGAGACTTTTGGTTTATTGATTTCATAATCCCTGGTACAACCTACGTATCTCCTTATATAAGGGAGAGATCAATCTGGGTACACGTATAGAAGCAGAATCCTAATCAAAGTAGAGCTATGGTATAGGTCGGTAGTAAATCTGAACTTGCTATCCTAGTAGGTCTGGACTTTATTTGGCTGCTGAGTTTTAGCCGTTCACGTCTCTTCCTAGCCTTGTACAGAGCGTCTACGATAGGTCTTTCCCTAAAAGGAGTCCACAACATAATGGGAGTACATGCATTCATGTAGCACATAAGGGCCCTTTTGATTCAAAGGAATGTGACAGGATTTTTGAAGGTTTGATTCATACAGGAAATTTTCCTATTGAATTTGTTGCTATCAAAACTACTCTCGGAGGAATCTTCTAGTGTACATCCTATAAAAAACAAGCATGAGGTCTAACCTCACAGAAAATTCGCTGAACCTCTCTTCTCGCAGTATTCAGTTAGATCGTGTCACTTCAATTTAGGTTTCCTATCTCTATACTTTTCGTATCCTACGACTGGAATGAGCTGGGAGCACTAGACTAGATACTGCCTCGCTGGTTGACGTGTCCAAAAAATGGAGTGGTTTTGGCGCCATCTTCCACGAGAAGGAAAGGGAGCCGCCAAATCACAAAAACTTTGGCGCCTCTTCTGTTCAAAAACAGAACGAAGCAGCTCTCACCTCCTCCTCACCGTCCCCCTGTCTCTGCAACCGGGACCCATGTCGTCGTCGTCGTCGGCGCAGCAGCTTTCTTCGACGACCCGCTCTTGCCCCCGTCGTGGAACGGGGGATGCGACTGCTTATGTTTGTTTGTACCCCTGATTTTCTCCTGTGTTTGATTCACTGGCTTCTTGGCCGTAGACCCTAGGTTATTGCCCTCGGAGCCGCGTGAATTTGAGGATCTAGTCGGCGTTGGGGTGGGTTTATCCCTATTTCAGAGTCGCCGTTCTGGTAGAGTGATTGGCCACAATCCCCCGATTACTGTTTCTCCAGGAACTTTTAATTCATGATTCGCATGCTATGCGTAGGAATTCCACATGTGTCGGGTTCGTCCCGTGGTGAATATACCAGAATTTCTCAAGGCACGTATCACCAGAAGCCTGATTCGCTGTAATTGGTCTGTTATCACCCTTAAAGCCACGTTCCTGAGATGTCTGCTGTCATCCATTGTGATGCGTGCTCTTTCTTTATTTTTCGCGGATCAGGAGATAACTTGTATTGTATGTCTGCACTGCCGGTTATCAAAGTTTTAGAAGTCTGAAGATACACCGGTTTCTAGTTGTGCACAAATACGAGGGTATGTATTCTGTTGTTGAACCTTTATGATTCTAGGCAACTAAAATTATTGTAATTTTAAAGAAGCACACATCGTTTTTTTTTTTGAGAAACACAGTACAACGTAGACGCTCATATACACGCGCATACACTCACCCCTATGAACGCACACACGCACACCCTACCCCTATGAGCACCTCCGAAAGAGCCGGCGGTGGATCTTGAGATTGACGAAGTCACCACTGGCGTCTCGCTGTCGACGGGAACGTCGCCTCCCACTGAAAGAATATTCCGCCTAAATGAGAAACACCAACATCAAACCTGGGGTTTGAACTCTGGTGGGCTGGGGGTACAACCACTCTCCTAACCATCTTGCCATAGGCAAGTTCTCAAGCACACATCGTTTCTGGAAGTAATGCTTATGCGATTCAATTGTTTGATGTACCAATTCTGTCAAGTAATACAGAAAATAAAGCCAATAAATCTGTTTGAAAGTATTTCATCTACCTCCTAAGGCATCATGTGTGGCAGCCCAGCCATAGCCATTGTGAAATTGTATCCCATTTTTTGCCATCCTTGCTAGTTCCTATCTTCCTAGCTCTGTAAATTTATTCTCTATACTTGGCATCTGCAATTTATAGTTCGGGCTCATTTTATCATTTGGCCATGTGGCCAATGGTTACCGTCTTTTGCAGCACGCTTTTGTTTAGGCTGCTGAGGATGTGATCCGTTTTCTGAATGGAAATGGAGTTTTCTTTTATCTTAGGAAATGTTCCTGGATGTTTATGTCAACTGAAACTAAATTATTTGCAAATTTCTGTGAAGGCATCTGGAATAGCTGCACTTGATGTGAAAAAGCTCAAAGATGCTGGTCATTGCACAGTGGAGTCTGTAGCTTACGCTCCAAGGAAAGATCTTTTGCAAATTAAAGGGATTAGTGAAGCCAAAGTCGATAAGATAATTGAAGCAGGCAAGTAATTGTTTGCCTCCTTTAGAGGATTTATGGAACATATTTTGCACTGCTTTCTCTTCAAATTCCCATATGCAATGTCCTTAATGTTGATAAACATCTGACAGCTTCGAAGTTGGTTCCACTGGGATTTACTAGTGCTACCCAACTTCACGCGCAGAGGCTCGAGATTATCCAGGTTACAACTTTTTTTTTTTTTAGATAAAGGGAGTTTTATTACTTAAAAGGTTTAAGCATTACACCCAGCCTCTGCACAACGAAGGTGCACACAGCCGAAAGAGTACGGTAGTCCGAAAAATAAAAAGGTAGCGATTACATATCAGATGAGAAATTGTAATCACGCCTAGGGTGCTGGTGGCCCGATCCGCAAATTATGCTGCCATCCATGTTGGGATAAAAAGTCTCTCGCCGTATCCTCCAGTCTTGAACAAACCTCCATAAACAGGTCTCGATGCCCCGCATGTTGCAACTGAGACCACGAACGGAGTGTAGCTGTAGTCCTGTAGATAACCTGCATGAGAGAACAATTTTTATCAGTGAAAACCTTGTCATTTCTACATAGCCAAAGCGACCATATAACGGCTAGTGCTGCCACCCTAATAAGTTGTTTGAACCTAACATCAACCCCATTCAGCCAACTGCCAAAAATATGTGCAATGCTTCTTGGGGGATATAAAGTAGAACCTATCTGGATGATTGACCATATAGAACCTGCGAATTGACACTCGAAAAATAAGTGGTTGATAGTCTCGTCCTTATGACAGAAGACACACCTCTTACTACCGTGCCAATTGCGTTTTGCAAGGTTGTCCTTAGTAAGAATAACCCCTCGACGAAGGTACCACGCGAAAACCTTGTTTTTTAGTGGTATCTTCATCGACCAGATTTTCTTATTATTATCCAGGTTACAACTGGATCAAGAGAACTTGATAGAATATTGGACGGTAATGTGTTTCTGCCCTACCATTTCCTAGCTGCCACAAAAAACTCTGATGTGATAAACGTAAAAATAATAATGTAAATTGTGTTTCAATTTTTTAACAGGAGGAATAGAAACAGGGTCTATCACGGAGCTTTATGGTGAGTTTAGATCTGGGAAGACTCAGTTGTGCCACACTCTCTGTGTCACATGTCAGGTATTGTGTTAAAATACCAGTTTCAAGTTATGAACTTATAATGCTGTCACCTTTATTCTAGCGTAATTTCTAGAGTTATATGTGACATCTTTCTTTAAACATCAGTAGGCAAGCTGTTTTTTTCTTCTTAACAACCAATTTCTGGCTGCGTAGGAAAAAAATCATATCCCTTTTCCATTCATCTGCTCTCTACTTTTTTTCAAGATTAAAAATATGGTAGTGATTTATGCAGCTCCCACTGGACCAAGGTGGTGGTGAAGGGAAGGCTCTTTATATTGACGCGGAAGGCACATTCAGGCCACAAAGACTCCTCCAGATAGCAGACAGGTGATTTTTTCTTTCTCTACCAGCTATGCGTTCCTTGAAAAATATTAATAGTTTGCTACTATATGGCGTATGATTGAACTTCCAAATAAGATCATTTTGGATTTTAGGTTTGGCTTGAATGGTGCTGATGTTCTGGAGAATGTAGCTTATGCCAGAGCATATAACACCGATCATCAGTCAAGACTTTTGCTAGAAGCAGCCTCCATGATGGTGGAAACAAGGTGATTCATCCTTTTATAATTTGTCATCTATTCTCTGAAGTATATGATTTAGCACCGAGAAGCTGATAACTGCCAAGGACTTGCTCTACGTGCCTTCATGTGTCTGTTTGGAGTTGAAATTCGTGCTTAAAATAAGATGTCTATGATGTTTAGGATGGTCACCAGTTGCTTAGTTCTCTACCAAGCAACTATCAACACTAAGTAGGAAATAGAGGTATATCAGTTATGCTTACAGTGGGGCAGTGGAAAGGAGTAACAGAATTGAACAATCACATTTTCATGACCTGAGAATTCAGATGTTGGAGTCCATAATTATCTTCACATCCGTTGCCGGATGCTGCGAAATTGCTCGGGTGGTGTTATTTTCCTTGACGGAATATTTCTGTTACATCACCATATGATATATTTTTTCCTGTTGAGAGTTACTCTACTATACATCTGTTTTAGATAGAATAAGATCCTAGCGGAGTAACTGTCCAGCACAGTACCATTTTGTGTATGATAATGCTATTTAGCAATTGACAACGCTTACACACTGCCAGCCTACACATTTTACAAGAAACTTATTATGGTGTTTGCTGCTCTAAGAGCATCTCCAACCATAGCCCCCAAATCAGTTTATTTCGTCCGGATGGACAGCCGGACACTATGGGGAGTAAAATAGCTATCCAACCATGGTCCCAAACTGATTTTATATGTCCGAGTTGTCCGGCAGCCCCCAAACTCAACAAATATGTGAGGAGAGTTTGAGGTAGGATTAGCGTGTCCGGGCATGTCCGGCTGTCCGTTTGGACCACCTTTTTGCTTTATTTTCCTTTCTTCTGTCCTTTTATTCTTCTCTCACCTTCTCCACCAATCACATGGAAGTGACCCCACAATTTGGAGAGATTTTGGGGACACGGTTGGAGGAGGCCACTTTTGGGGGCTGTCTGGTCACTGTCTCTTTTGGGGGCTGTCTGGTCACTGTCCGGACAGTTTGGGGGCCAAATATGGGGCGGCCGGTTGGAGATGCTCTAAAGCCAGTTAGTTGCTGGTTTAGTTTGCTTGCACCTTTTAGTCATTTCTCAGTTCTTAGGTTGATATAATTGAACTATTCCCACCAAAACTGATCCAGAACTTTATTGCTACAGGTTTGCGCTTATGGTTGTAGATAGTGCCACGGCCGTATACAGGACTGATTTCTCTGGTAGAGGGGAGCTATCAGCAAGGCAAATGCATCTGGCCAAGTTCCTCAGGAGCCTTCAGAAGTTAGCGGACGAGGTACATTAGCCTTTGTCCATTAGCCGCTGATGAGTCACTGAGCCATGACTATTTTAGTACTTCTCACATTTGATTGTAGAAAGAAGATAACAGCCAAATTTCTGAAGAAACTTTTAGTTTGCCATTTTATTCTTCTACATGGTACTCGTTTAGCTGACTGAGTTTATTTAGCATGAAGATATTGGTCGCATGGATAGTTGCTCATTTGAGTTCTTTTGCCTGCTCTAGTTTGGGGTGGCAGTGGTAATCTCCAATCAAGTGGTTGCCCAAGTGGATGGCAGTGCGATGTTTGCTGGGCCTCAGATCAAACCCATTGGCGGAAACATCATGGCTCATGCGTCCACAACAAGGTATGTTTTATAGAGTATCTCCCTAGCACAGATTCTGTTCAATTACTTGCAACTTGTTAAAGATTTGGTGCTGTCTCAGGCTTTACCTCCGCAAGGGAAGGGCGGAGGAGCGAATCTGTAAAGTGGTAAGCTCTCCCTGCCTGGCTGAAGCTGAAGCGAGGTTTCAGATATCACCCGAAGGCGTCACAGATGTTAAGGATTGAAAGTGCACTTTGCCTGTGGGATACATCCATGCCAATGCGCATATCCATCTCCAGCCTGCTGTTTGCATCTTCAGTTACAGATGCTAAGCTTGTGCTGATGAAGGCCCTTCTGTAAAGCAACCTCCATAGGATTGATGGAAATGTTGTACAGCCAAGCACCCATAGTTCGCTAGTTTTCTCAGCTTGTTCTTCATTGTCAATCTAGTACAACACTTGCAGCAAGTTGTTAAACCAGATTGTTTGTCACCATTGCAGCCATTCAAATTTGAATGGTCCTTGCTTGCTGTCTCAGCTCATGTAATTTTAATCCCACTATCATAAACAGCTCACCAAGATTAGCCGATGTTTTTATTTAACCTTGTTCAAAGGTTTGAGCATGCACAACTCTGATTAAGATCTATATGGGGATGTCAGTCTTTGGAATTTACATGCTTTCCAACGTGGTATTTCACTATCAATTTCTTTGTTAACATGTTGCTGAAAACAAAAACAATAATACACTGGCAATTCTTTTTTTGAATTGATAACAGAAAAGCTTAATCAACATAGATTCTAAAAAGGAAAAACCATTTTTTGTGCAGAGTAGTTTGGAACATATTGATAGGCAGGGCAGGTCAATCGCACTATCTTTTTTTTTGGCCAAGTTGGAAGATATTGTGATATTAAGAAGTCCACTCCAATCTTTTCAATGGAAAATGCAACTGCCCTGTAGCATTCTAAGGATTAGTTATAGCAGTTTTTCTTATTTTACCAGAGCTGTACAAGTTTTTAGTGGAACTTGATCATAGTGGTGCAACAGAGTCACATCTATCATTAGCAATCCAATGGCAAAGGTACAAATACTAAAATGAAGTAAATACAGTAATGAAGAAAACTGGGTAAGAAGTCACTTAGACTATCAACACCAAAATCACACCCATCAATTCAAACTCGCTCAGATCCAAGAGTACAGTGAACATAGATTTGTAAGATGTCACTTAGACTATCAACACCAAAATTACTGCTCAATCTTCAAAGATGCTCGGACAAAACTGGGTCATCCTCTCACTTATGCTTTTTGACAAATGTTCCAAACGATGGAAGCACTAGGAAGAAGACAACATATTGCAAAAACACACACAGGGAAAGCTCCAAATCAACCGCAGTACATTACATCTCATCTGGACAACATACATCTTAGAAGTGATCACAGGTACAGTTGGATGAGCTCATCGCTCACAACGGATGGTGTCAGAACACCAAGATCAGTCAAAAGAAGTGTCAGATACTGGGGAGGGGTGTAGTCTCTTGCGGATGTCTCAATTTCCACACCAGCTGGTATTGGAACTCCAAAGTCAATTGGTCGGTGAGCTGGTGTCATGTCCTTCTGGTCCAGGGGATATAGACGAGCAAACTACAAAAGTATCAATATGCAGGCCATGTTATCAAAGATTGAAATAATTTGTCAAGTAGTATGCTGTAAATAAAAAAATCATGGATATTTATATATTAGGATCCAAATAAGATACTATGAAGCCATCAACTGAACATAAGATGCGGCAAGTTAAAACTGAAAAGAGATAAATATTGGTGGATGTGGATTCCTCCTGCTAGGATGATGAATCATGAAATAAGACACGCCGTAACTGTGATGAATCATTAAACCAACTAGTTGGTCACAAGTTACGACAGATGGATCTGTGGAGTGAAGAATACTAAATTCCATAGGCCGCACAGAACACATATGTGGATAATAGTGGAAATATTTACTTTGGTATCAAGCTGCTCTCAAGTTATTTCTCCTGGATGGATGATTGATCAATTTAATGATAAATAAAATAAAAAATCTTGCAGCAAACAGTAAAGTAAACGGCACACATTAGGTGAATCTCCATGTGAAATAGATTATAGTGGAAGTTAGTTACAATATTCACTTCCACATCAAACTGCTCCTATTTATTTCTCCTAGATGGATAATTGGTTAATTCAATGATCCATGAAAGCAAATCTCGTAGCAAACAGGAAAGTAAAAGGCAACACCGTAGCAAGTGTGAGTCTCCATGTGAAATAGAAGTACTTGCTATTCTTAAATATACAGCACTTTTTACTTGATATTCTTTAAATATTCAGTAGTTTTGTTTCATGTAATTCTATTACAGCAAGTAACATGGGAAAAGCTTGCAGAACAAAACAACTAAAAATACTAGAAATTAGTGAACTATCATAGCAGGGAGTACCTTATAGCTTTCGGCAGCCACGTATAGTGGTTTATTCATGCTATGAGCTACAAGAGCTATCTGGTAAGTCCCCATCATATTAATAATTCCTCCACTTTCAACAACCCCATCAGCACCAACAAATACCATGTCAACTTCATCCATGGAGTAGGCAACAGCTGAATCAATTAGCACCTTAACAGGGATACCTAATGCTGCAATTTCATTCGACATTCGTAGGCCAGTTCTGTCGGGTCTGCCCTCTGCAGGTGAATAAAAATAACATGCAAACCTGAGAAACTAAACTTAACAGCAAGAGTACTAACACATGAACGTAAGTTGCCTAATTTTCATCGTGATTACTAGCCATGAGGGAGGCAAACAACAAAAAATGGAAACTGCAGTTGCCAAATACACATCCCACATGACATCTAACTGCCAAGCTAAAACAGCAATTTATAACTGAAGAACTCCCCAATACAATATCTATTTAGTCAACACCACATAAGGATGTACTTTCCTGCATGAGCTATGATATATCCTCAGCCGTCAAGTCCGCCTACTTTTTGTGCACGCAAAATGACATATTACATTTCTGACCATGAGAGAAGCAACGCTGCTAGTGCAGTTAACCACTGAATATGAGAAGGACTAGGGCAAATACCTGTGCATAGTACCCGGAAGAGTTTCCGATTTGAGGCGGCTAGCTTCAGAATTTCCAATACCACTCTGGAATAACCGTGCACAAGCATAGTACATCCATCTGAGATGAAATCCTGGCTGAGCATCGCAATTGTCTTACGAGCCTAGACAAATATTGTTCGACCAAAATTAGCCCAAAGCATAAACCGTCGGTCTTAGAAGAACACTGGATGATGAGCTACAAGCAAGTACCTTCAACGATATCTCCCCAAACTTCTCCCCACGCTCGATCAGGCGTGACTTTGCCGCATCAAACTTCTCATGCTCCAGATGTGAGGTTCTTGTCACAAACCGCATGAACAAGTCGCAGGCAGCACACAGAGAAATGGAGGTAGCATCCCAGGACTGAAATGTAGAAATGTTTTCGACGTGAATTCGTTTAGTCAACACCACATATGATAAGGTTTCATACAGAAAGTAAGTACCCTAAGCACAATGGGAATGCGTGTGTAAAGGAAAACAAAGCAGGGATTTGGAGACCTTGAGCTTGTCGGAAGCCTTCTTGAGGTCGATCTCGAGCTCCATCATGGTGGTGGCTCTGCTGGAGCGGATGACGGCGGTGAGCGCCATGATGGCGGCGACGGCCTCCGCGGCCTCGGGCTTGCGGCGCCAGAAGTTGAACTCCTCGATGACGCCGTTGCTCCCGGGGGACGGGGGAGGGGCGGTCTCGGTGTCGGCGTTGTCGGCGTCGGAGACGGAGGAGGCGGCGGCGACGGCGTGTGCGAGCCAGTCGCTGGAGACGACGGCGTGGTGGTCCGCGCGCGTCTGGTAGTAGGCGGAGACGGGAGGGTCGGGGTTAGGGTTTTGGGCGGCGGCGTCGAGCTCCATGGCCATGGGAGGGGATGGAGGATGTGGGGGCGTGGAAAGATCTGCGCGGTTGCTTGTCATTCCATAGTTTTAGGAGAACCGGTTTTCCGATCATATAATGAACAAGATGAAATTAGACAACCAAGGGCATTTGGTCTAGTGGTATGATTCTCGCTTAGGGTGCGAGAGGTCCCGAGTTCAATTCTCGGAATGCCCCTCTTTTTGGTCGTTTGTTTGAATTTTCCGCTTTTGTTCTTTGTCGAGATATGAACAAATTGTGCTCTCCATTCTTTGTTCTTTTGGTTTGCACTCGGACCGACGTGAATCCACCTGCGAGATTACAATGTTTTATCACACAGTTGTAGTGAAAGCATTTGAATCTCTCACTTGTATCATTTTTTGGGGAAACTTTTGATTCAAATTCACTGCTTGAGAACTTGTTGATCTTGGATTGTGAGCGGAAGGTTACGTGGTAAGGATTTTTGGTCGTGTCACTGTAGGTTAACTTAGCTCGTGTCATTAAGTTGTATCTTAGCTCCACGCAAGTTTTGGTAGCCTCCAATTAAATTATGTAGACTACACAATGTTAGGGTTTTGGTTGGGTTTTATGACCACTCTTAAAAGCACCTCATAGTGGAATCGTGACATCTTACCTTGAAGACATGAGAAAAATAAGGTGAGCCATCTTCTATGGAGTGCATTGTAAAGTTAGAGAGGAAAACTTATTTCCTACCCTGCTAGTGTAGCGTTGATCAAAGCTTTCCTTGAAACATTTATATTTATCTTATATCTTTATTTGAATTCCTTAAATGTGGGCCCTTGGTATCATTAGCACCTAGAGGGCCAACTATCTTTTGTCTTTAGAACGATTTTGAAGGCCATAGGAAATTGCATTTGCAAGAACATTTTTCTTTTCTTTTGGGACTCAGGGATTCATTATTTAGACAATGTGCACCTTTGCCTTCCAAGCCCCTTAATCAGTAGATATTCAAAGATGTTGGGAGACTTTGGAAGCAAATGGTCTAAAGACAACAGAAATAATCCTAACATCCTTCTAAAAGAACTGTTATGTCTCAATTTCTTCAAAGGTGTGTCATGTGGGATGTCAAGCGCATTAAATTTGGCTACTGGTGGAAAATTGGTTATGGTAACGAAACTAGGTTCTCGGAAGACACGTGGTTTGGTACTTCCTCTCTTGATTACTTATTCGATGATGAGAACCATCCCGAACTTGTTGAATTGTATTCTCTTGCTCAATATTTGAAGATTGCTAGCCAACGACGAAGGAGCCAGGAGAAGGCGTCGATGTAGCTACCTCGATGTAATGAGACCATGAGGTTGAGCTTGTCTTGCATCGACTTCAACGTTGAACTATGCAGGGGTTTTTTTGGTTAATTTTTTTTGACACTGGCCAGATTTATCTCATTTTACACCGTTCTTTTTTCATCCGGTTATCGCTTTAATTTTTAGTGCAAAACGTGGTCACTCTACCGCTGGGACCACCGTCCGGCGTCACAGCTCACCACTGCACTGCACGCGCGGGCCCCATCCCAACCAGCTCTCCTCTCTCCTTCCATCATCCCGAGCCGAATTCCCCAACCTCCTCCCGTAACCAGAAAAAAAAACAGAGCACCGCGTCAGCTTCCCCGCGAAACCCTAGCCCCAGCGGCCGGCCCAGCGCGAGCGGCGAGGAGCGGTGGGGCGGGAGGATGGACGGGCCTAAGCCGCAGATGCGGGTGCGGCTCCGGGTGTCGGCGCGCCGGCGGGGCGGCGGCGACGGCGCGGACCGGGCCGGGACGAGCGGTGCTGGCGCCGCGCCCGGGCCGAAGCGGCGCATGGACGCCCCGCTCGTCAACTCCGCGGCCAAGCTGCAGCGCCGGGAGATCGGCGGGCGGCAGCTCGCCGCGCGCGGCGGGGGCGCCGCGGCCGCCGTGCCGGAGCGGTTCCGGAACATGCAGCTCCAGGTACGCCCCCACTGGCCGCGGCCGTCGTCTCCTGGGCGCGTTTGAGATGGCCTCCCAGTACTAATTGTGCCGGATCTTTAGTGGTTTGTTTTGCCTGGATTCTAGCTCGTAGTAATTGTGGAGACGAGCAGAGCCAACATTTGTTTGCCTTTTCGATGGTCTGGAGGCGAAATTGATGGGACGTTTTGCTTCAAGTGTGTCTCTCTGGCACTTTAACTTTGAAGGTACTAGTGATATGGGAGAAGTTCCGGGTTTGGGGACCTAGAAGTGCTGAGTTCTAGGTTCCCGAAAAAATCGGATCTTGGGCTTGAAATTGACACTTTTGGCGTGTAAATGACCCTGTTTCAAGCTTTTCTTCTCTCGGTTCCTTACATATGGAGCACCATTCGACATAGTTGGCTTCAGTTGTTCGGGATACGGTTGTAGCTCCTGGAATTTAGAAGCAACAGCCTCTTACAGGATTGGATCTTTAGGACTACTCTACGTGTTATTCATATAGTCAACCTGTGGGGCTTAAATTGATATTCCGTGAAATGGTACTGAGTCGGCCTTCTTTACTTGTAACTATCACAATGACGGATCCAGAATGGAAACGATTGTGTGCAGCACCGCTGTAGCAGTACCGATGTACTTATCAGACATTTCCATGCTGCGTAGCGATGTGTGTAAATTTTAGAATCAATAATTCGACAAAACCAAGTAGCAATCAAAGGGTGTAATTGCTTATTGCAAAAAAAAGAACCACTACTTATAGTGAAGGAATGGACAGAGGACCGGAAAGAGAGGGATGTTCGGCACAATCGAAAGACATTGTCCGGGGTTCACCTATGTATATATCAATATAAGGGTAATACTAGTTAAGAATTGAACTGGATACCCTGTCATATGAACCCCTTTCTGGCCAAACTTGCATCCACACATGTAACCGTGCACACTAACACAACATGTACAATTTTGAATGGTTGGAGGCTATTTTAGCTTACTTGAGATGGCTCACCTTTCCACATTCTTAGACTGGATTACACTTTTGCATTGCTTGTTGAAAAGCTTATGTGGGGTAGAAATTTTGAAGCCGTAATGAGCTTGCTTAAATTGCTTGGTACCTGCAAAAGACTCTTTTGGATTTAAGTCTTGAAGTACTTGAGAGTATACATCTGGATGTGGTTATTTTCTTCGTCAATTAAGATTAAACTGTCTCATTTCCATGTGATAGGTTTAAGGCTTAATATAACTCAGTGCTGGCCTGCTGGGTCCTGTGTTTTTTTTACTTAGAGGGTGTATTGCTCCTGCTTGTAGTAGAAGACAGAACATGTGCAAATTATATTATTACAAATGTGCCTAGTGGAATTTCAGCTAAGTTCTGTTGTTGTACATCTTCGGCCTATACGATAACTTGGTACTAATCAAAGGCTATTCTGTATGAGTGATAGCTCACTGTGTATGGTGTTCTTACTTGAGCCAAAAGCTACACTGTTTGTTTCTCCTAACATGAATCTTGTAAATATGTGTAGACTGACACGATAACCATCAATTTGGTGCAGGAAGAGTTTGATACATATGATCACGATGCTCACCTATTCGTGAAGCTACAGATTCTAAAAAAGCGGTCCAAAATAATTGAGATTGTCGCAGCAAAAGATATCATATTCGCTCTTGCTCATTCTGGGCTTTGTGCTGCCTTTAGTCGAGGTAGGTATTTCCACCTTTGGTAGAATGTGATTTGCACTTGACTGTAAAGCATGAAGACTGCTGATGTTATCTGACCTCTTGCATTGTGTTTTTTGTGTCTGCAGTAACAAACAAGCGTTTGTCCTTCTTGAATTTATGCCCAGATGAAGTGATTCGGAGTTTGTTCTACAACAAGAATAATGATTCACTTATTACTGTCTCAGTTTATGCATCAGACCATTTTAGCACATTGAAGTGCAGAACAACACCAATAGAGTAAGAGCATATGCCATGATAAGTTCCCATTATAATGCCTTAATTTGTGACTTGTCGAAAAACACTCTATATAACTTACTCTATGTACAATTTAAGCAAGCACAATTTTAAATAATTTAGAGGATAGTGTTGCTGTTCTGATACAGTAACTTACAGCTCTTGCACTTAATATCGATGGATTCTTTCAGATACATACGGAGGAATCAGTTAGATGCTGGGTTTCCTCTTTTTGAGACGGAATCTCTGAAGTGGCCTGGCTTTGTGGAGTTTGATGATGTGAATGGAAAAGTGCTCACTTACTCAGCACAGGATGGGTAAGCTTTCTTAAACATTGATCGCATTATGATGTGTACTTCACAACACTTATTGATCTAATGGTCATACTTGTATTGGCAGTATCTATAAGGTTTTTGACTTGAAGAACTATTCCTTCCTATATTCAATACCGGATACCAATGTGCAGGAGATAAAGATTAGGTCTGCACCTTATTTCTTGATTCCATTTTCCTTCTCATATTTCAGCCATGCCTATTGCTAAATTACTCGTTAAATTTCTCTTTTCAGCCCAGGAATCATGCTTTTGATATATGATAGAACTCCAAGTTATGTTCCTTTGAAAATATTATCAATTGAAGATGGAAAGCCACTGAAATCATTCAGGCACTTGTTGCATCGCGGCAAGAAAATTGATTTTATTGAGCAGTTCAATGAAAAGCTCCTTGTCAAGCAAGAAGACGAGAACCTTCAAATACTTGATGTATGGCACAATTCAGAGTTAAATTATACTTTATTTTGTAATATTTCCCTGCCTGTAAGCCTGATAAGTGTTCTTGTCCTCATGAAGGTACGAAGTTCTGAGCTAATTGAAGTCAGTATTAACCAATTCATGACCCCGTCAGCGTTCATTTTTCTGTACGAGAACAATCTGTTCTTGACATTCCGAAATAGAACAGTTGCTGTATGGAATTTCCGAGGAGAGCTTGTGACGTCGTTTGAGGACCACTTGCTTTGGCATCAAGATTGTAGCACCAACAACATTTACATTACGAGTGACCAGGATCTGATTATCTCGTACTGTAAATCCGAGGCAGCTGCTGATGAAAGTACAGGTGCAGTAGTCAATCCTGATATCTTCAATAGTTAATTTGAATCATTTATACAATGTGGAGCTTCCATGATTCCATCATTTAGATAGTTTGAAAAATCGAATATTGGTATAGTATCAGATAATCGTGGTAAAATTCCTTTGATTTTATTTTTTACTCGTTGTAGAAAAATATCTTGAATTGAATGCTGCTTGTGCAGCTTCTCCAATTGGATCCATCAACATGAGTGACATCATGACTGGCAAGTGCATTGCCAAGATTGCAGCCAACGATCCTGCCCTGTGTATTGCTCCCCGCAAGATTGGTCGCCCCTCAATCTGGAGTACCATCCCAGAAGCTCTGGAGGATGTGACTGCACTGTTCTATGACGAGGACAGGAATGAGATCTACACTGGCAACAGCCATGGGCTGGTGCATGTGTGGTCTAGTTAGGTAGTAACAACCTAACAGGTATATATGTCACTTTTTGTTCCGATCTGATCTGATGATCAAATGATTGGATGCGCTGCCGCTTTCTGTACCATCTCAAAGTTGGTGTACCTAGTTCTGTAATTTTTGCGGTAGTGTAATTTGTTGGGCTGTATGAGAAAATGTAGTTCACCTGTAAATATCCCGTGTGATGTCATGTTTCAGTAGTTAGAAATTAAGCTCGTCACAGGCTCACAGCCTACAGCTTTCTGCAGGAACCTCCTCTTAGTAGTGATCCTTGTATTATTTTGATGTATATGAGTGAAATGATGTATTATCAATGCAAATGATGTGTTTCTTTGAGAATACTGGATATGCATGCACGGAGCGAATTTAGAACGTGGACAGTGCAAGTCATGTGGTGGTAATCACTGTTGGCGGTAACTAAGCATACCGGTACAAAATACTGGACTGACCGAGTTGATGAGAATCTGAATTTTCACCTTCTCTGTTTCTAATTTATTCAGTCACTGCATCTGATAGGCGGGCAGAGCATTGTAAGGTCAGTATGGTATAATGTATCTTTGATTCTGCCGCCTGTTACCTGATCATTTCGACCTCTAATTCAAGTTTTGGTAATAAAACAACAGTCCAAATTTTGTCTGGTTTATGCTAGTAGTAAAAAATAGATCTGGTAACTGCAGGAACCAGACTGCAAACTGTCTTATATCAGGACATGTCACATGAAGGACCTAACCTATCTAGAGACTTGTGGGTTAGACGCATAACCCACGGTACCAGTGTAACGTAAACATAGTTTCAAACAAAGGTACACGCTAGTGGACATAACAGTTACAGCACCAATAATTCCTTTACAGTGTAAACATTCTGAAATAGATTCGCTGCATTCTGCCTGCAGTGTGGAGATTATTATGCTTCACTGAAGCAAAGTACACGATAGGAAGCGGAGGCACAATACGAGATGCGACTTCATCAAATTGAACAGTACAAGGGAACGAAAAAAATCAAGAATCTGGCAACACATCTCTGCCACCACCAAAACAAATCCGAAGATCGAATTGCATGAAATGCTGAATGAAAAGAAAGGCCTAGGTATTTACATCGGACTAGCAAACATTCTAACATACTATCCGAGGAGCCTGCTGGTGAGGACACGAACAGAGCACACCAGTACAAGGAGTCAGGGGTTCTCACTGGGTGCATAGAAATCAAAGTGACATCAACATTACCAGACGACTCTCCAGTGTCCTTGAAGTCGACACCCACAATTTTTCCTCTGTATTGCTCATCCGATTCTTGATACTCTGGCTTCACACGGCGCACGGGAACAGTCACCGAGTACACTGTGCCAAGGCCAGCATCAGTTGAGATATCGACTTGCACATTGTCCCGTGATTCGATCTCAACAAATTCAGATAGCGCCTCAACAATGTTCTCGACTATCATTTTCTTTGCTTCATCACTGACCTCGCACCTGTCGGAGAATAGGATCATCTTCAACCTCTGCTTTGCGATATTTGCATTTGTGTTCTCATGCATGGTTGGTGTAGGGAAGATTATCTTCCATGCCAGTTTCAGACGGTCAACAAATCCCATATTAACAACACTGTGAAGGAAGCCTTCGACATCTTGAGTAACAGGAGAAAAGTCTCCCCTTGAAAGAGCAAAAGTTTTATTAGATCTCTGTGAACAGCTTTGGCGCTCAATGCACAGTTGTCCCGGTGTAAGCATGAGGTTGCTAGGTGCTCCACGTGGAAAAGCACAAAACTGTGTCTACAGAATCACATGACAAGTCATTAAATGATATACAATATAAACATTATCTGAAACGAATGTACAAAATGGGTCACAAATGCAATGCAAGGTATCCGTTATTCATCAGTATGATTTACATGTAACAGAGCTCACATAAGTAAACAGAACTTCACAAAATAAGCAATTAAGCTATTTCAGTGGACGCAATCCGCAGAAGCCCAAAAGGACTATGGTAGGAAGAAGCACACCATGCATGGTGAGGAAGAACATAGACAAAAAATATATATTCATACGAGTGCCACTACCTTCTGTCATGCTGATTTTGTTAAAAGTAATCTTGTCATATCTATATGCATTATGTTTCTAGCTAAGTCGGGAAGTATCTAGAGTATGAAGGAGTCCTAATAGATTTAAAAGTCTGCAGTTCTGTAGTTCCTTCTAGAGTACAGTAACCGACCTACTGTTCAGTGAACAGTACCGACCTAGCTAGGCTATATAAGAATGTACCCCTGTTGTAAGATGCACAAGAAGATTGAAAGCTTTTAAGCTTGAAAGCCAAGATGTAGTCTCAAGCTTGTGTGATATATTGTGAAGATAAATAGAGCTTCATATATTCCTGGTGTGACTGTGTAAGAGTGAGGGGTGTGTGTGAAGCACAACTTCATCGGAAGGAACTAAGTGATTTAGCTTCCAACAGATTTTTGTCAAGAAATATATGCAATAACAGGATTATCAGGTCTACATGATGCCTGCACAATATGGCCAATATCTCAGAAGTATGAACAGGTACACAGCAGCACATAAGAGAAAATAAAACAGAAAAGACACATTAACAAATATATTTGCTTTTTGGTAACAAGGAAAATGATGTGCATGTGAAAAAGGCAAAGGCTCAATTGAGCAGAGCAAGCACAATGCTGGTATGGAAGAATAGATAATCGAGTAAGTAAATCATATTTGGAGATACCTAAACCTTAGGATTATCATCTTTACTTACATACACAAGAACAGCCACTGAATGCTACATCTCATGTCTGACAGAAAGTTAATACACCGAAGTCCTAAATCACTAAATTTCTTTATTTTATATTCCTTACTATGATCAGACTAGGCAGATGATATTCCAGATTGTCTACCAAGTACTGACGGAATCGCTTGTTTAGAAATGTAGGGCATTATTGACTGCCCAAGTTCCAGCTTTGACAAATAGTTAATCAAATTGTTATTGCAATCGTATTTAAAATCACTTTCTTACTATTGTGATTTTGTAACTGTTCAGAAAACATTGCTCAAGAAATATAAGTCAAAGTCTGGCAGTCAAATTAGTCCCTAAATCTCCAAACATAAATAGTACATCTGAACACATTTCAGTACAGTACTATACTAGTATACAGGTGTAGTCCAGAAGGCATTTCACTAATGCGTATACAAGATGAAACAAACCCCTCACAGCAGAAAAAGCTACAGTACAAGTTGAAAGGGTGAGCCGAAATGCAGATCAGACTAGAGTAAAGGGCCAACTTAGGTCAACGAAATTTGGACGACCAGATTCTGTAAGCCGTGGTTCATATGCTAGGACTGCTAACATACCCAGCAGCTTACTCGCATCATCAGTCGACTTATCACGGACACAAGTAAGCAGATGCCAGACCACTAGGTTTAGCTGCCGCAGCCACAGCTGAACTTCCATGGCGCCAGTCCCAAATTACAATAGCTTCTCATTCTCAAGGGAAATTGAAGGCAATCGATACGGAAGCAGAAAAACACGCCAAGATTTGTTTTTTTCTGTGTGTGTGGCAACCGACAAGTTCTTGGGAGGATAGAGATTGGGTGTTTGAGGGAAATGGGGATGGGGAGCTGACCTTGGAGCAGGGGGCGCGTCGGAGCGGTGCAGGGAG
Source organism: Poa pratensis (assembly GCA_947311845.1). Taxonomy (NCBI): domain Eukaryota; kingdom Viridiplantae; phylum Streptophyta; class Magnoliopsida; order Poales; family Poaceae; genus Poa; species Poa pratensis. Next base: position 16,240,685 of record CAMZMU010000085.1, on the reverse strand, counting down.
GAATGAAGCGGAAGGAGCGAGGATTGCGCTGGCCTCGCCGGCTACGCGGCCGGAGATCGCCGTCGCCATCGCCATGGGTGCACGAAGAGCTAGGGTTTTGCTTTTCAGTCCAACGTTTATTCTTTATTGCGTTTCCCGACAGTGGGTGTGGCACGGAGGAATCTGACTCCGTTGCGCCTAGCCCTAGACCAACTCTAGTACCATGGACGGATCCACATAGGGTCATGGCCCAAATTTTTTGGATAACAAAATCGCATGTGTATATATTGCATAATAGGTGCATGTATCAAGGGTGCTGTGAGCAAAATAGGTACATGACATCAATCTAAGCTTATTGTGTAGTACTTTTTATCTAACTTCTGCAAAAAATATCAATGATTCTTCTAACTACGCAAAAAAAAGTTCTGATTTTTGCTATGTGAATCCTTTATAGAGTCGTCAATTTTTTTTTGAACACCCAAGCTCGAAAACCTGGATCCGTCCCTGTCTAGTACAGTACATCCGGTAAAAAAACAATTTACGGTTTTGGGTAAGATTCAGCAAATGAGGCGGTCTCGTAATGTTTTAGGTAAATGCTCAAAATGAGACGCTCGAATCTCATATTTGCAGTACGAGGAATGAATTTCTGCATAAATGCAAAGAACTGAGATGTGTTGTATCCTGGACTATTATTAAAGAAATCAAAACCGCACAAAAAATTCAGTATCATCGCTCGAGAAATGTAAGAATCCCAGACATAAATAGGTCCTCCTTGGTTTGCATGAACTGGTTAACACAACAAATAAAAAAAACTCGGGAATAGAATGTCATGACACGAGTCAAATTCCACATGAATTCAAAATCAACAACATAAGTTGGTTGGTAGCATTTCAAGGGGCCAAACCTTTTTGAAAGATTAACCCCTTCTGAGGGACCCTTCTGATTAAATGAATTTGAAAACATAAAAAAGTTAAAAACACATGTCATGTGCGATGGATTCCATCAGGAATGCCAAGCATTGTTTTTGCAAGGCCTATTTGGATTCGAGGATTTCTCAAAATGTATAAATTGGAAATACACATGATTTTAAAATGTTATATATTATGAATTCTCAAAGAATTTTAAAATCGAAGAATATTATAAAGGTGTCTCTCGATGGTGCACACAAAGCAAATAAATAATTTTGCATAATTGAGAAGAGAGAGATAGAGTGTAAATGCATTGGACTTTCCAAAGGGAAAAAGTAAAATGAGGATCTGAGTTCATTTTGAGTTTCCTTGGAATGTAGGGCATAAGAACGGATACCATAGAAATTTGAGGGCTTGAATACTACGATGCAAAGGGTTTCCGTAAGAAAATACTATGGATTAGAATACTCCAAATTTTTTTATGAAATTCTTTCAATTCAAAGACGCCCTAAAATGTGTCTTTGGATGATGCGCAAGGAAGAAAAACATTAATTTTACACGATTGGAGAGAGAGAGTGTGTCTGTGTATGTGAGAGAGTGCTTTTGCATTGGACATCTCAATAGAATAAAAAAGGATAAAGATGAGGTTTGATCTCTTGTTGAGATTCCTATGGAATGAAATTGTAGCAGTAGATTCCATAGCAATTTGGTAACCTCAATCCTTTGATCCAAATGATTCTGATAGTAAAAATACATGTATGTTATTTGTTTTTTTTAATAAAATGGAAAAAAATATTTATCAAACTTCAGTACAAAAAAAGGTTCCATCTCTCACATGCGGGTGTGATGTGTCGGCCGATAGACACGTGGAATAGCATATACGCGAAATTTTGCTTGTGCAGTTGACAAGTGGTCCTATTTGCAACTGTTAAAGTACACGCTTCTAAGACATTCTTGTACCGATATGCGCAAAGGAGGGTTCTATAAAAAAAACGAGACGTCTGACAGAGATGTATGTGAACACATACCCTACATTGGGCAGGGTCCATATATGTCGGCTGTAGATACGTAGTAGCCTATGACGGTTTGCGTCGGGGAACGTATTGTTCACCCAGCCAAGTAGCTTGTGACGGCCAGCCTGAGAGACCGATGGCGTTTAAGGGTCTTTCGTCCGATTATTTGGGTCCGCGTGGGTCTAGCATAGATCTCTGACAGAAAAAACCGTTATCGTCCTTACGACTCACGATCAGCCACATAATTGCTATTCATAGCTAAGAATCAATCGTAAACCAGCGAACGTGTTGTAGCGGGAACAACAGTATGGGACGCTGTATTAGTTAGGTTCAATTAACACATGCATATGTATCTTTAGGTTTTCGAGTGGGATCTAAAAGCCAACTGTTAATGAACTGACAAGTTTATATGACTAGGTACACTAACGACGAGAACTAGCTAAATCTACCTACGATAACTAGCTAAATCTACCTACGATAACATGACGATACCATGATGATTGTTTGTCATGAACAGGGTTACACTTCAAATAGACCAAAAAAAATATGTTCACATTAACAAGGAACAAGTGGCCTAACAAGTGTACGATTTATCTATGCAATTACAAAATATTACTACTCCCTCCGATCCATATTAATGGACATATCTTTGTCTAGATACAAATGCATCTAGTCAAGTACTTAGACTAGATGCATTTATATCTAGACAACAAGTGGCCTAACAAGTGTACGATTTATCTATGCAATTACAAAATATTACTACTCCCTCCGATCCATATTAATGGACATATCTTTGTCTAGATACAAATGCATCTAGTCAAGTATTTAGACTAGATGCATTTATATCTAGACAAAGATATATCTATTAATATGGATCGGAGGGAGTACTACATCTTATTATGTTGTAAATTCTAATGTTAGTCTATTACCTACTACCAAGATGAGAAACGAAAAGTGTCGGCCAGTCCATCTCAAAAGACACGCGCTACCAAGATAGCTACCGGTCTAGTTCATTACTTGCTCCACTTCCCTGGTTTCGATCGAGGTGGGCAATGTACACGCCGACGACCATCCTTGACGAGGATCATGCCACACTTTTCTCCTAAAATGTTTAATCTTTTCATTGAATCCTCAAATATGTTAAGTTGTTTCAGAACGACCACCTGAGTGCAATGCCACATTGAAGTATTGTCGTCATCACCGACACTACGTTGGTCCTCTTGTCGTTTCCATATCTGGACCTGGAGAAATTTCTTTTTCAGCCGGACGAACGGTAGTTCTCCGACACTGCCAGCAACAAGGATGATACGTGGATTACAATAGTCACATCGACTAAAGCATTCTCGTGCGGCCATCATGATCTTCTTCGTGAAGACGTGGCCTGTCTCAACATTCACATCAAGGGTTCACAAACATGACATGGTAAAGTTGTAGAAGAGCCAATGTATAGAGATACACTTCAAATAGACCCAAAAAATATTCATTAACAAGGAACATTTGATCAACCTAACATGTGCACTAATTACAAAATATTACTACTACATCTTATAATGTTGTGAATCCTAATGTTAGTCTTCTACCTACTACCAAGACGAGAATCGAAAAGTGCAGGCCAGTCCATCTCAAAAGACACGGGCTCTCCATAACTAAGATAGCTACCAGTCCAGTTCATTACTTGCTCCACTTCCCCGGTTTCGAGGTGGGCAATGTACACACGCTGGCGACCATCCTGGACGAGGATGGCGCCACACTTTTCTCCTAAAATGTTCAACTCTTTTCCTTGAATCCCCAATGTGTTGGGTTGTTCCAGAACGACCACCCCAGTGCAATGCCACATTGAAATATTATTATTGTCATCACCAACACTATGTTGGTCCTCTTGTCGTTTCCATATCTCGATCTGGAGACGTTCCTTTTTCAGCCGGAGGAACGATAGTTCTCCGACACTGTCAACAGAAAGGATGATATGTGGATTACCATAGTCACATCGAATGAAACATTGTCGTGCATGCGGCCATCATGATCTTCTTCGCGAAGACGTGGCCTGTCTCGGCATTGACATCAAGGGTGCACAAACATGACATGGTAAAGAGCCAATGTGCCGTGCCGGTTCGCGCAACGACATCGGTGTGATAGACGTGGACATTTTTCACGACGTCCAACCGCTGACTAGATGTACGGCTCCAGCGTCCTTCACCAGACGAGAACATATAGACACGTCGATATTGTACTCCACGTCGACGACCAACACTCTGAAGTGTGGTTGGAAGCCGGCCGCCGCCTAGGTGACCGTCACCGGTCAGAATAGAGGATGGCTACCTGTTGCACGAGCGAGCGCTCGCTCGCTCCGCGGAGACGCGTTGACGCGCTGGCAGCGTGGACGGACGTGGGTGGGTCCCACCCACGTGGCCTGCCTCTTTCGTTTCTTCCTCCCCATCACGCGCACACGTGAACAGCACGTCGCTCTCCCCGTTCCCCATCCATCCCCACGTTCTCCTCCACACGCGCACAGCACGTCGCTCTCCCCGTTCCCCATCCATCCCCACACGGCGGCGAGACGGCGACCGGCGACGCCGCTGCGACCGGAGGGAGCGGCGGCGGAGAAGGAGCCGTCGAGGATGGAGCGAGGCGAGCCGCCGGAGGGGGTGGGGGTGGGGCGGTTCCCCACTTAACGGGGGGGGGGTGGGGGTGGGGCGGTTCGCCGGCGACGAGATCGGGGCCAGGCCGAGCCTGAGCCGCCGGAGCCGCGGCTGGCCGCGGCGGAGGCGGCGGAGGCGAGGAGGAACCTTAGGGCTGGGGGTGCGGGGTGGGTCGCCGGCGACGAGCTTCGGGGTGGGGGGGGGGGGGGGTTTAGAGGGAAGGTCGGGCGGCGGCGGACCGGCGGTGGGCGGCGGTTGGAGGAGGGCGGGGCGCCGAGGCGGCGCGGCAGCGGCGCCGGCGCGGGTGGCGGTGGCAGGCGGCATGGCCGGCGGCACGTGGTGGCGGGGGAGCAACGGCGAGCTGCGGCGAGGCGCGAGGGTGGGAGGGAGGAAGAAGAACGGCGGGGATGGCGCCGTGGCGGTGCGGGAGTCGCGAGCTGTTCATCTCCTTCCTTTTCTCTTCTTTCCATTTACGGCAACCTGCGCGCGCGACGAACTTGCCAAAAGAGGCTGGTCGGAAATCGCGCGACGGAAAGGAAGTTGTCGAGCGCGCGCAAGCTAGCCCTACCCGTCAGAATAGCATACGTGGTGAAGCCTTGATCGCGCCGGTCCCGCATTAGAGTCTTGATGCTAGCGAGTGGGTCCCTCGTTAGAGGCGGCAACAACTCAAATGTGCCGGTGAGTAGGTTGCACACCGCCAAGTGGATGTATACGGAGTTGGGATATGCGAGGCGCACGAGGAGGAGGCCGCGGCGCGAGGATATGGGTTCCGCCGCGTGGTTGAGTATGTCGGCGGAGGCAGCCGGGACGAAGGAGCCGAGAGCGCGGCGACCAGGGCCCATAGCCGATGATCGTGGCGCCGGGAAGAAGCACGGAGCCCAACAGGGAGCACGTCCTCCTCCGCTTTGTAGATGGTGCCGCTTCCTGGTGAAGAAGCCGGCGAAGGAACATGAGGATGCCCTTGACGGCCAGCAGTGTCCGAGAAAAGTAGGATCGGCGACGAGGCGGCACCAGTGCTTGCACGCCGTGGCGCAGCGGAAGAGGGCGGCTCGGTCGTTTCTGATACAGAAGAAGATCTCGAGGAGCACGTCGTCCGGAAGCCGTCGTCTCTTCCATCCATCTCCTTTTGTGCGGCGAATCCTCCATCGATCGATCTGTGGTCGATAGTAGGAGGCGAAGCTGGGAGAAGATCAACCTTCAATCAACATCGGAGCAGCGTCCATTGCTTGCGTCTGAACTGGAGTCGGTTCCGGGACATATATATATATATATATCTACTATATAATATGGCTTGAGGTGATGGTACGTCGGGTCGTTTTGCGTTTTAGTCCCTCGAAAAGTGGGAAATCAACCCGCGCTCCCCCGGTCAACCCTATCCCTCCACAGTCCACGCCCCACCTGCTCTCTCCGCTGACTTCATCGACGCCGCCGCCGTCCACAGCTTCACCTTTCCCCACAGGCCCCGCCCTGACCTCCCCCATGTCCAGCGCGAGCTCCGGCAAGAGGGCTTTCGCCCTGCCCTCTCACCTTACGCGCAGCTGCCTCTCGCCGTGCTCGGCGGCACGGAGACCTCATCCTCATCTCGCTCGCGCAGCTTGCGCTCTGCGGCACGGACGTCCTCCGCTCTGCTATGATCCGCGCCGCCACCGCTGCCCTTCGCCGCCGCACCACTATTGCGGTCGTGATTTTTGATGCAGAAGCAGGCCCAACCTCGCCGCCCGGCGTACTCCCCACCTGATTCTGGACCTCCTACCGGTCCACGGACGAGGGCAAGGACACATGGCATCGTCTTGCTTTCAGCGGTGGTTCGTGGGTGGAGAGGTGGCTCCCGGAGGTGACGCCTGCTCCAATCCCGACGTCTATGCCGTCGATACGTACACTACTCCGCAGTTCCTCTCGACTCTGCAAATTCCAGCAATGGTGGCTACTTTGTTTGTTCTTACGTGGGCTCGTCTCTCCTATGATTTGTGATGCTGAAGCAGGATCGTTGGCGGCTTGGCGCGCTCCCCGCCATGGCCCCTTACCGCCGAGATCCACCACAAACCATGGCCATGCACCGCCGCCCGCCGAGCTCTCCCGGTCTGCACCACATGGTCGAGCTCCCACCGTCTAGGCTGCACAGAAATATCCATCTCCCTCCTCTGAACTTCTTCAGCGCCGGGTCTAAAATCCCTCGCTCTGTCCGATCCACTCCCGTCAGATGCAGCACCACATGAGGGGAACCTCCTGGAGTCCTGGTCCAGCAACATTACCACTGTTGGCGCAGGGGAGGTCGTCAGACAGTTTTTCTACAGAGCTTAATTTGGTGTACAGTTATTTTCTTTTTGATTGAATTTGGGCTGCTAAAGGAATCGCTGCCACTCAGTTTTCCAGCATAAAAGATTCATTTGTGCTATCACTTCATACCGATTGTTGTTGCGCTTTTTTTGGTAGCACCCGTGTCCGCTGTGTACTGTTATGTCGAACAAATGATGAAGATTTGAAGCCCTACCTAATTGCCACTACATTTGATCAAAACAATCGTTCTTAGCAGTTAGTAATAGTTACTCCAGCTGACCCGTCAAGAGAAAACTGATTTTATGAAATGGCTTTACTGGGATAGCGTTCTTGTCATACTCAGAAGTAGTTACCCGCAACAAAAGAAAATCTTGGAAGTAGTTAAAGCCTGCTATCTTGAAGTATTTGATCATTAATTACATGACATTAGTAGCAGTTTTTGTTTAGTTCTTCCATTACCCAGTTATGTCCAACATTGCTTTTAGTGCTTAGTTATCTTGCGATGTCTTGTCAATAAAGAATATATATATTCCGAATGTGTTTGACATGTATTGTATGAATTTGCAAGGTGTGAAGTTTAACCAAATCTTATAACTGTTTTGCCACATTGTACTTTGGTACTCCAAAAAGCTCTGAGGTCAGAACCTATGATCTCAACTATTAACCGTCAAATTGAGAAGATAAAATGTTTGGAAACACATATGGTCTTCTTTTTATGTAATGCTGGAAACATTTATAGCACAAAATCCATCGTGATTTTGTAAAGAACCGTTATGTTACTAAGCTCTTCTTCAAATTGCGTCTATGCATGTCCTTTCAATAACAATTAACCCATAGCAACGCACGGGCATTTTGCTAGTATATATATATATGCTTGAGCTGCAGTTTTCTGCTATTGATGGTAATTCTCAACACCAATCGCACATAGTTCCATGGAAATGTTTATTTACCAATAGCAAATAAAGAGTGTGCCATCCTCCAAAAATGTTGTATTATATAGCAGGTGTGATTGGGTATGAGGGGCTGTGTTTTTGTAGCTCGATAATCTGTGAAATTTTTGCCAATCTAGAAAATATGAGGATGTATGCATATATGCCCCAATAGGGTAGTTGTATAGTAATTCACACGTAGTGGTATGGATTATGGTCATGCTCTGTCCACGGATGCAGATAGCTATGTCAATAAATTGGATATTCTGCGTATACTCTGATGGAAAATTCTCAGACACCTATTGATGGGAAGCTTATTGAGACAAGGTATGCTTCTTGTTTCTGTCAAGTACTCCCTCCGTCCAATAATAACTGTCTTAGATTTGTCAAAAAATGGATGTATCTAGACATGAAACATGTATAGATACACACACTTTTGTACAAAATTGAGACACTTATTTTAGGACGGAGGGAGTATGTTTTAATCTTGTGCCTCGATATCACAAGAACTTGTATGTATTACCATTCCTCTTTAGTTCTTTAGTATAGAAATACATCATTCATATTAATTTTTGAGAAACCAAGAACACACGAGTTACTTTAATTTGGGATATTAGTACATCATTCATATATTTTGCACATCAAATTTTTGATATGGAAACTGCTACTTTGATCTGATATATTAATCCCTTGGTTGTACATTAGGTCTGCATGTTCTGTTCGCTGGCTATCCATGATCTGATGGATTTGCTTATGTGGCCGTTTGTGCTTGCTGCTCAAGCTCATACTTCTCTGTTTACAAATTTGTTTGGTACATAGAACAAAGTTGATGGTCAGTACAACCCTAATCTGAGAATAATCTTATTTCTGCATGTCCTTCTATGTCTTTAGGACAGATGTGTATTCGTCTATATGGTGGTGAGAGTGAGGGAACCGCCATCGGCTCGATGACCTTCCATCCACGATTTCAGAAATCATGAGGGGGTAGGGAAAGGAGAACAGTGTGTCTGCATACATGCCATGGTTCCCAAAGTAGTGTGGAGCTCGAGCCCATCGCCCCTGCCACGGAAATCTCGGGCTCCAGGCCACATGACTCCTCCGTCATCAGCAGTATCCAGCTCAATGTCACTGAGAACGGCTGTGTCCTCTGTCTTATTTTCTTACTGCGTTGTCCACCATTTAGGTTGTATCTAAAGCTTGCTCACTACTAAGAAATATATGTCGTTAGCTGAATCTCACTTTCCTGACACATAGGCATATCGTTCAAAGTCAAAATATACTTGTATCTAATCATGTATCAGAAGTAAACATGTATACTACTGATGTTCTTACGCCTGATGTTAGCTGAATATCGTTAGCTTTCACGTTCAAAGTCAAAATATGTTAGCTGAATATCGTTAGCTGAATTTTGGAGACGTGCGTGCACGTGCAAAGCAACTAGTCAGAAGTAAACATGTATACTACTGATGTTCTTACGCCTGATGTTAGCTGAATATCGTTAGCTTTCACGCTCAAAGTCAAAATATGTTAGCTGAATTTTGGAGACGTGCGTGCACGTGCAAAGCAACTAGTGGCTTTAGATTCGTAAAGTAACGTACGACGGCTGGTCAGCAAAACGTAGATGGAACTCATATTTTTGTACGTATACGGTATTTGTGTTGGAATTTGGAAGTTTCAATCCTTCCGAAGTTTAGTCATTACCACCTACGCATACCTGGTGGTGCAAATTATGTGAAAGAACCATTCAACATACGACTTATTTATATGCACGTAATTCACGTCACATATACTACTCATAGTTTTAGTCATCAACAAGTCGTATTGTCTTGTACTGTAGGAATTTGACAGAAAAGAGCGAAATCGCTGTTCCGTACCCTGCCCGATTTTTTCAACTCTGCATATAAGGTCTGTTTTACGCCGAACTTGTAAAGTTTGTCCAATTTATATAAAAAATTGGCTTCAATGACAAATAAATAGAATACGAAAATATTCAACGATATGGGCTGAACTCTTACTTTGTTTTCCTCCAAGGTTCCCATGTAATAACTCATCTCGGGCTTGTTTTGTTCAAAGGAAATCTGGAGAAACAATGTAGGAATATGATTTTTTCCTAGGGTAGCACTATTTTATTTGTTTGGTTCAAATCAATTGAGCAAAGAAAAAACGCAGGAACTTTTCCTTTGATCTCAGCTTAAAAAAATGCAGAAACTTTACAATCCACTTCGACCTCTTTTCCAAAATAGCTACGCACGAAGAAGGAGACCGAAGTCACTAGCATAATAACAAATAACATGCTAATATATACCTTTTCAAGTGGTTTGGTTTTGATTTGACCATGTTTAAATTAGTAATCTTGTGTTTTTTCCATATATATTCCTGTAAATCACACATTTGTTTTTACAAAATTCATGTATTTTTCAGTCCTCTGTTTTGCCGCCACGTTCCTATCATTTCGCACTCTTCTTTCCATTCATATGCTTTTAAAATCATGCGACTCAAACAGGCACTTGATTGGATTTTTTTTACGGTTAAATTCTAATATTACTCAGCAACACCAAATACATCGTCATGTTCATACAGAGCTAAAACATGAGCTGGAACAGGCTCCAGCCAAATATTGCCCCAACCAGACCGGGAGGCTAACTTGGCCGGGGAGTGAGCAGCACCGTTAGCTAATCTGCTAAGTTTGACCACCGAACAACCTGGCGCCCCATTCTTGAGGTTTACAATGTCTCTGTTGATGCTCCAGCACACCGAAGCATTGGTTCCAGGATAATTCGTCGCCTTCGCCGCCGTGGCACAATCTGATTCCAGCAAGGACGGCATAAGATCATGACTGAACCCCAGCTTCAGGCCTTGAGGGATGGCTCGGGCTTCAGCTTCTTCAGGGGTAGAGCAGTTGTTTATGACCATGCTCGCGGCGAGTCTGGTGTTGCCGAAGTGGTCGCGAGCGACGACGCCGACGGCAGCTTGCCCAGACGGTTGATGGAACGCCACGTCTATGTTTATCTTGATTTTCTCAAACTTGGGTAATTGCCAAGTCTTCCCAAGTTGTCTCGATCCTCTGATAAGATCCGAGCAGCCAACAACATCAGATTTAGGATTCATACACTCAGCTTGTTTACCTCCGTGCCCGAGCTTGGTTCTGGTTCCTGCAAGCACCCCAATTAACTGATCAAAAAAGAGACAGAGTTGGAGATGGTTTCCTCTCCCTTTTCATGAATAACATCACATCTAAGATGCCACGCTCTCCACAACAGGAGAAGAGTGCGGCTTCTTTGAGTAGTCTTGCACTCAGCCAGGAGACCTAGTAGCCAGTTAGGCCCCGTATATATATCGGACTCTTTCTGAAGGGAGATCCCAGTGCTTTCTCACTTCCTCTCTCAGCGCCTGAGCATTGGTGCAGCAGACGATGGCATGATAGCTGTCTTCTTCCACCATACCATAGATATTACACGTACTATCAAGCTCAAGAGTTCTTCTGAATTTATTTCTCTTTGTAGCCAGATTATCGCACGCAACTCTCCATCCAAAGATCCTTATTTTGTTTGGGATTGGAGCAGCCCAAATGAGCTTCCACATACTGCTGTTTTCTGTACTTCTGCTGCAAGTTTGCAACTAGCAAGCCATATTGTACCGTAACTAAGGTTGTAGGCCAATTTATAAGCACTTTTAACAGAGAAAACTCCAGAGCTTTCGTAGTGCCATGCCACAAAATCATCACACATGTGGTCAGGGATCCTCCGCTGGATAATCCAGTCAACATCTTCTCTGTAGCAAACCTTTCTAACCAACTCTTCGTTCCAGTTATTTGTGCCCGATATGAAGAGTTGGCTAACCTTCCTAAATCTGGAATTTGACTTCCCTGCTTGGACCCTGAGACTGAAATCTCTTGGGATCCAGTTGTCCCTCCATAGGTCGATTTTGTTACCATTCCCAACCCTCCAAATCAGCCCCTCTTTTAACAGCTCAAGTCCAAATTCAATAGCATGCCAAGAGGGAGATGCATCCTGTCTGAAGACTGTATCAAGAAAATTTCTCTGGGGAAATAAATTACTAACTATATAAAAGCCGGCCGGATCCGCGGCCTCGCAGCGCTCCTGGCACTGTTCACCACTGTAGCAAATGAACAGTGTTGAGCCTAGGGACCTAGATGTAATTCTCCAGAAGCCTAGGGACCCCGCTGCAAAAATACCCGCAGAGCCTCCCCACTCCTTTCTCTCTCCCCGCGCCGCACCGAGCTCGCCGCCGACACGCCGCGCCGCCGCGCCAGGCCTCCCCGCACGCATCGGGACACACAGCGGGATGCGCCGTCTCCTCCGCTCCCTCCTCGCCCAGGGACGCTTGCCGGAACGTCGTCGCCGTGCCGGAATCAAGGCCGCCGTGTGCGCAGGCGCCCGCCGCGTCTGCGTGTCGCCGCGGCCGCTCCGGCGACCAAACAGTGGCGGCGCCGCCACCTGCGGCCTCCCCGCGACGAGGTGCGTCGGACGCGCCCCCAGAACGCGGCAGGCCGCCGCCGGCGAGCTCGGCGCCGCCGCGGGCGATCCGACCAGATCTGGCCACTGTGACGTCAGCATGACGTCACAGTGGGCCCAGTCTGTCAGTTTTTTCCCAATTTTTTTTTTTGGAAAAATAGCCCAAATTATCCCTATGATTTTGAAATAATTCTAAATAATGCAACCCAATAATTTTAAATATGTCCACAAAAAAAATACATATATGTCAACATGGTCACATAAAAATAAATATGTCAACGTGAGCACGTAAAAATAATTGCTCGCTATTTATGTCATGCAATCGAAATTCAAATTTGCTTGTTTCAAATTTTGAAGTGCCTTCGAAATTTGCCCATCATTTCGTAAACGTTGAATAATTCATATCTGGATTGCTTCCCAACTCGAACAACTCTCATAATCTTTCCGTTTCAATAATTTCTGACTCTACGCAATTTCTAAGTGTGAATATTTCCAATATTAAATTTACTGGCCACAAAAATGTGACAAATATATCGATGTGGACACAAAAAATAACCGTCGTCTATTTATAGCACACAATCAAATTCCACATCCAAATATTTCAAAATTTCAAATGCATTTCAAATGTGCAATACATTTAGATCTAAACAAATTTTGACTGCGGAGATTTCTAAAATTAATTTATTTGCCACCACAGTGTTTACAAATGTGACAAATATATCAACATGCACACAAAAAAATGCTCACTACTTATGCCATAAATTTGCTAAATATTTGCAACTCACACCTTTACTACATTTAAAAAAATATGTATTTCACAAAATTCTTTTGCGCTCAGATAAAATCCACAGAAACAATATCAGTAGTATCATTACATATGATAGACCCAACAACACAATTTGCTACAAACAATCCTACTTAAATAGATTTTGTTAAACCATTAAATATGTTTAGGGTTCAGCTCATCGACGGAGCAGTAGCATTTTTGTCATTTTAAGTAGTAGGATTTTATTTCGTCCTACGCGTAAAAATAAGAGTTTTGCTACAACTGGTAGGTGAAATCTTAGTGTTAGATTACCCAAAACTTTCTTTGCAGTGTGCTCTGTCCTACATATCTGCATAAATGCTTCTCAGATTGTTTTAGATATCTAGATATTTTGTTGGCTTTCTGATTGTTTGTCCTTTCAGTTCATAGCCACTAGGCGGCTCATCATTCAAGTGCTCGTTGTTTCTATTTGTTCAACATGTTTGAACATTTCAAACTACTACATATTTAAATATTTAACAAAACATATAAAAATGCTCAAAAATAAAGTGGGCCCTATGGATTTCAATTAAATGTTAACGTCGAAATACGAACATGTTTGCACATTTCGGACTACTGAATACGGACATATTATACATAACATATAAAATGCTCAAAAAAAGTGGGCCCACTGTATGTAAAAAAAATAAAAAAGGAAAACATCGAAAAATTAATGTCGCCGAATATATCCACTCCAAAAATGCATGTAATGAATCAAAACAATCAGAAAAATACATGTAAACTACTTATGGTAGGAAAAAACATTGAATATTCAAATTTTATCAAAATTTGCTGATAATACACATGCGCTTTTCCTAACATCAGTTAAATGTTGCCGCCGAAATACTAACATGTTTGGACATTTGAAACTACTAAATATTTGAATAATGTACAAAATATACCAAAAGTGCTCGAAAAAATGCTACCTACTCATAAGAAAATAAAAACATGTTTGAACATTCTAAGTTGGCCAACATTTAGGCGACTATTCCGATTTTCCATAAAATATATCGGAAAATGCTATTAAAAACCCCGTTGTGTACTTATATCAGAAATACAAATATATTTTCCATAAAATATATCGAAATATGAGTGTTCTCCGAATAAAATTATCCTAATCTAGGCCTATTTGGAAAGTTTGTAATTTGAGTTGGAATGCTCAAATGTAAGAAATACCAAAAAAATGCCAAGTACTTTCAGGGGAATTTTTTTTGCAGCATTTTTAATTGGTGAATATTTGAAAATTTCAAACTACTAAATACTTAAATATTCAACGAAACATAGAAAAAATTCTAAAAGAAAATGTGGGCCCATTGAACATAGAAAACAAATAAAAAAACAACGAAAAATCAATGTCCCTGAATATATCCGCGCAAGAAATACAGATAATTTATCAAAACAAACAGAAAAATACATGTAAACTACTTATGCTATAAAACAACATTGAATATACACATTTCGTCAAAATGCGCGAATAATTCGAATGCACTTTGCTAATTTCAAATAAGTATTTACATCGAAATACGAACATATCCGAACATTTCAAACTACTAAATATTGGAATATTGTACATAATATATCAAAAAAGCTCGAACAAAAATGCAATTCTAGCTTTCCATAAAAATATATCGAAAATGCTTAGCAAAAACGCTATTTACTTATATCAATTTTTTTTAGATAAAGAGTATATATAAATATCGCGGAGATACAAATTACACCCAGCCTCTGCAACAACGCAATAACCAAAGTTATTACGGATGCACACAGCCGAAAGACAATAATAAGAAGAAATAAAAAAGAAAAGTCCTGCTACAGAGTTACAGTCCTTGCAGCAGCCGCACTATCACCACCAAGACAACTCCTGATGTCCAAATCTTGAAAAGCAACACCTTCAAGAAGAACAGTGCCAGGCACAACCAATTAAGGCCAGACCTTGAGTTTTCACCCTGAAGATAGTCCCCGCTTTTAAAACAATGTCTTCAGCAAGATCATTGCCAGGCACAACCAATTAAGGCCAGACCTTAGATTTTCACCCTGAAAGGTAGGACTTTGAACTTCACCTGTGTTGTCGCCCCCGCTTACACACTGCTGCCCCGATTCCTGAAACTCTGAGCCAGTTCCTCATCAACGCAAAGGCTCTGAACACCATTGTCAGTCATTCCGTCATAGCTTTAATGACATTCTCCCTCTGGCTTCATCATGGATTTGCCCATGATAGCAACAGAGCAGAGCTTCGCGCCGCTACCTCCGACACGACCGAATACCACCCGATCCAGCAGTCTCTAGGCATTAGCCAGTTGGAGATCGCCGTCGGAGCCTTCCGGAACTCGACATTCTAGCCAGATTAACGAGAGCCATATATCCGGTAGATCTTCGTCTTCGCGCCAGCGAAACCGTAGGACCGCCACCGTTATTAAAAGCCGGGCCAGCAGATCAGAACCATTGCCACCGGATTTGATTCAAACCTTCTGGTAGCTGCAGATAGCATCCCCACAATCAGGAGCCTCTTGGGCCTTTTCTCCATACAGGTGCTACCTACTGGTCTTCTGCAGATCGGGTGCAGCCACCATTGCATGGGACAGGGATGCGGACTTCATAGAGCCAATAACGCATCTCCCTTCCCAGCAACACGCTGCCTCCACGTTTCGTCACGGCCGCTTCAACTCACTTTTCCGCGGGGCGGCCAGATCTCGCAAGGGCACAGATCGGAAGCGTCCCCCGAGGCAGGCGGATCAGGGGCGACCAACGGCGGCCAGATTGACGGCGGAGAGATGGACGGCATCTAGGGCTGAAAAAGAAGAAGAAAAAGCTAATTGGGACACCCCACCGCCGCCGTCGGCGGCCTCCTCCGGCGGCGGCAGGGTGCGCAGGCGGCGAATCGGGGAACTCGAGTGGTGGCGGCGTGGGGGACCTCCGGAGTCGCCCAAGAGGCAACCCGGGAGGTTAGGAGCGAGTCTGTTGGATAGATTACCGTATCAAAATATAAACATATTAATTCACTGTGACGCCACGCCAAATTTAACTAGTAAACTTTATGATTCTGGCACAAAGGCTCTCAGGGTGTTGAATGATCCTCCAGCATTATCTAGCGAGGAAGGCTTGGTTCAGGCACTTGGTATCTCTGAAACCCACTGCTCCAAAATGTTTTGGCTTTGTGAGAACATCCCATGCAGCCCGATGAACCTTTATTTTCTTCTGATCGTCACCCCACCAGAAATTACAAACTAGGTGCACATAGTCTTCATGAAAACCACTGGTCGTTTGAAAATGCTCATAACCTACATCGGGATGGCTTGATAGGAGTTTTAAAGGAATCTAATTCCTATTCCGGTGTCCCAAATGGTACCATAGGGTTTTTTCCTACTACATGAATTGTATCCTCCATTTTCTTTGCGGGTATATCCTCTAAAATTGATAGTTTTTTTTTCAAAGGAGGCCTAAAATGCCTACTTTAGAGGACGAGTACCAAAAACACATACCCGGCAGTTTACTCGCCATTTTTGGGTAAGATTCAGTAAATGAGGCGGTCTCGTAATTTTGTAGGTAAATGTTAAAACAATACGCTCGTAGTATCTTATTATATTTGCGGTACAAGGGTTAATTTTTGTGTATATGCAAAACATTGAGATGTGATGTATCCTGAAAACCTATAGGAACCAAAACCACAGAGAAGATTCAACATTAGCGTTTTCTTTCTAGACTGGAGAAATGTAAGAATCGTAGAGACAAATAATGACTCATTGTTTCGCATGAATAGGATAACACATGAATAGAAAAAACTTAGAAATAAAATGTCATGACACGAGTCTAATTTTACGGGAATTGAAAATGCAGAAATCGACAACATAAGTTGGTTGGTAGCATTTCAAGAGGGCAAACCTTTTGCTAGGAATCATATGAGATTTTAGTGTAGGAAAGCAATCCATATTTATTTTGGAGGATTATTCCCTTTTGAGGGACTCTTTAGGTTGAATGAATTTGGAAACATAAGAATAAGAAAAACACATGTCATGTACGATAAATTCCAACATGATTGCCAAGCATAGTAATTTATAGGGTTTGGATTTCAGGATTTTCAAAATGTATAAATTGGAAACACAAGAATATTATAATATTGTCTTTCGATGGTGCACATAAAACAAACAACTGAATTTTGCAGGATTGAGAAGAGAGGGATAGAGTTTAAATGTATTGGACTTCTCAAAGGAAAAAGTAAAATGAAGGTCTATGTTCATTTTGAGATTCCTATGGAATGTAGGGCACAAGAATGGATACCATAAAAGATTAAGACTTCAATACTAAAATCCAAAGGGTTTCCGTAAGAAAGTTGTTATGGATTAGAATACTCCATAATTATCATGAAATACTCCAAAGGGTTTCAGTGAGGCCCTAAAATGTGTCTTTGGATGATGCAGAAGAAACAAATATATAAGTTTTACAGGATTGGAGAGTGAGTGAGAGAGTGTGTGTGTGTGTGCGCTCATGAATTAGACATCTAAAAAAATGAGGTGCGAACTTGACGCTAATCAACACATTTTTACCCCTTTGCCTTTCCTACTTTCCATAGCTGCTATATCGAATGCAAGAATAGTTCTTGGCAATCGATGCTCCAGTATTAATAAGAATGACAAACATCATTTAATTATAACTCTTATACCTTTTGCCCTTTTAGCAAGTTTCTTCTTTATTAATGTCACGAACCTTTACAGTTCCTCTTCCCATATCCTTTCTTCATGTAGTAAAGGCATTCAAGATTCTCCTGAACTAAACTTTTAGGCTTATCCAGTGCTCTAGCACTTTCAGCCTTCTTGATCCACTTCTTGTTGAAGCATGCGAGTTGTGTGACCATCAAACCTTATTGTCACCCCTCTTCACACCAGCTTATGCAGTTTTCAGCATAACAAGGAGCTCATTCGGCGTTTTCTTCATCTCATTCATGATAAAACCGCCATGAGCCAGTGGGATCGGAGTTAACTCCAAATCTGCACTTAGCTCAGTCGGGATTGGAAAACCCTAGAGTTTGTAGCCTCTTATACCGTAACCAAACGTCTTGATTACATGCTCGTTTCCTGAGCTTCGTTCTGCTATGTGACATGACCAGTTTTTTTGTTATCTCATAATGTCTTCGCCTGAGTCTTTTTTTAGAAAAGGGGGCGCGGATCCCCGGCCTGAGTCTGGTATATGGCCTCATCACTCTTCAAGGTGTGACCTTCCCTTTCAGCATTAGTAGACTCGATAGCAACCCCCGAAGGAGGAGTGTCGAGGACATACTCTTTCTTAATAAAGCACAAGCCTCAGGAAACACACCCAATCAACATATAGTTGCTCCCATTGGTAGCAACTGTTGTAATGCTATCACAATTCCACCCGCAAAACACGTATGTTTGGGCATGCACATTATGCCTGGTAGACGCCGTAAGATCGTTATTATGCAGATAGCTTTAGGGTTATCTTCATTTACCATATTTTCTTATTGTTATCGAGTGGTAAATCGGAAAACCAAAGCAGAGTTTACCGAGAATTTTCTATTCCCAAGTATATTCCAGCGAAACTCATCAGTTACTTGAGACAGCTGGACTGACGCTAGTCTTGCCAAAAGGGTATTCCAACGCGTAAGCGTAGGACCGATTAAATCTTGCCTAGACGCAACATTCGGAGGTGAAGACTGCATAATCTCAACTATGGTATAAAGCACTCGTGTCTATTTATTTACGCTTAAAAAGTGTTTGTCAAACACCATCTTCAGTAAAAAAAGGTTATTGTAAGGACAACTGTATTCTTTTCATGTAAGTCATGACTTACTTTTGTCTTCTCAAACCGGTTCCGGTTCGGTGTGCTTGGCCCGTATGACGATTATAATTGGCGGTCCACTGAACCCGAAGAACCCATAAAAATCTGCGATAACCTCAAATTGACTTCCTCCGTAATTGAATTGTATTGGATAATTGTACTTAAGTTCCAGCTAGCTATGCAGCCCACTGAGTTGTGCGATACATCCAAATCACCAGGCCCCATGCCACACTCACAGTGAGACCCTACTCACACTCCAATCTTGCCAGACCCGAAGTTTGCAGCAGCACGTTTCCAACCCAGCCGCGCCATGCATTTGTGGAAAGAAAAGCACATCCTAATCCTATCAGCGCACGAAACCGCAAAGCTGCACTCAATTAGTTTACGCTAATCCCTTGCATAATCAGCAAATTTCTCTTGTGCGGGCTATACAAAGCAACGCAAAGCGTGACCGCCCGGCCATTCCCCGCCGCTAATCCCAGTCTTCCACCAGGCTCCAGCACTAGCTACCGGCCGGTTACATTTAAACACCAGCGATACCACTGAGCTGGGCGAGACCCGCACGACACGACACTCTGCTGCCACCCATCACTTCAGTGCACTACCTGCATCGATCGATCCATCGGCATGTCGACGGCGGCGTCGCAGCCGCACGGGAGCGGCGAGGGAGGGTGCTGCAGCTCCGGCGGGACGCTGGAGCTCGTGGCGGCGGTCTGCCTCGCGCTCTACGGGGTGATCCTGTACCTGAACTACCTGTACGTGCGGTGGAGCGGCGGGCGGGACCGCGCGCTGCACCGGACGACGGCCGCGGTGGCAGGGAAGAGGGACGGCGCGGGAGGGCTCGACAAGGCGGCGCTGGCGGCCATGGCGCCCGCGTTCAGGTTCAGGTCGGCGGAGGGGCAGGAGTGCACGGTGTGCCTGGGCGCCATGCAGGACGGCGACGCCGTGCGCGCGCTGCCCGGGTGCAGGCACGCGTTCCACGTCGGGTGCGTCGATGCCTGGCTCTGCACACACGCCACCTGCCCCGTCTGCCGCGCTCGCCCCGCTCTCCCGCCTCCGGCGGCGCCGTCCAAGACCCTACTCACACCGGACAGACGGGAGCCGGACCTGGAGAGTCAGGTATAGGATGCGTACGCCGGCCGGGAGCTGTCACTGTCAGTGTGAGGCTTCAGATTGCTTTCTGAGAGCTGCTGGTTATGGTGTTGCTTCATCGTCTTGCCTTCTTGGATTGCGGTGACGGTTACAGCCCTACAGCTGATTTGCTGGGTTAGCCTGAGAACCATTTTTTGTGTGAATCTGCTATATATGTAGTTAACCTTTACTTGTGCATTGGTGATCAGTGAACAAGTTGTCCAAATCACTTTGTAATTAAGTTTGTATATATATACTCCACAGCAACAGGTATGATATTGCCCGGCCCCCCTTTTTCCTAGCCAGTCAGGTGAGGAAATTGTGGATGCGTGACTCGTATGCACGCGGCTAAAAGGGCAATCACAAGTCTTTGGTGGATACTATCTGACTTATTCTATCCAGAGCATAGACACACTCGATCGGTTAAACAAACTCTATTCAGGACCGAGTGTTCCTAGATGATTTTATGGGGTGTTTCTTCTGAAGTTAAATGTATGAGAAACTATAATTGAGAAGATAAAGGTAGAATACTTGGTTTTTCACTGCAAAAGATCGCTGTGCTGGTTAGTTGCTTCACACAAATGCAAGAAAACAATATCACAGACTTCATTTCACCTCTACAAGAGAAATTCCCGGGAGTGTGTATCTAGTATCTAATAACATCATTGGTCAAGTCACCATAAATAAGATAACATGTGAGAACAAACCAACCGAATGCTAAGAAAGATGGAGAGTTTAATAGATGTTATTAAGCACTGCTTCCAACACTAAAAATGCCATGTAAAGTATTTTTTTCCTGAATCTTAAAGGTGTTGTTCTGATTTGTTATAAGCCTATTGCGCAACAATTCTCGAATACTATCAGTTGAGGAAATTCGGCAGGCAAATTGCACTTGTTCATAGAGATGGATGTAAGTAATCAAGGTCTTGATCTCACATGTCATGTAGTCCAAGGGAGAAAGTTGTTTCTGCCATCGCTCGCTGGTCCTGTGGCTGATAATTTATCCTACAGTGATGTGCATCCACTACAAGCCTGCAGCAAAAATTCCCCACAAAATCAGTAATTACCTATCCTGCTGCAAACACTACCTGTTCAATTAAAGGTGTGTTTGGTTTTGATTCGACCATGTTTATTAGTAATCGTCTGTTTTTTCTATATATATTCCTGTGAACCAAATATTTTTTTCTTCAAAATTCTTGTATTTTTCAGTCCACTGTTTTGCACCTACATTCCTATCATTTTGCAGTGTTTTTTCCATTCATGTGTGTCGCAACAGTGGAATACGGGGTTCCCCTAGTGCTGCCAAAGTGGGTCCACCGCCTGTGGGCCCAGCGTGAAGATGGACAAGACCAAGGCGCGGTGCAAAGCTGGCGAGCACCCCGCGCATCATCCAAGCCTGCCGGGTGCGAAGGACCCCGGGGTCCCTCGCACCCCGGAAGAGAAGAAGGATCCCGAGAGCCCGAGGCCCCGGCAGGGCCGGACTCCCTCTCGGGTATCGAGCCGTACCAGACGAAGATAGGGTTTCCAGCACCCTCCCGAAGATAGTAGAAGAACCTAGAAGACTTGGGAAGCAAGGCGCAAGCAGGGAGCACCACCTGCGGTATGCCAGCTTTCCTCCACCTCGCTTTCCCCCAAAGGGCGGGGGATCTCACCAAACCGGAGGAAGATACTTGGAGGAGAAGAGGCCACGTCGCCACCTCAACCATGGAGAGGGGGAATCTCCCGCCAAGACCCCCTCACGCTCCTCGCATGACCCTTGTGGCACCCCTTGTCTATAAAAGGAGGGCCAAGTCATGGCGAGGAGGGGAGGACGAATCCAAGGCAAGACACAAGCCAGAGCACAACTGGAGATAGCTAGGGTAGAGAGGAAAAGGGAGGTGATCTCCTCAGGGCCAGGATCTGCCCTTTCTTCCTCCTCTCGCCAAAACCCTTCCCGGGTACCTCGCCGGGACTCCATTGTAGCCACACCATGATACCTCCATCTATCCAGACATGCAGGAGTAGGGCTGTTAGCCTTCGGGCGGCCTGAACCTGGGTAGATCGCTGTGTCCCTTGTTTGTTTTCCACACACGCAGAGAGAGAGAGAGAGTGACGGAGAGCTCGCCGACGGTACTTCTCCGGGAGACGTCTTCCAGCCTCCTTCGCGCCCCTACCGAATCTACAAAGGGGGTGTCCCGCATCCCCGGTGTCCGTCCTTCGTGACACGACATCTGGCGCGCCAGGTAGGGGGGCGCAAGCACTGGATCCGTCTGCATCTTGTGCCGTGGCGAGTTCCTCTTCGGCGTCAAGATCTGCTTCAAGTTCTCCTTCGTCGGAGATGCTGTCCACGTCAAGTTCGTCCCCCGGCACAAATACTACTTCGAGCTCTTCGTTCGTCGTGAGGACTGCATCAAGCTCATCGCCAAAGCCAGCGACCTCTCCTGGGCAGGAGGAGTCTCTGAAAGGACAAGGATGTCGCCTAGAGGGGGGGTGAATAGGCGATTAAAACTTTTCCAGTTTAGGCTTGCTAATTGCGGAATAAAACTAGGTGTTTAAATTAACAAGCCAACAACCTAAATAAACTAGGCTCACCTATGTGCACCAACAACTTATGCTAAGCAAGACAAGCAACAAGGTGATAGCAATATAGAATACTTCAAGCACGAAGGCTATCACAATGTAAGTGCATAAGTAAGAAGCTCGGGTATAGAAATAACCGAAGCACGCGGAGACGAGGATGTATTCCCGAGTTCCTCCTTGAAAGGGAGTACGTCTCGTTGGAGAGGTGTGAACCGACACAACGGTTCAACAACCACAAAGGTTTCACCCTCTTCTCCGATGAACCGCACCACAAAGGTTTGGTTCACCTTCCACTATCGGTATTCCTTCGAGGCGGAATCCGGAGCCTTTCAACAACAATCCGGGGCACAACCCACAATGGGATTGGGGGCTCCCGAACGGCTTACAACAACAATCCGAGGCACAACCCACAAAGGGATTGGGGGCCCCCGAACGGCTTCAAGTGACCACACAAGGGTCCAACCACCACAAAGGCGTCTAGGGCCCGAAGACCCAAGAGTAACAAGTTCACAAGATTTCAACTTCCACGAATCTTCGTGGAGAGCACACCGATGCACCAAATGCAAAAGGCAAGAGCACAAGTGCTCAAATCCTTCACTCTCAAATCCCACCACAAGCAACTAATGCTTATGGGGGAGAAGAGAGGAAGAACAAAGGAAGAACACCAAATCCCTCCAAGATCTAGATCCAAAGGTTTCCCCTCACTTAGAGGAGAGAATGATTGGTGGAAAGGTGGATCTAGATCTCCTCTCTCTTTCCCTCTAATTAGAGGCAAGAATCATGGAGGAATAGAGAGAAATCCAAGCTCAAAAAGGTCAACAATGGGGGGCTTTTTCGTGCTCAAGAGCTTAGGGTCATTGGGGAAGAAGGTCCCCTTAAATAGGAGCCCCAAAAACTAGCCGTTACCTGAAAATCGCGCCCAGGAGCGGTACTACCGCTAGCCCAGCGGTACTACCGCCCCCTGGGGAGTTAAAACAGAGAAACAGGCTCAAAACGGGCTCCAGGCAGCGGTACCACCGCTAGCCCAGCGGTACTACCGCCCCGGGTGATTTCGGGCGCTCAAAACGCGCGCGGTACTGGACTCCCAGCGGTACCCGGGCGGTACTACCGCTGGACTGAAAAACTGCAGAAAACACCCATACGAAAACGACGATATCTTGAGCATCCGAACTCTGTTTTCGATGATCTTTGGCTCGTTGGAATCGTAACGAAGAGCTTTACAAGATCATGCAGAGAAACATCATAGTCCAACAATGGAGGATAAAACCAAATGGGAAAAGGTTAGACCTCTCGATAAAAGAACAACCGATAAAACCTCCAAACCAAAACCGCAATATGTTTCTCATCCGGACTCCGTTTTCTATGATCTTGGGCTTGTTAGAAGATACTCACAAGCTATACAAGATTATGCATATACACATCATAGTCCATCATGTGAGGAGGAGAACACAAGAGGAGAGTTTGACCTCTCTACAAAAGACGAATAGGTAAAACCTCCAACATCAAAAACATCACAAGATATTCAAATGAAATCCGTTTTTGATGAACTAGAGCTTGGTATGGAGATGAACACAAGCTCTAAATTCCCACATGGATAAAAGCCAAATAAGAACCAAGAAGGATGATATGCCAAATATGCAAAGGTTTGAGCTCTCCATAAAGATGCGATCATGTTACTCACTTGAGAGCCCCTCTTGATAGTACGCCGTCTATCCTATAACCCGGTCTCCCACTAACACCACGAGACCGGTAAAATAGAAAACCTATCAAAATCATACCTTTGCCTTGCGCATTCCACTTGAGCTCGATGATGACGATCTTGACTCTCTCAAGTTGGAACACCTTTCTTGATTGTGCTTGCTAGCACATGTTTGATGAAGACTTCTCCAAATACTCCCCCATACCATTATGGGAGAGCCTCGCTTAGCTCCGTCTTCATGTATCCACTTGCGCTCCAAATTCTTCTCTTGATATAGATGATGGCTTGGAGATAAACATGAAGTACACTCAATCTTCTTTTCCAAGCCATGCTTGCAATAAGCTCAACTCTTCACATGACCATTCTTCATATAAACCCTTGATGGAACCTTGGTCATCATGAAATCTTCTAGAGTCCAACACATGAACTCCAATCTTTTCCTATGGACAAGATCTACAAGTATATCTCAATGCAAACATTAGTCCATAAGGATTGTCATTAATTACCAAAACCACGCATGGGGCAACACATGCACTTTCAATCTCCCCCATTTTGGTAATTGATGACAATCCCTTTTACGAGGGTTTATATAATGAATTAAGCAACCATGCAACAC
This sequence comes from Poa pratensis, assembly GCA_947311845.1. NCBI lineage: Eukaryota > Viridiplantae > Streptophyta > Magnoliopsida > Poales > Poaceae > Poa > Poa pratensis. Next base: position 16,215,865 of record CAMZMU010000085.1, on the reverse strand, counting down.
AAAGAGCAAGGATGCAAGAGCAAGAAAGGCAAATGCTTAAGAACGAAACTAAAGCATAAAACCAAATTCCCTTAAACCCTCTAAACTTCTCCCCCATTGGCATCGATTGCCGAAATGGGAGGAAAAATTTAGAAGGCCAATATAGTAAGAGCTCCCCCATAATGTGTGCATTTCTCATAATATGAGTGAAATCAAATGCACATATCCAATAACGAATAGTTGGAAAGGAGATCAAACTATATTGAGGATCCAAAGATTGCAAATGAATATCAAATAGAAAGATACTTCAACGAAAGAAGCAAGCAATCAAAAGATCCGAAAAATGTTCTAAATATCAAGAGGGAACTCCCCAAGGTACGTGCACAAATAGGATTTGTATTTCAATATAGTGTGCACAACATGGAATCCTCACTCCCTCCTAGATAAATTCGAACACAAGCATGCAAGAGAATATAAATGAGAAAAAGCAAAACAACTTGCAACAAATACAATCGTTTTGCAACATGAGCAAGGAGCGGCAAATAAAAGGATGGGTGTGAGACATAAAGACATTTTAGGAGACTAATACAAGGATGCAAAAGCATCAACATAGTCTTTCAAAAGTGTTGCACATAGTGCATATCATGTCTTTCACATACTCACACACCAACGAGAAAAAGCAAATAGCTCCACAAGCTTATTAAGATTCAAAAGCATAACACATATACAACAAAGCTTGTGCCTTTAATTAGAAACCACCAAAGAAACAAAAGCAATAAGAGGTGGTCACTAAAGAATTGGAATACCAAATAAAGATGTAACTATTCTTATGTGTATAAGTTTCTAAGTAGACCAATCACGAAGATATAAGTCCACAAATAAACATGTACACACAAAATAGGTACAAAGGTAAAGGTCATGATATCCAAGAGGAAGTCATAAATACACCAATAAGATTTTTGCTTAAAAGCATAGCACAAAGCTCAATTTTATCTTAAAGGGATATAGATGAACTTCCAACACATACTCATCATAGCATCAAAAACTATCCACAAAGGATAAAGGTAAATGGGATGCTCCGAGTAAGATAACAAGTATCACAAAACGCAAATGATTTTGAAAATTCATCAATGTTGCACATGAGAGACTTTAAGTAGAAAGTGCTAGATTGACATAAATGGGATCGATGAATCATGAAATGAATATATATCCCCTTATATGTAATCATCCCGGCTTACTCACATTTGCAATAAAGACGTTTTGCAAGAATCAAAAGAATTGCAACCAAAGAGATTCATGCCATGAAACAACCTACACAAGGTTGAGAGCTAGAAAAGTATGCATGAGGTAGATACTTGTTACCGAGATAGCATTGGTGATGTAGAAGATAGGAGCTCATGATCATCCAAGCTTGGCTCCAATAAGCACATGGTGACAACACCTTCCTTGTAGATGAGACAAGCTTCCAATGCATCTCCAAATGTACCTAAAACAAATTCAAGTACAAAATGGTACCCAAACTCATTGGGTCCAAAGTAGTTAGAGCAACTACAATACATAGGACAAACTCCACATAACTATGTGCATATAGATATGAAATTGAATTTCATGCACATCTTAGTCATTTAGGATTTGATGGAGTTTATCCTATATATTGGATCAACGAAAGTAAGCATGCCATAAGATATACATATAATAAATATGCATGCACATGACTTTCAAGAACCAAACAAGATATAATTTAGACAAAACACCAAGTAAACCAACAAAGCACACACAAGTGTGACAAGAAAACAAAGTGTCCAAATTATATCAAATATCCAAATCAACACATGAGTGAAGATACCACTTTGAAAAGATACCAATGAAACAAGATACCAATGATGAAAATATCATCAAGGAATAAACCAAACCCTCTACACTTTTCATGATGGCACAAGTACCAAGACGAAAAATGTTTGTCTTCCAAGGAGACACGTCATCGGGATCAAATATCAAATGAAGACAACTAATGTTCAAAAAGCTATAGGATTGCTCCCCCAAGATGTGTGCATTATTTAGATTTTGCATTTGAATACAAAATGCACACAAATGAGATCATCACTCTCCATATATATATTATTCAAACACTAGTCATGTTCAAGAAAGGCAAGAAATTGCAATACCAATTTAAAGAACGGTGTTTTACTCAAAGTAGGATAGCTTCCCAAAGAATAGTGCATTATCAAGAAGTATGACTTTTGAATGTCAATGCACAAGAATTGGTTCATTGCTTTTCCCAACTCAAGAAAGCACAAAACAAATTTCAAGTAGAGCAATAAAGGATCCAAAAGATACAAGGAAGACAAATGAGAGTTAGATCAAAACAAATCCTTGGCAATCAAATAAGGCAATTCAAAGCAAGAGCCAAAGTGAATATGATCAATATATTTACCACAAATATGATTATCACTTGTCAAGACAAGTAATGTATGGAGATATTTCTCGGTGGTGGATTGCAAAGATATATTCAAGATCATATTCACAAAACATAAGCATATGGCAAAGGATAGGAATTAAAAGCCATGCTTAGATAGATAGATATTCTTGATAGCTTCAAAAATCACACAATAGTGCAAAGCAACTCCAAGGAGTAGCTTGAAGCAATTGGTTTCCCAAAGAGATATATGAGAACATATTTAGGGAAAGCCATATCAAGAAATTCCATCACAAACAAGATCCAACGGTGAGAGGCAAAAAGCATTTAAGCAAAAAGGAACTTGTTTGAGAAACATGCCACAAAGGAATAAGATAATGACAATATCAATTCTAGGTGGCAACACCTCACATATTCACATTTTCTAGGCTTGTAATATGCACATAGCTTATTACTCCCCCATAATGTGATAATCCATTTTCTTTTAAAGCAAGAGGCAAACAAAACCAACTCGAGAAATTAATGGACATAATAGAATTTGAATTTCTCATGAGCATGACATACCACATAGAGAATAGATAAGATTGATATATCATCACTAAGTGGTATTCCTCATGTACACACATTTTTGGTTTGTGAAGTGCACGAAGCATATCACTCTCCAAAAATGGAATGGTCCATTAATCTCTCAAAAGAGAGCCAACAAGGTAATATATCAAATAAAAGCAATAAGGCTCAACACAAGTAAATGGTGTGCAAACCAACATACACATACTTGATTTCTCAAGATAAGTAAGTAGAGAGCACAACACATACAAACACTAGCAAGGTACAAAACCAAACACATGCAAGGGTGCAAGCAACTTTCAATGTATATATGATTTAAATAAAAGTTACCGCAAGGAGGAACATTGGATATGAGATAGAACAATATAATCCAAATGACTTGGCTTGAGAGAATATAATTGATGAAGATCCCTTAATTCTTCATGATGTAGCCAAGTCTCCAATGACCTCCAACAACACCTATTGATCAAGTTTTAGCTTGTTGGTCCCCAACCAAGTTGGGTCCTAAGAGGTTAGTCACAATAGGCTTGGCAACCCAAATGGTTCTTTTCTTGACACCACTTTGAGTCCCAACATATTTGGCAAACACATTGCCAACCTTATCCTTCCAAGAGAATAACATCATCAATAATAATGGGGTTGGATAAGGTACCATTTGTGCATGAAGAAGCAAGGTGACCCTTCTCACGGCATAGGTAGCAACATCGACTTCCTCCTCTCTTCTTGGTTGGAATCTTGACTTGAGGAGGAGTAGCTTGATTCTTCTTGGGAAGAGGTCGTTCTTCAACTTGAGGAACTTGAGTTTGAACTTGAGGCTTCTTCCCTTGTTGCTTCTCACTAAGAGCCTTCTTCTTCAAAGGGCAAGATCTAACATGGTGCCCTTCAACTTTGCACTTGAAGCAAACAATCTTGGCCGAATCTTTAACTTGTTCTTGGCCCTTGTTCTTCTTGATAGACTTGGACTTGTTCTTGTTATTGGAGTTGAATCCAAGTCCACTCTTGTCATTGGGGCGTCTTTGAACACTCAACATATTGTCAAGTGTGGACTTCCCAACATGACGCTTTTCCAAGTCTTTCTTCAAAGAAGTGACTTGGGCCTTGAGCTCATTTAGTTCCTCTACATGGTTAGTATCAACAAAAACACTAGAGGAAGTAGAAGCTTCATTGTTAGAGCAACAAGGCAATGAAAGTAATTCATCACAAGATGTAGCAATATTGTGAGTGGATGAATCACTAGGACTAGCACATGGCAATAAAGCATTTTAGTAGAAGTTGTGCCTTTGTCCACATGAGGCTCACAAGATGTTACCTTTGTAGAAATAGCCTCATGAGCTAACTTTAGCCTAGCATGGGATGCTAGAAGATCATCATTAGAGCTAGAAAGCTTTTCATGACTTTCTTCCAATTTCCCATACTTGCTAGATAGCAACTCAAGTTGAGCCCTTAGCTCAACATTCTCCTTCAAAATAGATGCTTCACAAGAAGTGGAGTTAGTAGCACAAGCATCATTAATATTAGAAATGGAAGAAGACAATTTGGCAAGCTTATCATTCTTAGATAGTTGAGTTTGGAGTTGATCATGAGACTTGATAAGGAGAGAGTGTTCACTTTCTAAAGCCTTGTGAGCTTTGTCAAGTCTCTCTATGTCCTCACTTAGTCTAGCATTGCCAACACCAAATTCAACTTTTTCCTTTTTAAGCACTTTATATTTAGCAAGGGCATGATCTCTTTCCTTAATGATTTTAGCAATAATAAGATCATTAGACTCATCAAGAGATTCAAGTCTCTCTTCAAGAGACCTAAGCTCTTCTTCTTCTTCAAGAGAAGCTTTCAAGGAAGCTATAGTAATAGAGTCATCCTCTCAATTTGACATTTCTCATCAAATTGACTTTCCAAATCCTCAATAAATTCCCTACTCTTAGTAACATAATCAATGATTTCACATAGAGGAGGGATAGCTTTACTACCTTTGGGGAGAGCACCAAGTACCATCTCACCCATCTTGGTTAAGGATTCAAAATCAAAACCTTCTTCATGAGAATCCTCATCCTCATCATCACAATTTGGATTTGAGGTGGGAGACACCTCGGAATCCTTAGCCATAAGGCAAACATGATTAAGATGAAGATGATGAGAATAACTTGAAGCACCATTTAGGTCCATGTCTTGTTCCAACAAATGTTGGGATTCCTCTACATTGTTAGTCATGCAAGTACTAGAGGATATGGAAGCATTGTTTTCATGGCAACAAGACATATGAAGCATATCATCATGAGATTTAGTTAAACAACTATTACATGATATGCAAGGACTATCAACTCTAGCATGTATGACATTTGGAGTGCTAGAAGAGTTTAAGTCCAAAGATAGAACATTGCAATGTGATAGAGAAGAAGTATAATCAATAGTAAGTTCACCATCACCAATGCAATTTCTATCACCACTCACCATATCATTACCTTGTGACAAATCACATGTTGGTGAAGTGGAAGAAGTTGTGAACTCATCACGGCCGGAGTGGAAGGAGAACAATCATCCTCAATAATTTTGGACACTTCATATATATCTTGAAGCTTGGTCCAAAGCTCATGAGCGTTCCGAAAAGGCATGATTGACGCAAGAACTACATCGCTCAAAACACATATAAGACCATTAGAAACTAGAGTCTCGAGATGAGAGTTTTCCTCATCCTCTAAAGATAATTCTTGAGAATCCTTTGGAGGAGAAAAACCCACATCCACAATCCTCTTAATATAATTTGGACCCATGGCCCTAAAAAGATTAAGCATGCGAATTTTCCAAACATCATAATTTGTGCCATCGAATATGAAAGTGGGATCGTGCACTAATTCCCTAAACGACATCTTTTACTCTCTAGGCGGTAAAGCCCAAAAAGAGAGCCCAGGCTCTGATACCAATTGAAAGGACAATGATGTCGCCTAGAGGGGGGGTGAATAGGCGATTAAAACTTTTCCGGTTTAGGCTTGCTAATTGCGGAATAAAACTAGGTGTTTAAATTAACAAGCCAACAACCTAAATAAACTAGGCTCACCTATGTGCACCAACAACTTATGCTAAGCAAGACAAGCAACAAGGTGATAGCAATATAGAATACTTCAAGCACGAAGGCTATCACAATGTAAAGTGCATAAGTAAAAGCTCGGGTATAGAAATAACCGAAGCACGCGGAGACGAGGATGTATTCCCGAGTTCCTCCTTGAAAGGGAGTACGTCTCGTTGGAGAGGTGTGAACCGACACAACGGTTCAACAACCACAAAGGTTTCACCCTCTTCTCCGATGAACCGCACCACAAAGGTTTGGTTCACCTTCCACTATCGGTATTCCTTCGAGGCGGAATCCGGAGCCTTTCAACAACAATCCGGGCACAACCCACAATGGGATTGGGGGCTCCCGAACGGCTTCAACAACAATCGAGGCACAACCCACAAGGGATTGGGGGCTCCCGAACGGCTTCAAGTGACCACACAAGGGTCCAACCACCACAAAGGCGTCTAGGGCCCGAAGACCCAAGAGTAACAAGTTCACAAGATTTCAACTTCCACGAATCCTCGTGGAGAGCACACCGATGCACCAAATGCAAAAGGCAAGAGCACAAGTGCTCAAATCCTTCACTCTCAAATCCCACCACAAGCAACTAATGCTTATGGGGGAGAAGAGAGGAAGAACAAAGGAAGAACACCAAATCCCTCCAAGATCTAGATCCAAAGGCTTCCCCTCACTTAGAGGAGAGAATGATTGGTGGAAAGGTGGATCTAGATCTCCTCTCTCTTTCCCTCTAATTAGAGGCAAGAATCATGGAGGAATAGAGAGAAATCCAAGCTCAAAAGGTCAACAATGGGGGGCTTTTTCGTGCTCAAGAGCTTAGGGTCATTGGGGAAGAAGGTCCCCTTAAATAGGAGCCCCAAAAACTAGCCGTTACCTGAAAATCGCGCCCAGGAGCGGTACTACCGCTAGCCCAGCGGTACTACCGCCCCCTGGGGAGTTAAAACAGAGAAACAGGCTCAAAACGGGCTCCAGGCAGCGGTACTACCGCTAGCCCAGCGGTACTACCGCCCCGGGTGATTTCGGGCGCTCAAAACGCGCGCGGTACTGGACTCCCAGCGGTACCCGGCGGTACCCGGGCGGTACTACCACTGGACTGAAAAACTGCAGAAAACACCCATACGAAAACGACGATATCTTGAGCATCCGAACTCCGTTTTCGATGATCTTTGGCTCGTTGGAATCGTAACGAAGAGCTTTACAAGATCATGCAGAGAAACATCATAGTCCAACAATGGAGGATAAAACCAAATGGGAAAAGGTTAGACCTCTCGATAAAAGAACAACCGATAAAACCTCCAAACCAAAACCGCAATAGGTTTCTCATCCGGACTCCATTTTCTATGATCTTGGGCTTGTTAGAAGATACTCACAAGATATACAAGATTATGCATATACACATCATAGTCCATCATGTGAGGAGGAGAACACAAGAGGAGAGTTTGACCTCTCTACAAAAGACGAATAGGTAAAACCTCCAACATCAAAAACATCACAAGATATTCAAATGAAATCCGTTTTTGATGAACTAGAGCTTGGTATGGAGATGAACACAAGCTCTAAATTCCCACATGGATAAAAGCCAAATAAGAACCAAGAAGGATGATATGCCAAATATGCAAAGGTTTGAGCTCTCCACAAAGATGCGATCAAGTTACTCACTTGAGATCCCCTCTTGATAGTACGCCGTCTATCCTATAACCCGGTCTCCCACTAACACCACGAGACCGGTAAAATAGAAAACCTATCAAAATCATACCTTTGCCTTGCGCATTCCACTTGAGCTCGATGATGACGATCTTGACTCTCTCAAGTTGGAACACCTTTCTTGATTGTGCTTGCTAGCACATGTTTGATGAAGACTTCTCCAAATACTCCCCCATACCATTATGGGAGAGCCTCGCTTAGCTCCGTCTTCATGTATCCACTTGCGCTCCAAATTCTTGTCTTGATATAGATGATGGCTTGGAGATAAACATGAAGTACACTCAATCTTGTTTTCCAAGCCATGCTTGCAATAAGCTCAACTCTTCACATGACCATTCTTAATATAAACCCTTTGATGGAACCTTGGTCATCATGAAATCTTCTAGAGTCCAACACATGAACTCCAATCTTTTCCTATGGACAAGATCTATAAGTATATCTCAATGCAAACATTAGTCCATAAGGATTGTCATTAATTACCAAAACCACGCATGGGGCAACACATGCACTTTCAGTCTCCCCTTCGGCGAACGTCGCGCACCATGTCTGAGGCCGGCGAGATCTCCGAGCAGGCTCGGCAGCTCGCCCTGCGGAACCGGGGGCTGAAGGAAGCTCTGGGGGCTGTCAAGGCGCTCCTCTCCTACCCACCGGATCTATGCAAGAGCGATCCTCGCATGAAGGCTTGGTTCACCAGTTTGGAAGGGTTGCTGGATTTTGCTTTTCATTGCCATGATCTTTCCGGCTCAACTTCCGTCAACAACGCTGGCGCCGTCGAAGCAGAGGTCGGCGTTGTTGGGCCTGAAGTCAACATCGTCGAGTCTGACCCGTGGCCCCCGGAGGAGGTGCCACTCGAAGATCCCCACGGCAGGCGTCCCATGGAGCAACCTGAGGAGAACGCTGGCCAAAGCTCCAACCTCAGGCGTCGCTCCGTGAGCACATGGAAGGCTAGACCAGTCAGCACCTCATGACTTGCTGCACCCCATTCCCTGCGAGAATGCTCGACCTCCACCTCCTGACGCAAAGTGAGGGGGAGAAGCTGCGCCACTACGTCTGGAGGTTCCGTGCAGTGGCAGACAGGATACCCGCAAGAAATGACTACCAGATTGGCATCATTCAGCTTTTCCACATGAACGTGCGCAGTCTGAAGATGCGTGTGAAGATGAGTACCCAACAAGTCAACACCCTGGAGGAACTGTGGGCGTTGGCGGATCGTTGCTCCCGGGCGGAAGAATTCCTTGACCTTTTTCCCCAAGAAGTCATCTAGGGCAGGCAGATCCGTGTCCTTGGAAAGAGTTGTAGTACTGCAAGATGTACCCTGAAGCACCAAGTTGTCGTTCAAGAACTTCTATCATGAATAAAAGATAAGTCATCCCGAGAACCCGCTAAATTCACAAGAGTTACGTTCTATCCGCAAGTGAAACTAGTACAACGCATACTAGTGGCAAGACAAGGCTCGACCGTCGTGCGAGCACTCAAAGTGGTGTCGACTCTCCCGGGGGTAAAAAGCGGTGCGAAAGACCTGATACCTCCCGGGGACAAGCGAACCTTCAGAGTGAGCGGCCTTTCGGGTATCAGCAGGGCTTGTGAGAGCATTCCTGACCAGTCAGGGCCTCATAAGTAAGCTTGCAGCCCGGAAGGTCCCTCAATGACGTGGAGAACAGAAACCACATGCTAAAACAAGTAAAAAACACTTGTAGAAACAAGCAAGCAAGCAAGCAAGTCATTAAGTTCTAGGCTGTTACAATAAGGTTCAAATTGTAGCACACGGAACTAATGCAGAGTTCGTTATTTCTTGGCAGCAGGACGAGCGGATGGCTTTGCAGGGGCAAGATAGCGAGGGAAGACTCTCTCCGCCAGCTTGGTCGCCTGGTCCTTCACCGATCGACGAGAGTCCTCGGACGGAGACGCGGTGGCCCAATCGGGCATGGCCACAGACGGGTGCGCCTCGGCAAAGGCGGCCATCGCCCAGATCGCCGTCTGCTTGCTCACCTGGTGTTTGTCACTCTTCAGCTGGATGACAAGATCGCTCTTGCCGGCATTCACGTTTTGAGCTTTCCCCTTGATGAGAGCTGATATGGTCGACAAGTTCTGAAGATCAGGCGTCAAGGGGACAGGTTTCTCCTCCCTACACAGCTAGGCCACCTGGGAACAAAGCTCGTTGCAAGCCTCTACGAGCAAAGCAAGACCTCCCTCGTCCGCGCCTCGAAGAGTGGACAGCTCGGCCGTGGCTTGATCGCGGGAGCTGATCAACTGCTGGTTGTCCTCTTTCACCTTCTTCATCTCCTGCTCCAGCGCCTTCAGGGAACTCTCCAGCGCAGACATCTTTTGGCCATCCTCTTTGGCTTTCTTGTGCAAGGCTTGGGAGCTGGCCTGTTCCTGGGAGAGTGTCCCCTTGAGGCTAGCAATGGTCTGCTCTTTCTCAGCCAGCTGGACCTCACGATAATGGAGGTTCTGCGCCGATAGCTGAAGTTCCCCCTGAAGCATGCTGGCCGCCCCTTTCAGGCGTTCCGTCTCTTGGTCCCGTTCGCGCTTCCCGGCATCAAAAGCGGTCATCATTTCGCTCAAGGCGATCTGTCGGATGTTCAGCTGCCGCTCCCTAGCGGCCAGCTCATCTTTCTGCCGCTTCTCCGCAGCGATCCTCTCAGCCTTCTTGTTCTGGAGGGCCAGCGTCAGCTTGAAGGAATTCCTGGACATGCGGTCCAGCTTGTCCTTACCCTTGCGCATCTGCTCTACCACCTCCCCGATCTTCTTTGTGGCGGCCATCTCGTGAGTTCTGGTGTCTTCGCCCAGCTGGTCTAGCCCGCGGCGAATGGCATCCAGGGCGCACTCTCCACTGATAGTAACTCTCGAGGTGGAACCCGAAGTGGTGTCCTCTTGGCGGTCCCCGGAAGCCAAGCTCTCCCTGATCCTCTCCAGCTCAGCTATCTCCGAACTGGCGCTGGAATCCAAGGAAAGCTGAGTGTATGAAACCAACTCCGAGCCCAAGAGAAGAGAACCAGGAGATGGCGCGTCTAGGTCGAGTTCCCCAGAGACAGGCAGCCTGTCGCTTTCAGCGCCGTGGAACTGAGGGGCAGACTGCGCCCCGACAGCGCACGTCGACGCACCTTTGGTCACTTCCCGGCCCTCGGAAGAATTGAGAGAAGGCGTCTCTGCTTGCCTGGCCTCATCCAGGCGCCCAGTTGGGACTGCGTTGGCCGCTGAAGTTTCTGAAAAAAAGAAAGCGGCAGCTGTAAGCGTCAAGGCCCGAAGAAGAGCAGCAAGAGAAGGTTTGGAGCTCACCTACGGCGTCCAAAGTCGTAGCCTCGGTCGCCCTCTTGGCGTGGGCTGGGGAAGTTGCAGTAATGCTCCCCTCGCCACTCCCCCGGCGGCCTTCGACCTCAGCCAAAGCTGGAGGAAGCATCTCCCCTCCGCCCTTTGGGACACTCGAGGCGGTGTCGACCTCCACGAGGTCGCGGAGCCTTTTGTTGCCCTCAGTCAGCTTGTCATCCCTACGGATCATCAGCAAAGGCTCGTTTCAAATCAAGCAGTCGGCATCGGAATTACGAAACTTTCAGAGTTCAGTTGAAGAACTTACTCTCGTGAGCGCTTGCTGCTCGTCATCCGCGAGGGCAGGTTAACCGACGCGCCAACGGAGCCTTGGGACGTCCCCGGGGCGTTGGCCGGCGGCGGAGAGTCGGAGGAGCAAACCATCCGGGGGGCTAAGACGAACCCCTCACCTTCGGTCTCCATGTCTGTCGGATCGTCTGCGTCGCCCGTCAGTTCCACGGGTGCTGGAGTAATAGTGGCCCCCGGGTCAGGGACCACGGGGGCACCAGAAGCTGGACGTAGGGGAGGCTCCACCTCCCCTGCCTCGTCATCATCATCATCGCTGTCATCGTCATTGTCATCGTCCTCGCTTTCCTCGTCATCACCTTGCTCGGCGTCTCGTTCCTCGCCGCCGGGATCCTCGTCTGAACCCGCTGAGCCACCCGCGGGTGTGTCCTCATCCTCCTCTGCTTCCTCCGAGGACTCTTCTTCCTCGTCAGAGCCAGAGGAGGCCCTGGGCCTGCGACCTTTTGGGGGCATGGGACCGTGGTCCCCCCCGACCCGCAAGGCCGAGGGCGTTGCACGGCGGCATCTGGTCCAGGACCACGGTTTTCTGCGGATCCTCGCACAAGGGAGCGATCCCTTGTGGAAGATTAAATCGAAGACCCGGGACGAACAACTTAGTTATTGTGAGATCCTGGCTCAGGGCTTAACAGGATTGATAGAATATTAATATCAACAAGTTGCAACTTCTTTTCCGGAAGCTCATCTGGAAGGAACTCCGAGGTTAAGCGTGCTTGGCCCGGAGCACTCCAAGGATGGGTGACCGACCGGGAACTGGTTCCCGGGTGCGCACGAGTGAGGACAAAGTGCGCAGAAAAGACTAGTGTTGATCTGTGGGGCCAGTCTGGAGATCCCAGCGAGCTGCCAGGGGTGACAGGCCCGGCCCGGGAGTTGCCGGGGTGTTACAATTTGGTATCAGAGCCGACCCTCGCGGTAACTCGGGCGTGTGCGGGTCAGTGGGTCGACATGTGGAGCATGTGCCGGCACTGGGCGCACAGACGGGTGCCAAGGGGGAAGTTCCTGGACTGGGGGCTGACCGACGAGGGCGTCGGTCTTCTAAGGGGGGAAGGATGTGAGATCCTGGCTCAGGGCTTAACAGGATTGATAGAATACTCATATCAACAAGTTGCAACTTCTTTTTCGGAAGCTCATCTGGAAGGAACTCCGAGGTTAAGCGTGCTTGGCCCGGAGCACTACAAGGATGGGTGACCGACTTCCCGGGTGCGCACGAGTGAGGACAAAGTGCGCAGAAAAGACTAGTGTTGATCTGTGGGGCCAGTCTGGAGATCCTAGCGAGCTGCCAGGGGTGACAGGCCCGGCCCGGGGGTGGCCGGGGTGTTACAGTTATGTTGTCCCGGATGGTGCCTGCGGGCATGTCCACGCCCCTCAGGCGGGACGGATCATCTGCACCCTGGAAGTCCCATGACGGGTGTGGCCTCTCCTGCAGCGGAGCTATTCGGTTGCGAAGGAAATGAGCGGCCACGACGGCGCCGGTCACCCCCTGATCACGAAGAAGCTTGAAGCGCTGCACCACCTCGAAGAAATCATCATCCTGACCGCTGGGGTAGCCCAGCGGCCACGACGGCGCCGGTCACCCCCTGATCACGGAGAAGCTTGAAGCGCTGCACCACCTCGAAGAAATCATCATCCTGACCGCTGGGGTAGCCCAACGGCCACGACGGCGCCGGTCACCCCCTGATCACGGAGAAGCTTGAAGCGCTGCACCACCTCGAAGAAATCATCATCCTGACCGCTGGGGTAGCCCCAGGTCTCCAGTTTCTCTGGGAGTTCCTTCGGTTCCTCCCATTGCGGAAGGGCCTCAGAGATCTCCACCAAGAACCATCGGTGCCTCCATTCCTCCCACCTGGACTTGGTCTCCATTAGAGGATATGATGGTTTGATCTTTTGACGGAAGACGAAGGTGACGCAGCCTCCCATCCATCTGTCCTTCACGAATCGAGGATAGAAGAAATGGCGAAATAATGCCACGGAGGGCATCACCCCTACAAACGCCTCGGAAAAATGGGAGAATACCGCCAAATCCAAGATGGCTCCCGGCGCCAGATGGAGAAGCTTCAGGTCATACGCCTTCAGGATCTCCAAGAGGAAATCGGAGAAAGGCGGTACGACGCCCATCAGCATGTACAAGTCGAAGATGGGGATCTGATTTGGCGGCCGTGTGTCGGAAGGGGCGATAATCTTCGTCGCCTCCCGGACAAGGACGCCTCCTACCTCGGACGCCACCACACCGTAGTGGGAAGCTTCCCGCAATGTAACAGCCCGAAAGTTGTGAACCTAAAAATGTGAGTAAAATTTCCACTTTTTATGTTTCATGCATCTTAAGCATCCATCTTAACTTGACAAAATAGAAGAAATGGAAATTGTGAAACTATTAAAAGAGGCAATTTCCAAACCAAATTTCATTTGCAATGCAAGTGCTCAAATGGCAACTCCAAACTTAATCATGAGCATCCATAAATTGCTAAAAATAAATTTAACCTTGTGGAGAAACATTAAAGGGAGGCAAGGCCCTACTCAAATTTCAAATCAATTAAAGTATTCAAATTTTTGCAAAACAAAATTACTTGACATCTTATAATTGTCAAGGAAGTTTCCAGAGTTCAAAATTAATATTTTGAACTTGCTTTAAAAATTCTAAAGGATTATAAATTGCATTTAGGAAAAAGACCATAAATAACCCCTATGAACAAATGTGGGGCAAAACATTTTATTTTTTAAGCACCAATTTTTGTGGAGCATCTATATGACAAGGGGAGACTACCCAAATAATTTCATAAATTTTGGGGTATTTGAAGTGCCTCAATTAAATCACTATTTTGCTACTGATTTTGAAAAGAAACAGAAACAGAAGAATGCAGAGAAGGCCAGGGGGTTATCTGCAAAAGTGTCTTCGTCCTCTTCCTGTAGCGACCGCACGGCGAGCTGCTGGAGCCGCACCCGCTCGCCGCCGTGCCCTCTCCTGCTCGCCGCTGCTCACCGCGAGGGATAAGACCACCACGAGGCCTGCCCTCTCTCTCCCCTCAGATATTTCTGCTTCCTCTCTCTCTCATTTTTTCCCCACCATGGCCGAGCCGAAGCCGAGCTGCCGCCGCGCATCACCGTCGACTGAAGCCTCCCCGAGCCAAGCGAAGCGCGTCACCACCTTCGCCTCGTCGTCCTCTTCGTACTCGTGCAAGGAATCGCCGTGGGGTCGCCCGCATCGTCGCCGCCGTCCGCGCCTTCTCCGACTCCGGCCGCCGCACGTCGAGCACGCTCGCCGTCGATTCCGACCTCCTCCTTCACCGCTGCAAGCACCCACGCGTCGAGGGTGAGTGCGCCGTCCTCCTGGACATCTCCATCTTCCCTCCCCCTGCTCTGTGCCTCGCTGTCGTGCGAGATGAAGCACGGCCGGCCGCCGCGACCGCGCCGGTGTCGTACACGGACACGTCGTCGTGTGGCCTCGTGGTCACTCACCAGCACGCACACGAGCACGCACACGTCGCCCGCGCACGAAGGCGCCGCCGCTGGAGGTCGTCGCTGGCCGTTGATCTCCGACGAGCCCCGCCCCTGTTGCCTGTCGCTCGTTCTTCAGTTTCGTCAGATCCCGCGCATACACCACAAAAGAAACCCGACCTACTTACTAACACCAACACAGCACTAGCCCAGTGGCAGAAGCCACTCCGCATCGCGCGCGAGCGCACGGGTTCGATCCCCAGCGGAGGCAAATGCCTCAACCTTTCTTTTTGGAATTTAACTCCGCGGCCAGCCCCACCTGTCATCGGCCCTAGATGCCTGCGTGGCCCTGGACCCACTGGTCAGTGTCACAGGCTAGCTCAGCTCTGGGTATAAAACGTTCGGTTAACATTTCTGGAAAATAAAAGAAAGGGCAGAACATATTTAAAAGCCTCAACCTTTCTTTTTGGAATTTAACTCCGCGGCCAGCCCCACCTGTCATCGGCCCTAGATGCCTGCGTGGCCCTGGACCCACTGGTCAGTGTCACAGGCTAGCTCAGCTCTGGGTATAAAACGTTCGGTTAACATTTCTGGAAAATAAAAGAAAAGGCAGAACATATTTAAAACTTGGAAAATTCATAACTCGAGTTTTGGAATTTAACTCCGCGGCCAGCCCCACCTGTCATCGGCCCTAGATGCCTGCGTGGCCCTGGACCCACTGGTCAGTGTCACAGGCTAGCTCAGCTCTGGGTATAAAACGTTCGGTTAACATTTCTGGAAAATAAAAGAAAGGGCAGAACATATTTAAAAGCCTCAACCTTTCTTTTTGGAATTTAACTCCGCGGCCAGCCCCACCTGTCATCGGCCCTAGATGCCTGCGTGGCCCTGGACCCACTGGTCAGTGTCACAGGCTAGCTCAGCTCTGGGTATAAAACGTTCGGTTAACATTTCTGGAAAATAAAAGAAAAGGCAGAACATATTTAAAACTTGGAAAATTCATAACTCGAGTTTTGTATTTCAGAAAATTATGAACTTGGTATCAAAATTCTCAGAATTTTATAACCTAACCAAATATGTAACTCATTCATGCAAATGATTGTTTTAAATTCACCTTTCTTTTTGGAATTTAACTCCGCGGCCAGCCCCACCTGTCATCGGCCCTAGATGCCTGCGTGGCCCTGGACCCACTGGTCAGTGTCACAGGCTAGCTCAGCTCTGGGTATAAAACGTTCGGTTAACATTTCTGGAAAATAAAAGAAAAGGCAGAACATATTTAAAAGCCTCAACCTTTCTTTTTGGAATTTAACTCCGCGGCCAGCCCCACCTGTCATCGGCCCTAGATGCCTGCGTGGCCCTGGACCCACTGGTCAGTGTCACAGGCTAGCTCAGCTCTGGGTATAAAACGTTCGGTTAACATTTCTGGAAAATAAAAGAAAAGGCAGAACATATTTAAAACTTGGAAAATTCATAACTCGAGTTTTGTATTTCAGAAAATTATGAACTTGGTATCAAAATTCTCAGAATTTTATAACCTAACCAAATATGTAACTCATTCATGCAAATGATTGTTTTAAATTGTGTTTCATTGTAAAATACAAATTCATCTGTTAGTTTTGCAAATTTGGGAATCTCATATCTTTTTATATATGGGTCAGAAAAATACAAACTTGGTCTCTAAATGATCAGGAGAACAAACCTTATGTTTTGACATCAGATTCAATTTCAAATAAATATTTTCAATGGCTGTTTTCTTGTACTGTATGAAAATGGCAGAAAAGGATTAAATTTGGAAAAAGTAATAACATTATAAAAATTGATCCAAAAATTAAGTGTGATATACCAAAATGTTCAACAACAAAAGTACTTCAAGTTTCACTTCATTTTTAAGCATGGATAAATAGTTTTAGTGTTGTTTAAAATGAATTGCTAAAATGGCAGCACTAAATCAAATATTGAAAATGCAATAACTTTTTATTGGTTAATTAGAAAAATGTGTTTAATATATCAAAATGCTCACATTAAGATGTATTGTTCAGTAGCATCATTTCCCATGCATTTTGCACAAAATATCAGTATTGTATATTGTAGGGTGACAACAACATTAAGTTAAATGTGGGGATTTAATTATATGGTGATTAAATTTCATTCCTTGCACCCCACTTAACTTGTTAAGTAATTTCAGTGCATCAAAATGTCATGCCATCATGTGTTTGCGCATTGCACCTACTTTGCTTGTGTGGTGATTGATTGTGTCTTTCCGGTATTTTATGCACCTATAGATCAAGGAGTCGGGGTTTCTCCACAATACCCTGACAACCAGTATTACCAGCCCGTTGAACAAGGCAAGCGTAATCCCCCCTCTGAGCATGTCTCCTCCTATGTTTTCCGCAGATATTTTCTCCACTATAATATTGCATGCGATTCCAAATGTCAATTTGGTTGGATTAGAGTATCCTATTAGATGCATTATGTTTTCCGATGCCATTACCTGTTTCCCTCCTAATATCCATAGGATTGTTGTGTTGTCCTGAGTTAATTATATCCGCTATGTCTATGCTTAGCCCTGCTTAGAGAAATGCTTAGTCGTCCGGTGGATATGTTATTGTTGGAACTGTGGTGGAATGTTCGGATGATGGTGGAAAATGGTGGTGACATATAATAACATGTTTAAAGGCGGGGATGAGAGGCCACATGGAATGTGGTGGGTTGTCTCGTTCTCGCCGCCTAAGTGCGAGTTCTCCCCTTCGAGCCAAGACCGAGCGTGCACCCATGCGTGAGGCCTATGCAATTGCAGGAACCCTCATAGACTAAATAGCTCGAGCGGGGCTAGCCAGGGTCCTCTAGTTCGGGCTTCCATTTGCGCGTGCGTGATGATGGTGGGATGAACTGAGATGAGGATTGTGGTATTAGGAAAATGAGTGGCCGTGGGGCGGGGTGATGTGATCCTGGCAGTCCTACCGCCACTGATGATCCTGGAAAGTCCTTAACGAGGGAGAAGTCGACACCGCTCCCACCCAGCCGGCTCTCCAAGGAAGAGAGCTAATGATCAGGTAATGGGCCGGACGGTACGCGTGGTAAACATTGTACACCCCTGCAGGGTAAATCTTTTCGAAAAGCCGTGTCCACGGTTAAGGACGACTTGGTGACGGATTCAGAGACCATAGAAAACTTGAAAAGAATGATTAAAACCTGAGTACTAAAGGTACTACCCAGAATGCAAGGTTGACTTCCTCGAGGGTGATTCGGGGAGGTGCCTTTGATGAACAGGTACAATGGTTGGTGATAGTTGTTGATGAGAAAGGTGATGAAAGAAAGAGTACTTCTTACCCCTTTTCAAAACAATCTGATTAGTCGATGCCATGGAGTTATGTCTTTTCAAAATAGAATCAGCTTTATGCAAAACAGCCATACAACCTTGAGAGCCAATCATCGAGCATATATTAGCTCTTAATCTTGCGAGTTCGTCGAACTCAACGTCGTTTGCTTATTTTCAGGAGAGGACTTCACCGACACCGAAGGTGGGTTCTTTGTGGACGTCGACGAGTAGTCTGGGGTTCCCAGGTGGCAGCTTGGGACATCCCGGAACAGCTGGCGCTGTGATGTTTATGTGTAGGCCTCTTAGGCCAGAATTTGGTTCTTGTTGTTTAGAACAACCTAATTTGCTTCCGCTTGTTGAATGTTGGGTCTGTGACCTCTGGTTGTCATTTGCTATCTTTCTCTATTATAAGAGTTGAACTATAATGATTTGTGTCGTAGAGTCTGTGATGTGCCAGTTGTTCCACAAGTCTTGATCTCTCTATTATGCTTTGATAGTGTGTCTGGTGGTATCGGATAACCGGAGACACAGTATCACTGTATAGCAGTCGGGTCAGGGCGCCACACGCAAGTTCTTGCCGCCAGCATAAATGCTGTCGAACAAAGCTTGCTCCCTGCGAAGCTCTGCCTGCCTAAGATTCCGCGCTGCCCTCCAGCTTTTCCTCTTAGATTTGGGAGACGGCAGCTCCCGAATTATGCCAACAACGCCCTTTGGTTTCTTCCTTGCTGCGGGCTTCGTGCGAGCCATGAGGAGGGTGGATCGACGGCGGCGGCGCGGAGGAAGAAGATGAAGCAGGGGTTGAGCTGGGGATTTCTGGCGGGGTGGTTCGGTAACGGCAACCAAGCCCCAAGCGGGAGTCTAAGGAAGTTCCCCACGCGTCACGTCGCGGCCCCATTACTCCGACGGGCGCGGGGATCGAGGAGACGTGCCGACTTCGGCGCACCCAACCGTTGGATGCACGGTCAAAGCACGCACGAATCGCAACGATCGGGATGATTCGGTCAAAAGGACTCGGAGGCTCGTCTCTACCTTGACCCGGCGGGCCCCACCAGGAAGGTCAAGGAAGCCAGGCGCCGGGACCCACTTTGACCTCTTTTTGGTCATGGCCTCGGCAGCTGCTGAAGCAAAGCCGCCGGGACCATGCCCGGGGGCTACAGTCACAACAGTGGAACACGGGGTTCCCCTAGTGCTGCCAAAGTGGGTCCACCGCCTGTGGGCCCAGCGTGAAGATGGACAAGACCAAGGCGCGGTGCAAAGCTGGCGAGCACCCCGCGCATCATCCAAGCCTGCCGGGTGCGAAGGACCCCGGGGTCCCTCGCACCCCGGAAGAGAAGAAGGACCCCGAGAGCCCGAGGCCCCGGCAGGGCCGGACTCCCTCTCGGGTATCGAGCCGTACCAGACGAAGATAGGGTTTCCAGCACCCCCCCGAAGATAGTAGAAGAACCTAGAAGACTTGGGAAGCAAGGCGCAAGCAGGGAGCACCACCTGCGGTATGCCAGCTTTCCTCCACCTCGCTTTCCCCCAAAGGGCGGGGGATCTCACCAAACCGAAGGAAGATACTTGGAGGAGAAGAGGCCACGTCGCCACCTCAACCATGGAGAGGGGGAATCTCCCGCCAAGACCCCCTCACGCTCCTCGCGTGACCCTTGTGGCACCCCTTGTCTATAAAAGGAGGGCCAAGTCATGGCGAGGAGGGGAGGACGAATCCAAGGCAAGACACAAGCCAGAGCACAGCTGGAGATAGCTAGGGCAGAGAGGAAAAGGGAGGTGATCTCCTCAGGGCCAGGATCTGCCCTTTCTTCCTCCTCTCGCCAAAACCCTTCCCGGGTACCTCGCCGGGACTCCATTGTAGCCACACCATGATACCTCCATCTATCCAGACATGCAGGAGTAGGGCTGTTAGCCTTCGGGCGGCCTGAACCTGGGTAGATCGCTGTGTCCCTTGTTTGTTTTCCACACACGCAGAGAGAGAGAGAGAGAGTGACGGAGAGCTCGCCGACGGTACTTCTCCGGGAGACGTCTTCCAGCCTCTTTCGCGCCCCTACCGAATCTACAAAGGGGGTGTCCCACATCCCCGGTGTCCGTCCTTCGTGACACGACAATGTGTTTTTGAAATCATGAGAATCAAAACAGGCACTTCATAGGAATTTTAACGGAATGTAATTCCTATTCCTTTGTCCCAAACGGTACGTAGGTTTTCTTTCGACATGAATCATACCCTTCAAAATTGCTATGCTTTATTTTCAAAGGAGGCCTAAAATGCTATTTTAGCGGACGAGCTCCACAAACACATACACTATAGCATGTATTATTGATAAACCAAAGTATCGTGTGTCAGTTAGACACTTGAGGATGTATGATTTCAAGGGACTAGTAGTTCCAGCCTACAAAACTTTGCTGGAGATGGGATGGATTTGTTCTTGCAGATGATGGTGGCAGTGGTCAACCATCGTTTTTCATGTCCCTTCTTTCTTCATTTGTTCTTCATCGTGGCTGTTATTGCTCACCCTGGATGAAGTCTTGCACCTTATTAGAATCACGGTGATCATGATTTCCTTTTCGGTTTTTTTCTATTTCATTCTGCAGTTTATCGCTAAAAAGAATCATAGATATTCGATAGTGCAATCTATCTTGTCAAGACATACAGTTTACAATTAATACACGGATTTCTGAAACTCATTTCCGCACTGATAAATTTGGCTCCTTTCACATTAGACATTTGGAACTACTGCTCTTACGTTTGTGTCCGCTCTGTACAAGAAAACGCAAGAACACTGGAGGCATATAGAGACCGTAATGGGATAATCCTGTGCGCTGTACATAGTGAGCAACTCAGGATAGCTTCTGTGAAAGAACTAAAGATTGATTCATATATTTGATCTGTACAAGCTCTGATGATATGTACTTCAACTATTTAATAAAAATAGTATGACTACCAGCAAGACAGTGTTCGTACTCAAAGCAGGATAGTCTTGAGTTAAGATTCATCTTCATTTAGGGAGAATTTTATGATCTATTGAGAATCACCGAGCAGGCAACGGAAATTATGAACCATGCCAGCAAGAAGTAGCCGACAAGCCTCGTTGGCAACTCATCCTCTGGTTCCTGTTGCATAAATCAAGCACACCTCTGAATAGCTATACATGACCAAAATCGAAATTAACAAAATTTTAACTTGGAGCATGTTGATGAGTTTGTTCATCATTACTACTAGTCAACTTTAAGCGATGAGCATTCATCTAGAAACCATCTATTCTGCTACGGGCTGATGCAAACCTTTGGAGGATCTGGTGCCAACTCCAAGGGGTCAACTTCGAAAGGCCAGACATATCGCTCAGGCTGTCCATTTCTTGACAAACTCCAATCGTATAATCTTCTCTCTTCTTCGGTTGATAGTATGGTAAAAGATTCCTACAATAGTGCACATATGATAAAGTACTGGAAATTGAACTGGATAAAGAGAATTAGTATGACTCTTAATATTGGCTGAAAACCTTTAATAGGTCATGTTCCTTGCTGATTTCCTCTTCTTCCAGTCCTTGGCTGTTTAGTTGTTCACACCTTTTCTCATATGCAGTTTTAACCTGATTTCAAGGTTAAGGTTGGCAAAATTTCAGAAACTGCACCTACAATCTTATTACCAGCTAGCTCGCACATAGGGAGGCTAATATATATATCAGTCCAGACTTGAATTGTGAAGATCGTGATTTCTAGAACCTCTTGACAATTCCCAAGTTAAAACATACTGATGATATAAAGCTATCATCCAACTTAAGGATGGTTGAAGTATGCTGGTCGCAGTGGAGCCAGCCAGTGTTTCGTCTTGTTCGGTACCATGTAATACTTTGGATGGAAAAGGTTGTCATACTCTTCGCAAGACCGCGTCTACCAGCTACATTCAGCAATCCACATGCTATGTTAATGAGATGCAACTATGAGAAATTTCATTGTACCTCATCGGTTGATGCTAATTTTGTGATTCCAAGCCTCCCATAGTGATCAGCATCTGTAATTGCTGCAAGCATTGAAAGTTTCCATTCAACATGAATAGTTTCTCAACAGATAACTATGATGTAGCGGGCTGAACGATTCCGGTGTAAAACATAGTAATTCGAATGCATAAATCACAGAAAACAACCGAAGAAGAGATTAGTTGTGATGTCCAGGATTAGTTGCTTGCTAGAGATTAGATAGAAAAAATGGCATCAGCAGGAGTGGTACAAACTACAAAGCAAACACGAAGCACCCACGAAGGCCGCGCATCGCCTTCTGCACGTTGGCTGTGGAGATGATCGAGTAGGGAGGCCGCGTGGAGGTGGCTGCTCCGCCGGCGACGTCTGTTCCCGCGTCGGGATCTCCCTCCGCTGCCGCAGCCAGGTCCTCCGAGGCCGCGGCCCCGCCGTCGGCCGCGGCGGCGGCGCATCGCGCGCGGAACGACGCTGCGGCGAAAAATCGGGCGGGGTGGAGGTGGACGCGGCGGCGGGTAGACAAGGAGGATACGGTGGCCGGCGCCGCCGGGGAGGTGACGCCAACGGCAGCCATGGGGAGTGGAGGGGGAAGCGCGCGGGAGATAAGGGAAGTCGGGATGGAAATAGAAGTTTTTGGCGTTTTGTTTTCCACTGTTTATTGAGAAAAAATGTCTACAACGATCAGTTTTTTTCGAAACACAGTACAACATAGACACGCTCACACACGCGCATACACTCACCCCTATGAACGCACGCACACACATCGTACCCTATGAGCACCTCCGAAATACTGAGCTGGCGGGTCGAATCTTGAAACCGACGAAGTCACCACTGACGTCTTGCTATCGACGGGAAC
This sequence comes from Poa pratensis, assembly GCA_947311845.1. Taxonomy (NCBI): domain Eukaryota; kingdom Viridiplantae; phylum Streptophyta; class Magnoliopsida; order Poales; family Poaceae; genus Poa; species Poa pratensis. Next base: position 16,192,951 of record CAMZMU010000085.1, on the reverse strand, counting down.
GTCACATCCCACTGAAGAATATTCCGCCTATAAATGAGAAACACATGTGTAAAACCTGGGGTTTAAACTCTAATGGGCTGGAGGTACAACCACCCTGCTAACCATTTTGCCACAGGCAAGTTCTCGACCATCGACTTTTCTCTAAGTCCACTTTCAGACCCTCAACGAAAACAAAATACTTGAATCCATGTTCATCGTTTCTGCCACCTAGATGAGAATCTACAAAGCCCATTCTATTTGGTTTTAAAACATGTTTTCAACGCATTTTTGAAGTGTCAAAATATTTGGTCAACAATTTCGATGCGTAAAAATATTATATATGCTCGCAGAGTCGTTTCACGTAAACCCGACATCTAGTTTGTAAACGACGCAGCCGTCCTTCCAATATCTAAACTCTCCAAAAATGGAGTTTCATGGTTGCTCCACGTGGCAACATAGATAAAGATAGATATAATATTACTTATTCATTCAGTTTAAAAAGGGCCCAAAATTTTACTTCAACAGTGCTGCTCTTATGTAAATTTTGCCAAAAATATTTGTAAACAAGTATAATACTTGTGCTGCTATATAATAGAAAGGTCAACACGAGCGCACAGGCTAACTGCCAATAAAAATATTCATGTTCCCGCATGCCTCTTGTCCTGTGACCACTGCGGACTCTTTTCCATCGATTTGACTTTGAATCTGGAAGTACCGTCACAACTCTAACTGATTCGGCTGCGAATTCACCACTGCTCAACGACACCACATATCAGGAGGAATTTTTTTTGAAGCGCGACTGTAGGGCAACCGCCCCACATCATTTTCTATTTTCTCATCTCAAGTCTCAGCAAAATGTACAAATATTTACAAAAAGAGGGGGGAGGGAGAGAAAGGGTGGGAACTATATACAAATATTGAATTGGCTGGTGCTTGAATTTAATATGGTATCGGAGCCACGAGCTCTTAAGTTCAAGACTCTGCCAACACAATATAAAAAAAAATGATTCTCATCGTATTCTTGGGAGACTAAAATAGCCTAAACGTGAGGGAGTGTAAGAATTTGACACCACTATGGTGAAAACTGTTTGTGCAAAAAGTTGGCTCGTGTATCTGCACCTCATCGTGTTTTTTTTTTTTTTTGGAGAAAGTTAAATGCCCTTGTGGAACTAAGCAAACAGAGCCATGAAATCCTTAGTACTCATCTCCTGAAACTTTATATAGAATTATGCGGCGAACGGAATATTGTGTTCCATTTGTAAGATAGCTTTCTGAACTTGGTTCTACATAGAGGGGTGTCAAGATATCGTTCTCTCGGAGATGAAAGTTTGGGCACATCTTCTAGTTCCACCATGGACTCATCCATGGAAAAGAAACTGGATTCCGGATGGCCGAACAAAATCGTGATCCAACTCCCATATTTTCGTTTCCAACGCAACATTATTCTATTATTACACAGCGGTTGCCAAGTAAAGAAGCGCAATTACAGGCTTACAGCTTTACACGGAAAGGACGCCTTCACAGTTTACTAGACGGACCAAGATACTTGGAATAGCGGGCTTGCGCGATGATTTTGCCAGATTTCTTCTTCAGTTCCACAGTAGCCACTCCTACTGCTTTTCCAGCACGCAGAACCTTAGCCTCGATATCAATATCTTCCTGCAAATGGCAACATATGTTATCATCATTATTCTGCAATATCACAGAGAACTTAGGAAAGCAAGCACTGGTATTCCAACAGCTCAACTTAGGTATCACGATTGATGGTCATCCATGCACTTTGGAATAAAACAACTGCAACTTGGGCACTTGGTTAGGCTTTAGCACTAGAGCATTTCTAACAAGAATTATAAACTAATAAATCTTCATACACCAAAACTGATAAAATATGTCCTCAGTCCGGACTTTTGACTTAATTGGCTAGTGCAGCCATTCAATACATAAAAGTAACACTCACATTCGAAACAATCAATCATGTTTGTCCCTAATACTACATCCAATGTCTCTGGATTGTAAATTTGTAATATAGGAAAGCACAACATCACTTGGCAACAGATTAATTAGATGCTATTTGCGAACGTTGTAATCTCTTAAATTTTGGCAACAGATTACTCCATGTAAATTGATCACACAACATGCATTCCAAGGCAATTCGGTAAGAAAGTCACTCACATCCGAAAAAGCAGCATCCAGGTAGGAGATATTCATCTCTAGAGGTGAGCCCCTGGTCTGTGCCCCAGCAGTGTAGAAGACAGCAGAACCCACCAAGTCAACCAGCGACGCGGTTGCACCACCGTGCAGGAAGCCGCCCGAGTTCTGTGATAGCCCAACAACACAATCATCAGCGAAATGCACGAATAACATGCTGCTCAATGGATGACGGCAGAACTTGGTGTTTTAGTGAAAATTTAGATGGTGAACTGCGCAGCTTTGAGTGAATACTATAGCAAAGGTCAACCCAGTTATTCTGAAATTAAGTTGCTTAGCTACAGTACGAAGGCAACAAATTTGTGAAGAAATGCCAATGAAATTGCAGTGGATAGGGAAATTATGCTTGGGTTCTACTGAAGTAATTAGCAAGCATGAAGCAGGAATTGACCGGGGAAGAGGCTAGATCTGCAGGAGGCTCACGAGGAGACGGGCGGGGACGGCGAAATGACATAGGAGGCGGCCGGGCTCGACGGCGTGGACGCGGATGCCGCAGAGCACGAAGGCGTCGTAGAAACCGGAGGGCAGCGCGTCGACCTGCTCCGTCGGCACCGACTCGGCCGCCGCCTCCTCCAGCAGCCGGCGAGCCTTCTCCAACGCCGCAGACGTCGACGCCATCGTCAGTCCGATGATAGAACCACCGATTGGGGAAAGAGGACGGACTTCCCTTGGTCCTGCTGGGCTGGACAAAGCGCCACCACTACTGGGCCTGGCCGCCTGGGCCTGACCAAACGAAACCGGACCGAAGGCCCAGGCCTGGGTCGTGTGCTGCTCCGGTGGGTGGGAGAGAGAGGAAGCGCCGCCCCGTCGACCTCCCCTCGCCGTCGGGCTCGCCACGCAGCCTCACAATCAGTGACCCCGCCAACCTCACCGGCGTCTCGCTCTCACGGCTCCTCTCCGCCATCCGACCCATGGCGCCGCCGCTAGCCGCCGTTGTACGGCTCGCCGCCGTCTCCCGCGCCCTGGTCCTCGCCCTCTCGCTGCTCGCTCGCCTGCTCTTCCGCCCCTACGACACCTCGGCCTCCCTCCACCCGCCCTGCCTCTCCTCCCCCTCTCCCCCTTCCTCCTATAACTCCACCGCCGCCGCCGCCGCTGCCGCCATCTCGTCCTCGGCCGTATGGGACGGGGTCCACTTCGCCCGCTCCGCCGAGTGCGGCTACGAGTACGAGCAGTCGTTCGCCTTCCTCCCACTCCTCCCCGCCTCCATGGCTCTCCTCTCCCGAACCCGTAAGTCACCTCACATCTTCTTCTCTTTTCTTGAGGTGCCTGCTTGATCTGATCTGCTGTTGCGTGTGTCTGGCTCGCCTTCCTCCCTGCAGTGTTCGCGCCGCTGGTGCCGGTGCTGGGGTACAGGGCCGTGCTCGTGATCTCCGGGCATGTTCTCAACAATGTGGCGTTCGTTGCCGCCGCAGCCTACTTCTATAGGTGACTGACTTTCTTCAGCAACGCATGTTTGGTTTCAATTTCATTCGGTGTAATTAGGACTTTTAATTTAAGTGCTGGTTTTAGGTTCTTGGAACAGCCGACTGTGCTTGGCAGATAGGAATGCAAATAGCATGCTGTGTCCGTTTCATTTTACTGGAGTTGTGCATGCCCGTAGAGAATTTTCAGGCTGTTAGAGCATATGTGTTTTGATTGGCGAGCGTTATTGTCTACTAGTGTTGGTTCATTCAGTCGTTGAGATGTTTGGTGTTTCAGACATTCTTGGTATCGATCCGAGTGACTGGATTGCATTGTTTTATAGTGTTCGAGTAGCTGCAATACAAAATCCTTCACCAGTTTCAAGTTGTAGTGCACTCATTTCAAGTGCGGGATGGCCAGCTTCTAGTTTGTAAACGTTGCCCTTTGTCTTGCACTTCCAGTATGGCTAAAGTGACTCTGCTTCCTGCAGATTGTCTCTACTGATCTTGATGGACTCAGGAGCAGCCTACCGAGCTTCTGTTCTTTTTTGCTTCAATCCTGCTTCTGTGTTCTACTCATCACTGTAATTTTCTTTCCCTTCATTCCACAACTAGAAAAACGAATCACTCACTTATGATGAATTAACATCAAAATGTTTCTTTTTTTATTTTGTTTTGGCAGATATACAGAAAGTCTTTATGCACTATTTTCACTTGGAGGGCTGTTCTACCTGTTTTCCGGTGCCAATACCGTTGCAATGATAATGCTAGCTCTCTCTGGTTCTGCTAGGTCAAATGGAGCACTTAATGCTGGTTATTTCTGTTTTCAGGCTTTGCTACAAGCATATGATGCTGCTATCCATAAGAAAAGGCCCATAGTAAGTTATATTCTAGTCATTCTGAACTTTTGTATTGTTTTGCATGGTGCTTATTATAACTAGCAGAAGAGCCACACTCATAGTCATATGCACCCCTTTGGGACTTTCACCAGGAAATTGAAGAGATTCTCAAAAAGTTTATTGTAGCTGTAGGTGTGAAATTTCGTGTTAATGTGAAACATTGTGCAAAAATATGATTATATGTGCGCTGTACAGTAGGAGAAGAGAGTGTACACAAAGTCACAAATGATAATTCAATCCTTTTCCTTTGTTTTGTTTATGGACGTATGATCAAAACTGTCCACAAAATTTGCCTGTGCATGTCTTTCGCATGTTTTACCAATATGTTTTTTTTTTTACTTTTCTGAAATTCCTGAGTTCAGTGCGACAAAAATGCATACAAATGTGTGCCTTATATGTTGCATTGTTCTATGCAAATGTTTTGCTGGGCTACATAAGATGCTGGTAAGGAAAATCCGTGTATCTAACGGCATTACATTTTTGTTTTGCCCAAGTTGGCAGTGCAGGCCCTTATTACTGGATTTGTGCGCTCCACTTTTATATTCCTACCGTTCTTTGCTTTCCAAGCTTTTGGATATTTGAACATGTGCCTGCACGGGAACACAGATGAGCTCAGGCCATGGTGCAAAGCAAAATTGCCCCTTTTGTATAGTTTTATTCAGAGCCACTACTGGTAATTATTTCTATCTTAGCTTTACCAGCATTAGCTTCATATTTTATGAAATCTGACCATTGTTTTGCACTAGTATTATTGATTTAATTACTATCTGCTTCTGCAGATAGTATTCCGTTTTCTGTCCCAAAAACTCAGATATAAATGCCTTTGTGTCGTTAACAAGAGTTTTGTTTTTTGCGGGAACTGTTCTTGCGAGTATACAACCATGAAAATTTCACATTTATCTTTGTGGACTGTAATTTACCTGTTCCTTCTGTGTTCTGTTTTATCAGTAGTGTATGATGTTAGGTGGTTAGGATGCCATGCTTGGGCTCCATGCCCAACATATAGGAAACGGGCCAAATCTATATGTGCGACTTTGAAATGTTGTGCTGTTCTAAACCGTTGATTAAGAATGTTCATGTCCCATAGGATTGTACATAGCTTATATTACTAAGCTTTGCTCTTTGACTAATGGCTATTATCTCTTGACCACTTATGAGTCATGTTTACAGTCAAAAACTTGTGAGACTCATTATGCATGAGCTTTACACTATTTTCTATCTTTTCAGGGGAGTTGGTTTCTTGAGATACTTTCAGGTGAAGCAGCTCCCCAACTTTCTCTTAGCTTCACCGGCACTATCTCTTGCGGTTTATTCTATAGCTCATTACACAAAAATGCTTCACCAACTCTTCCAGTCAAATAGCATACACGACCAGATTATTGCCATTGTTGAGGGGAGGCCAGTTGAAGCATGTGAAAGCTCAGATGTAGACACGGTGTTGAAGAGTGAGTTTTCTACTGGACTAAATAACAAAAAACAAGGTACTATTACATTTCTCAGCTGAACATATTTCCACTATCCTAAAAGACTGTCGGACACATCATCGAATTGATATTATTAAACTTTTTTAAAGATACTATTGTCTCTAGTTGGCTAATATATAAATTCTATAAATAAATTTACTATGAAGGTGGCCTAGGAATTTGGAAAGTTTGTAGTTACCTGAGGAACAGAGAATTGACATCAACCGAATGGATTTGAATAAAGCTTAATGTACCTAACTCTGCACTATTTGAACAGCATATACTGAGGTTAAGAAGAGAAGATCTGCTGCGGCCGAGGCTGCTTCGGCATCTTTGGTTGGGAATAGGTCAACCGGTCGAACTCTCAGTGTTGATAAGGATGAGTGCTCCATACTAGTTCTTCCTTTCATTTTACATCTGGCATTCATGTCATTTACTGCCTTCTTCGTGATGCACGTCCAGGTCAGTATAAATGATTGTGACACTGAAAGGAATTTATTTTTAGGTCCCGCAGAGTCCATTACTCAAGTCTCATCTGTTTTTTCCTTGGTCCAGGTGTCGACGCGATTTCTGTCTGCCAGTCCACCGATCTACTGGGCGGCTTCACGCATTTTGATTTCTCGAAAGGGCTCTAACAAGGGATGGGGATACTTCATCGTTGTTTACTTCATTGCTTATATTCTTCTAGGCAGTTTGCTCTTCCCCAACTTCTACCCGTTCACATGAGCTCAGCTGTACTGTTACACGTGAATTGTACTAGTAAAGGTGCACGTGCAACACTCGTCTCCATTTTTTAAAATAATCTTGAAAAATTGTTTAAATGATTTTTAAGTATTTATATGTTTATATGTACTAATCGACATGAAAAGAAAAAATCTGAAAGGAATATATTTAGGTCAACTGCTCATTTCAGAATGGAAAGAAGAAAACATTGGATCTCACTCTCGTACATTATGATTTTTGACCGAGTCTAGCAACCAAATGTCTACAAGACTCGTGAGGCAGCCCAGCCATTAACACATCTTATTGTGTTCTGTGTGATCCACGTCATGTGTACAATAGTTAATCAGGTGTTGAATTCTTTTTGTGTGACAAGTAGAAGAAATTATTATCAGTCAAAGCTGAAGGTGGAAGGGACCAGCCATAGGAACTGGAATTGTGCAACTATAACTCTATAAGCATCAGAAGGTGTAGTAAGTTACTACAAGAAAGGGGATTGGGGCAAGAGATTTTATTATTTTCTAGAAGGGCTTATCGTTTCTGTGCCCTACCTACCTCAGTTTTATCTGTTTGTGCCACCCCGCGTAGTTTCTCTCGTCTGTGCCCTGGCAAACTCGCCGATGGCCAAGACGGCCGTTTCCGTCTGGTCAACCCCGTTTCACCGTAACTTGGCCTGACTTGTGGGGTCGGCCTGGCGCGGCACGTGAGTTGGAAGTGGGACCGGTCAAGTGGGGACAGGTAGCGAGTTAAGTGGGGACAAGAAGCGAAGCGAGTTAGATGGGGTCAGGAAGTGAGTTTAAGTGGGGTCTCGGCCCCACTTAATTAACTGAAATTATGTGTTAAACATGAAGTGTTTAGTGAGTTGATTAGTACGTCGTTAGCACTGAAATTAAACTGAAATTATGATTCATATTCACTGGAAACTGAAACTGAAATTAACCCGTGTTAACACTGAATTAGTTGGTTAGTATGTCGTTAACACTGAAATTATGATTAGAAATTACGTCGTTAACACTGAAACTGATTACAATTAACACTGAAACTGAAAATGAATAGACAAGATTAACACTGAAATTATGATTAGAAATTACGCGTTAACACTGAAACTGAAGCTGATTACAACTAACACTAAAACTGAAACTGATTAGACAAGATTAACACTGAAATTATGATTAGAAATTACGCGTTAACACTGAAACCGAAACTGAATAGACAAGATTAACACTGAAACTGATTCATAATTACTATTAACATTGATTACAAAAGATTCCTGCGGTTTTACAAAAGATATGACTAGATTAGCAGTGCTTTATGCACTGCTACTACGCCGGCGGCGGCCTAATACTACTACTAATCAGTAGCAGTGCAACTAATGCACTGCTACTGCATGCGTCGCCTCTGGGCTGGCGGTTCGTCGCCGTCGTCGTCGGAGTCGTCGGAGTCGGAGCCGTGGCCGTCCTCGCCGTCGTCGCCGTCCTCCTCGTCCTCATCCTCCTCCTGTGGAGGCTCCTCCTCCTGCTCCTCCTCCTCCTCGTCCTCCTCCTCCTCCTCGTCGTCGTCGGAGTCGGAGCCGTTGCCGTTGCCGTCCTGCGGCTCCAACTCCGGGTCCGAGTCCTCCTCCTCGGACCCGTCGTTGTCGTCGGAGTCGGGGTCGAAGTCGGGGTCGGAGTCGCCGTCCTCCCCCTGGTCGTCGTCGTCGCCCTCGCCGTCGTCGTCGGAGCCGGCGTGCTCCTGCCAACGCCCGTGGCCCTCTTCCTACCACGGGATCGGGTTCCCTTCTCCGTCAGACTCGTCCGGGATGTCTGGGTTCGCCCACCATGGATCCATTGCAGAGAAGGGGGTGGTTGGGGTTTTTCGGGCTGGAGAGAAGAAGGAAGAACTGCACAATGGCAATGTCGAGAAGAGAGAACCGAGTGAACCGCAATGCAATGGATTGGGGTTTTTATGTGCGATGAAGGGATAGTGATGAATTCACTGCCGCCGGCGCGTAGATCGATAACCGCTTGGGGCACCGAACAGTCGGCAGCCGGTCGCTTCATTTTCTTGCCAACGCGATGTGAAATGACAACACGATTTACAGTTTTTATTCGCAATGATGACATCGTGTGACCGCGCTTCACGTCTAGTCGAACTGACATGCCTGTAAATGTTCACCACGTCATCTGGTGCCCCTTGACGTGTCGAGTCCAAGTGTTGAACAGTTGATGTGCGTCGTCGTTCTGGTCAAATTGAATGCAGTTGGAGACGCTGTGAGACATCTACACGTAGCAGAAGCATTTTTTGAGAGAACTGACGCGATTAACTTTTTATTTACGTGCAAATATGCGTCGGTGCATCCGTGTCAACACACCAAGCGCGATCTGGACATGAACTGGACGTGAACGGCACCCACAATGCGCGCTCTGTGTAGTTACGCGATCTAAACGTGTGTAGACCTCGTTTATCAACTTGAATCGTTAGTATATGACATAAGACGACTATGTGCGCAGGATTTTCCTTTTTTGATTTTTTTTGAATATTTGAGGCTCGTTTCAAAATTCGGTCAAATTTCGGTAAAACCTAGATTAAACAAGTTTAAAACATGAAAATGAAAAACTAAGCATGGATCCTTCTTAGTCACTCCAAAATGAAACTTTGTGAGGTGTTTGAACGTTTTATGTTGGAAATCCAAAACCCCATCTCTTCACCCTAGAAATCATAGGAGATAGTCTGAGATATCACCTTAGATACATGCATTTCTCATATGAAATGTTTATATATGATGTTTATCAACTTGAATCGTTAGTATATGACATAAGACGACTATGTGCGCATGATTTTCCTTTTTTTGATTTTGTTTGAATATTTGAGGATCGTTTGAACCTCGAGTTCATACGACATAGTTCGGGGATATCACTTAGATACATGCATTTTTGATCTGAATGTGTATAGACATTGTTTGTCAGCTTGAATCGTTAGTATATGACATAAGACGACTATGTGCGCAGGATTTTCCATTTTTTGAATTTTTGTGAATATTCGAAGCTCATTTCAAATTTCGGTCAACTTAACATTGGCCGACATTTAAACAAGTTTAAAACATGAAATTTGAAAAACGAAGACTCGATCCTTCTTAGTCACTTCAAAATGAAGCTTGGACACTTTATCAAACTTTTCAAAACCCCGTTGAGTGCCTCCAAACCCCGCTGAGTGCCTCCAAACCCCATTTGAACAATGACCGTCGAAATAACCTAGCGGTGAACTGCAGCCGTCTGATCGTTCCTCTAGAAGGAATCTGTAGGCAGACTTGGGGCGATCCGCGAGAATCTCATTCTGTGATCTGATTGGACGCGCGCGTAGGGCTAGGGCTTTACCCGCTGACGAGTGGACCACGGCGTACCCAATGGGGATTTTGGCTCGCCCACCCCCATTTGCCTGAGTGACACAAAATGAGGATTTTGGCACACCAAATGGGGATTTTGGCTGTAACCCGTCATCGTAACTTAAATGGAGATTTTGGCACACCAAATGGGGATAGCCATGAGCTTGGTCAAATCTAGCTTGAATCCATATAGATTTTTAAATGAGCTTGGACTCGCTGAAAAATGTGTTTCAAATGAGCTCCAAAGGTAGGGTAAACGGCCCCATTTCTAAGCAAAAATGGTGGACTCGCTGAAAAATGTGTTTCAAATGAGCTCCAAAGGAAGGGTAAACGGCCCCATTTCTAAGCAACATTTGCAAACTGAAGTGGATTTTGGCACACCAAATGGGGATTTACACACACAATTGGAAATGACAAGCACAAGGCCTTGCCAAATTTCATGGTAGTACATAATTATAAAATAGATCAACAACTAATAACTAAATTGGCACTTGCCCTTAATAAAGCAACTAATAACTAAAATAGACTATCACTCGTCCTCGTCATCGGAAACCTCCACCGACTCGGCCTTGCGCTTGCCCTTGCCCTTGGCATCGACCTCCATTGGGGCGTTGCTCTTCGACGGCGACCACATGCCCTTCTTCTTCCCCGTGAGCCGTTGCTGCATGGCGGCGGAATGCTTGGCCATCTCTGTGGCTTTATGGTCGGCCATGGCCCAGGCCATACCCGGGTCCAGGACCTCCGTGACCTCGTCCTTCCAAGCCATGGTCCAGTCCATACCCGGGTCGTCCTCGTTGTCCTCGTCAGACAGATCGATGAAGGGAATGGGATCTGGAGCAATGGCCCTGCCCTTGTCCCTGCCCCTGCGCCTGCCCCTTGGAGACTCCCCGGATCGTGCAACCTCCCAGCTTGCACGGACCCTGCTCGAACTTGGAGGAGTACACGCACGCCCACGCCCACGCCCCATGCCGCTTCCCTCGCTCGCCTCAAGAAACCAAGGATAGCGGACGTGGCGGCGGCGGTTCGAGCTGGGAGTGGAGCTGCCATCACCACGAGCCATGGAGAGACTGGGCGAGGGTGTCTAGGAGAGGAAGAGGGGATTTGTGAGCGCAATGGGCAAGGAGATGACTCCTTTTAAAGCCATCAGCGACTGGGACTGGGCGAGGACGTCTGGACGGCGTCGCGGTCTAGACGGCAGTAATGGCGACCGGGCATTGATTCGGCTCCAGACTGCTCAGCTTGCAGTAGGACAGAGTAGGCAAGAGAGACGCGAGGACGGCGGAGCAGATGCGTGGCCGGGCCGGCAGTGTAGGCGGCGAGGCAGCTTTTTGCCGGCCAGGGGGGCACGCCATTGAAGGCGCGGCGTAAATTTGGGGACGGCGAGCACAGGCATGGTCCCACTTGTAAGCTTTAAGTGGAACAGGGTGCATGCACTTCGCTGGGCCCACATGTAAAAGGTTTGTGAACGGTCAGAGGGCGGAAACGGCTGTCTTCGCCAGCCGCGGGCCATCTGCGGCCCAGCCATGGCACGGACGAGAGAAACTACGCGCCATGGCACAAACAGATAAACTAGAGAGAACCAGGGCACAGAAGCAATTATCCCTTTCTAGAAACGATTAGGGGAGGAAGCTGGCTGGACTGGTGGGCTTTACGGCCTCAGCCCAATTTAACAAATACGAAATTTAGACATTATGTTGATTCAAATTTAGTATTATTGAACGTTCTCCCTATTAGTAGAAAAAATTGTCAATTTTAGTATGTTTTACTTCCTTTAAAGGAACTTTATATTTATTTATCTGTGAACACGTGCATAACGAATTATTATTTAAATGAAATCATGTTCTTTTTTGACGGTGAAAGGATCGAGTACGGCACCTAGTGGGGGTGTCAATTTAGGCTTTGCACAGAGGTAATTTCTCTAGACATGCAACTAAGGTGAATTTAGCTATATGACAAGCAAGTAAACAAGCAAGATACAAAACAAGTAAATGCGGTAAAGGATAGAAGGAACCGAAGTGAAGCACGCGGACAAAAGGATGTAATCCAGAGTTCCTCCCTGTTACGGGAGTACGGCTCGTTGGAGGGGTGCGAGCTTCAGCACTCAATGCCACAAAGGTCTCACCCTATTTTTCGATGAACCGCACCACAAAGGATCGGTTCACCTTCCAATAGCAGAATACTTCAAGGCGAAATCCGGAGCCTTTACAACAATCTTGAGCACACACCCACAACTCAAATGGGGGCTCACAAATAAACTCAAATCTGTCACAAGAAAAACACATACAACAAGGAGCCTAGGTTATCCAAGTGGAAACCCTAGGCTTGAATCCCTCACATGATTGAGAGGGAAATGTAAATCGGCTCGGTGAATATGTAGATCTCGGCTTTCTCCTTCAATGATCCTAAAGATCAACGAGTTTGGATGAAGGGATTGGGAGATATTGTAGTTTTGAGCTTGCAACAATGGAGGTCAAAGGAATTATGGTCGAGCTACTTGAGGTTGAAGAAGAGAGGGGCATTTATACCCCTCCAAAAATGTAGCCGTTGCAGCCAGGAAAACAGGCTAATCGGGCCTAAGTACAGACCGGATAATCCGGCACACCGGAATATTCCGGCACTTAAGAAGATCTGCGGCCGAAATATCCGGCCGTATCGTGCAATCGTGCGCACTCGACCTCAACCTTGGCTGGGATATTCCAGCACAGCCTGGGACCGGAATATTCGTCCCTGGACTGAAGTTTCTTAAGCGACAGGTCTTTTCTAACTTTACTTTTTGGTGTCGATGCATATATGTTTTATTCAACTAAAAACCTGCAACACTTAACACCATATCAAATTATTACTAGTGTTGTTACCTAAAACACAAAACACAAGGGATTAAGAAACGTTCTTTCATAGGGACATTTTTGCATTACGCGGTGGATAAATGAGCAGAACAAATACTAAAATAATAATAATGCAACATATTTAAACATGAAAATATATATGCATACCATCTATTAATCAAACACATCACAAACATGCGGCCTAGTATGAATATAAATAGTTCAACACCATAATATGTACACACCCATCATAGCTGCACACACATGTACAATATATATACCACTTGAGTGATGCAGAGGGGGCAAGCGGGTCTCCCGCCGGCGATCCACCACCTGGTGCACTTGTAGTGGTATAGGTGTCGCGATACAACCTGGATGTCTGGTTGTCGTCCTCATACTTCTCCAAACAGACCGAGCACTCAACATGATCGTTCGGAGCTTGCTCGTTGTGTAACCCTCTGAAGGTGTGGTCATCTTGATCTTCTTCACAACGCTCCTGCAAGAGGACGCCTCTCGTATCCTCGCAGCCCACCTGATGCAGGCGCGGTAGACTAAGAAGCACACAAGGAGAAATCAATTTAATATAATCTAAAATTTACTAGAGAAGTTATACTACTTACAATTGGGAGGAAATCTACTAATCCTTATAGAACTAAGACCTAATAACAGTAAGCTCTGCAAGAGCCCCCCCCCACCCAACCCCCATGTCTTTCTACAAGAAAGGGGATTAGGGGAGGAGATTTTTTTAGGAACGAATTGAGAAGAAGCTAGCGCGACTAGTGGGGTTTACGGGCTCGACCCAATTTAACGAAAAAAATTAGACATTATGTTGATTCAACTTTAGTACTATTGTACATTCTCCCTATGAGTATAGAAAAAATGTCAATTTTATTATATTTTGCTTGATTTGAAGGAACTTTTATATTTCTCTATCTGTGAACGCATGCACAGTGAATTATTATTTGCATGAAATCATGCTCCTATTTCTGCGGACATTTTTACATTGCACAGTGGACCAATGAGCAAAAACAATACCAAAATATAGTAGTTCAACATATTCAAATAGGACAATGTATCTGCAATGAGCAAATGACAACGCAACAATCAGTACAGACGTGCGACCTACTATGAATATAAATAGTTCAACACCATAATACATAATATGTACACACCGATCATAACTGCACACACAGGTACAATGTAGAAATATATAACACAGGAGGTTGGGGAGCCTGATGCTGCTCTTAGCTAATGTGTAGGACGGGCTAATTTTCCAGCTAATTCTATATTATACGTGATACTTCAGCTAAAAAATTAGGCTATGTGTGTGTGGGGGTGGGGGGGGGGGGGTGACTTGTGAATAGCTCTGACACTACACACAGGAGTGATATAGAGGGGGCAAGCGGGTCTCCCGTTGGCGATCCATCGCTTGGCGCACCTGTAGTGGAACTGGTGGCTGCAGTCCCAACCTGGCGATTTGATCGTCATCCTCGTACTCCTCCAAACAGAGCGAGCACTGTGCATCAACGTCCGGAGCCTGCTCGCTGTGTAACTCCCTGAAGGTGGGTATCTTGATCTTCTTCATGACGCTCCCGCGAGTGGACGCCTGATACGTCTCCAACGTATCTATAATTTCTTATGTTCAAATGCTTATTTTATACCAATTGATACATGTTTTATTCACACTTCATGGCATTTTTATGCATTTTCTGGGACTAACCTATTAACAAGATGCCACAGTGTCAGTTCCTGTTTTCTGCTGTTTTTGGTTTCAGAAAAGTTGTTCAGCAAACATCCTCGGAATTGGACGAAACAAATTGCCAGGGTCCTATTTTTCCAACACGTACACGAAGTCCGAAGGAGAGACGAAGGGGGGCACCGAGGCGCCGTCCCCACCCCATGGCGCGGGTGGGCCCCCTGCCGCGCCGCCATGTGGGGAGCGGGCCTCGGGCCTCCACCGACATCGCCCCTTCACCTATTTATTCCCCCAAGGCGAAAACCCTAAACTACCGAGCCATATTTCCAGAAAATATCCGCTGCCGCCGCCGCCGTCAACCCCAACTCGGGAGGGTTCTGAAGCTCTTCCCGGCACCCTGCCGGAGAGGGGAATCATCACCGGAGGGCTCTACATCTCCATGCCTGCCTCCGGAGTGATGTGTGAGTAGTTCATCTTTGGACGATGGGTCCATAGCAGTAGCTAGATGGTTGTCTTCTCCTCTTGTGCCATCATGTTTAGATCTTATGAGCTGCCTATCATGATCAGGATCATCTTATTGTAATGCTACATGTTGTGTTTGCTGGGATCCGATGAATATTGAATACTATGTCAAGTTGATTATTGATCTATCATATATATGTTGTTTATGATCTTGTATACTCTCCGTTATTAGTGTAGGCTTTGGCCAAGTTTATGCTTGTAACTCCAAGAGGGAGTATTTATGCTAGATAGTAGGTTCATGCCTCCATTTAATCTGGGACAGTGACAGAAAGTTCTAAGGTTGTGGATGTGCTGTTGCTACTAGGGGTAAAACAACAATGCTTTGTCTAAGGATATTAGTGTTGTTTACATTATGCACCATACTTAATGCAATTGTCTGTTGCTTGCAACTTAATACTGGAAGGGGTGCGGATGCTAACCTGAAGGTCGACTATTTAGGCACAGATGCATGCTGGATAGCGGTCTGTGTACTTTGTCGTAATGCCCAAGTAAATCTTATAGTGATCATCATGTCATGTATATGCATTGTTATGCACTGTCTATTTTGTCAATTGCATAGCTGTAATTTGTTTACCCAGCTTGTTAGTATTTTATTATGGAGAGACACCACTAGTGAACTGTGGACCCCGGTCCATTCTTTTACACCTGAAGTACAGCCTACTGCAATCATTGTTCTCTTTCATTCTCTGCAAGCAAACATCATTTTCCACACTATACGTCTAATCCTTTGTTTTCAGCAAGCCGGTGAGATTGACACCCTCACTGACTCGCCGGTGAGATTGACACCCTCACTTGTTTTGATTGTAATGCTTTATGTGATCTTGGTGCAAGTATTTCTGTTATGCAGGATTAAAGTTGGAAGATGGTTGGGAGCCCATCATTAAAATGAAAGTTGTAATACTTTATGATATGCTTGACTTGCCACTTTTGGAACACTGTTATTTGGATGTCCATCTTGCTGATAACTCTATGAAGAAACCTTTGGGGTGGATTGACAATGTTCATATTATGGTTAACAATAACCTTGTCCCCGTTGATTTTGTTGTATTGGATATTGAATGCAATGCATCTTGTCCTATTGTTTTGAGAAGACCCTTTCTTCGAACTGTTGGTGATGTTATTGATATGAAAGAGGGGAATATTAAGTATCAATTCCCTCTCAAGAAAGGTATGGAACACTTCCCTATAAAGAGAATGAAGATGCCTTTTGATTCTATTATTGGAACAAATTATGATGTTGATGCTTCTTCTCTTGAGAACACTTGATTTTCACTTTCTGCGCCTAGCTGAAATGCGGTAAAGAAAAGCGCTTATGGGAGACAGCCCACCTTTTTATCTTCTGTCATTTTATTTTGTTTTGAGTCAAGGTGTTGTTTACTTCTGTAACAACTCCTTTGTATCTTTATTTTATTGCATTGTTGTGCCAAGTAAAGTCTCTAGTTGAAAGTTGATGCTAGATTTGGATTTCTGCGTAAGGACAGATTTTTGCTGTCCACGGTTTTGATCTTTATTCACTGCAGAAAAATCGAAAAATTCTGAAACAAATCATGCCTGATCCTCATATATGTACGCAACTTTCATTAGTTTAGAGTTCGTCCATCTGAGCAAGTTAAGTGCCTCGAAAAAATTCGTCTTTCCAGACTGTTCTGTTTTTGACAGATTCTGCCTTTTATTTTGCATTGCCTCTTTTGCTATGTTTGATTTGATTTCTTTGCTCCATTAAACATCAGTGGCTGTAGCTAATGTCCAGAAGCATTGGTAATGATTGTGTCACAGTAGAACATGTGAATTTTTGATTATGCACTAACCCTCTAATGAGAACTACTTTGAGTTTGGTGTGGTGGAAGTTTTCAAGGATCAAGCGAGAAGGATGATATGATGTGATCAAGAAGAGTGAAAAGCCTAAGCTTGGGGATGCCCCCGTGGGTCATCCCAGCAATATTCAAGAAGACTCAAGCGTCTAAGCTTGGGGATGCCCAAGGCATCCCCTTCTTCATCAACAACTTATCAGGTCATCTCTAGTGAAACTATATTTTAATTCTTCCACATCTTATGCACTTTACTTGGAGCGTCTGTGTGCTTTTATTTTTGCTTTGTTGTTTTTATTTTCTGAATAAGTTGGATCCTAGCATTCTTGTGTGGATGAGAGACACGCTCCACTTTTTCATGTGAATACTCATATTCTTCACTTATATCTTTTGAGTATTCTTATCTAGCTACTGCTATGCTTTTAGCTCCTATTTTTCATGCATCTCTTTTAGAGCTGTTAATTCTTGTGGAGTAGTACTCTTTTTTTTTCATTTTTAAATTACTTGGAGAGTTTTTTGTTGAAATAAGTTGATTGGTGTTTGGTTGGAAGCAGAAAATGCAACATGTGGTAGATGATATATCGAAAAGACACATCTTTAGATCATTGTCTTGTTTTATTTTACACTTGGCAATTGTTTTGAGCTCTCAAGTATTTCATGTTTAAGCTCTTGCATCATGTAGTTAAAAGCCTATTAGTAAAGAACTACCGTAGAGCTTGTTGAAATTTGGTTTGCATGATTGGTATCTCTAAGGTCTAGATATTTTCTGGTAAAAGTGTTTGAGCAACAAGGAAAGTCAGTGTAGAGTCTTATAATGCTTGCAATATGTTTTCATGTGAGTCTTGCTGTATGATGCGTGTAAAGTCACATGTCCGTTGGGAACCCCAAGAGGAAGGTATGATGAGTGCAGCAGCAAGTTTTCCCTCAGTATGAAACCAAGGTTATCGAACCAGTAGGAAGTCGACATTGCTCTGAAGGTGTCAACGGCGTCAGAAAAATTGATGTTGATGGGGAGGTCTGAATCGTTGACTTGGAACCTGCACACAACACAACCAAGCTACTTTGCCCCAACGAAACAGTGAGGGTGTCAACCTCACCGGCTTGCTGAAAACAAAGGATTAGACGTATAGTGTGGAAAATGATGTTTGCTTGCAGAGAATGTAAAAGAACAATGATTGCAGTAGGTTGTATTTCAGATGTAAAAGAATGGACCGGGGTCCACAGTTCACTAGTGGTGTCTCTCCATAATAAAATACTAACATGCTGGGTAAACAAATTACAGTTGGGCAATTGACAAATAGAGAGGGCATAACAATGCAAAGACATGTCATGATGATCACTATGAGATTTACTTGGGCATTACGACAAAGTACACAGACCGCCATCCAGCATGCATCTGTGCCTAAATAGTCCACCTTCAGGTTAGCATCCGCACCCCTTCCAGTATTAAGTTGCAAGCAACAGACAATTGCATTAAGTATGGTGCATAATGTAAACAACACTAATATCCTTAGACAAAGCATTGCTGTTTTACCCCTAGTAGCAACAGCACATCCACAACCTTAGAACTTTCTGTCACTGTCCCAGATTAAATGGAGGCATGAACCTACTATCTAGCATAAATACTCCCTCTTGGAGTTACAAGCATAAACTTGGCCAGAGCCTACACTAATAACGGAGAGCATGCAAGATCATAAACAACACATATAAGATAGATCAATAATCAACTTGACATAGTATTCAATATCCATCGGATCCCAACAAACACAACATGTAGCATTACAATAAGATGATCTTGATCATGATAGGCAGCTCACAAGATCTAAACATGATGGCACAAAAGGAGAAGACAACCATCTAGCTACTGTATGGACCCGTAGTCCAGGGATGAACTACTCACGCATCACTCCGGAGGCAGGCATGGCGATGTAGAGCCCTCCGGTGATGATTCCCCTCTCCGGCAGGGTGCCGGAGGAGAACTTCTGAACCCCCCGAGTTAGGGTTGACGACGGCGGCGGCAGAGGATGTTTTTTGGAATAATGGCTCGGTGTTTTAGGGTTTTCGCGTCTGGGGAATAAATAGGCGAAGGGGCAACGTCGGTGGAGGCGCGGGGCCCGCTCCCCATAGGGTGGCGCGGCAGGGGGCCCACCCGCGCCATGGTGGGGACGGCGCCTGCTGCCCCCCTTCGTCTCTCCTTCGGACTTCGTGAACGTGTCGGAAAAATAGGCATCTGGGATTTTGTTTCGTCCGATTCCGAGGATATTTCCAGAACAGCTTTTCTGAAACCAAAAACAGCAGAAAACAGGAACTGGCACTGTGGCATCTTGTTAATAGGTTAGTCCCAGAAAATGCATAAAAATGCTATGAAGTGTGAATAAAACATGTAGCTATTGGTATAAAACTAGCATGGAACATAAGAAATTATAGATACGTTGGAGACGTATCAAGCATCCCCAAGCTTAGTTCTACTCGTCCTCGAGTAGGTAAACGATAACAACAATAATTTCTGAAGTGACATGCTACCAACATAATCTTGATCAATAATATTGTAAAGCATATGAGCTGAGATCAAATCATTCAAAGCAAAAGTCTATAATTGATATAAGAGACAACAAAACAAGTTAGTTAAACAAGCTAAAAGTTTTCATGAATGATTGCTTTAAAGACATGAAACCGTACAAGGTTCATTAAAGATGTGTTAAGTATCCAATGTAGGAGTTCTATCCTTCAATTCCAAGCATCAAGTAATCTTTCACAACAAAGGAGGATTCAGCCAAGTAAAAATAAACATGAACATCATGAATCAACTGTTTCGAAGTCTACTCAACCGGTGAGCGTAAGCATTTGGTTTTGGCACCAGGATGTTATGGCTAAAAGAACATTAATGGGGGTTTGGAAGGCCAAAGGAAGAAAGTCTCACAAAGCTATAAGTGATCATTAGACAAGAGGAAGTCTTATAATCGAAGCTATGTAAGGAGTAGTGATTGCCATGCAACGGATGCACATAGAGCTATATGTGTATGAAAGCTCTCCAATGGAACTAGTGGGGGTGCATCCAACTTGGTTGCTCATGAAGACCTAGAGCATTTTTGAGGAAGCTCATCATTGGAATATACAACCCAAGTTCTATAGTGTAAATTCCCCACATAGTTATACTAGTAAAACATGAAAACTCTCTCACATGGAGTACAGGTGCTAAACATGAGCACAAATGATGACTATGAATAATGCAGGTGCTGAAACATGAGCACAAGTGTGGATAAAGGATAGTAATGTTGCCCCCTTTTTCTTTATTCTTTTTTTTTTTTTTTTTATTTTTTTTCTTTTTCTGTTTCTCTTTTCGATGGCCTCCATGGCTCTTTTCACTTTCAGGGGCAACATCTAATATGACAACACACTTTTTGTTACAAATAACTCACAACGAACTAAAACATGATGTATGAAACTGTATGCCTCTGCCAGTGTAGCAGGATATGCGATGATCTAGTATAGAATCATGCAAAGCAATATGTTTATGATGAATGACAGCAAGTCATGTAATGTAAGATGGAAGTTGCATGGCAATATATCTCGGAACAGCTATGGAAATGCTGTAGTAGGTAGGTATGGTGGCTGTTTTGAGGAAGATGTATGGGTTTATGTGTAGGAGAACAAGAGAAAGTTCTCCCACGGGTTTGGATGTACTGGCGAAGTATGCACAACTCTCAATGTGAGCAGAAGGCAATGCACAGCACCGAAGAGGCTAGCAAATATGGATGGTGGAAGTGCCAAAAACCGTAGCTCAACATTAGTCAAAAAGAACTCACAAGCTTATTGCAAACATCTAGCAGGTTCAACATTAAGAACATGATTAAAGTTTACTCCAAGAAGGGCCGTTCACGGCGGCACAAGTACCCCGTTAGATCCCTCGACCTTCAGCACAACTTAGTTATTACGAATCACTTTTAGACATGGAAAGCTATCAAGTCCAACTACACCTTCAACAATTTAAATAGAGTTTGTAGTACGGTACAAGCTTAAAGACAAATTACAGTTGGGCAATTGACAAATAGAGAGGTGCATAACAATGCAAAGACATGTCATGATGATCACTATGAGATTTACTTGGGCATTACGACAAAGTACACATACCGCTATCCAGCATGCACCTGTGCCTAAATAGTCCACCTTCAGGTTAGCATCCGCACCCCTTCCAGTATTAAGTTGCAAGCAACAGACAATTGCATTAAGTATGGTGCATAATGTAAACAACACTAATATCCTTAGACAAAGCATTGCTGTTTTACCCCTAGTAGCAACAACACATCCACAACCTTAGAACTTTCTGTCACTATCCCAGATTCAATGGAGGCATGAACCTACTATCTAGCATAAATACTCCCTCTTGGAGTTACAAGCATAAACTTGGCCAAAGCCTACACTAATAACGGAGAGCATGCAAGATCATAAACAACATATATGTAATAGATCAATAATCAACTTGACATGGTATTCAATACTCATTGGATCCCAGCAAACACAACATGTAGCATTATAATAAGATGATCTTGATCATGATAGGCAGCTCACAAGATCTAAACATGATGGCAAAAAAGGAGAAGACAACCATCTAGC
The DNA here is from genome assembly GCA_947311845.1 of Poa pratensis. Classification (NCBI taxonomy): domain Eukaryota; kingdom Viridiplantae; phylum Streptophyta; class Magnoliopsida; order Poales; family Poaceae; genus Poa; species Poa pratensis. Next base: position 16,171,456 of record CAMZMU010000085.1, on the reverse strand, counting down.
TACTGTATGGACCCGTAGTCCAGAGATGTACTACTCACGCATCACTCCGGAGGTAGGCATGGCGATGTAGAGCCCTCCGGTGATGATTCCCCTCTCCGGCAGGGTGCCGGGAAGAGCTTCAGGAACTCCCCGAGTTAGGGTTGACGGCGGCGGCAGCGGATGTTTTCTGGATTAATGGCTCGGTGTTTTAGGGTTTTCGCGACGGGGGGAATAAATAGGCGAAGAGGCAACGTCGGTGGAGGCGCAGGCCCCGCTCCCCGTATGATGGCGCGGCAGGGGGCCCACCCGCGCCGTGGTGTGGGGACGGCGCCCTACTGCGCCCCTTCGTCTCTCCTTCGGACTTCGTGAACGTGTCGGAAAAATAGGCATCCGGGATTTTGTTTCGTCCAATTCCGAGGATATTTCCAGAACAGCTTTTCTGAAACCAAAAACAGCAGTAAACAGGAACTGGCACTGTGGCATCTTGTTAATAGGTTAGTCCCAGAAAATGCATAAAAATGCTATGAAGTGTGAATAAAACATGTAGCTATTGGTATAAAACTAGCATGGAAGTTGGAACATAAGAAATTATAGATACGTTGGAGATGTATCACTGTACAGGTTTATACTTGTGTTTGCTTCAACCAACCTTACTAGCCTAAACTTTGTACTGAGAGGTAATACTTCTCGTGCATCCAAAACCTTGAGCCAAAACCCATGCTACCTATTATGTGGTATTTTCTGCCATTCCAAGTAAATACTTCACGTGCTACCTTTAAACTATTCAAAAGCTATTACTCCTTATTTGTGTCAATATTTTATAGCTCATGAGGAAGTATGTGGTGTTTTATCTTTCAACCTTGTCATTTACTTCTGACAGACTGTCACCAATGGACTAGTGGCATATACATCCGCTTATCCAATCATTTTGCAAAAGAGCTGGCAACGGGGTGCCCAGTCCCACTTAATTACAACTTTCACCTTTTAATTCTCTTAACATGTTTTGCCCTGATTTATCAGTAAGCAACTTAAAATGTTAATCATGCAAAATAGGCACTCCTCCATGGTATGTGATTGTTAGAAGGCACCCGAGGATTCGGTTAGTCATGGCTTGTGTAAGCAAAGGTTGGGAGGAGTGTCAACCAAATTAAAATACATGTGTAAACAAAAGAGAAGAGGGATGATCTACCCTTGGGTAGAAATAACGTCCTTCATGGGAGCCTGATACGTCTCCAACGTGTCTATAATTTCTTATGTTCCATGCTAGTTTTATACCAATTGCTACATGTTTTATTCACACTTCATGGCATTTTTATGCATTTTCTGGGACTAACCTATTAACAAGATGCCACAGTGCCATTTCCTGTTTTCTGCTGTTTTTTGGTTTCAGAAAAGCTGTTCTGGAAATATCCTCGGAATTGGACGAAACAAAATCTCAGATGCCGATTTTTCTGACACGTTCACGAAGTCCGAAGGAGAGACGAAGGAGGGTAGCAGGGCGCCGTCCCCACACCACGGCGCGGGTGGGCCCCCTGCCGCGCCACCATATGGGGAGCGGGCCCTGCGCCTCCACCGACGTTGCCCCTTTGCCTATTTATTCCCCCCGATGCGAAAACCCTAAAACACCGAGCCATTAATCCAGAAAACATCCGCTGCCGCCGCCGCCGTCAACCCTAACTCAGGGGGTTCCTGAAGCTCTTCCCGGCACCCTGCCGAAGAGGGGAATCATCGCCGGAGGGCTCTACATCGCCATGCCTGCCTCCGGAGTGATGCGTGAGTAGTTCATCTCTGGACTACGAGTCCATATAGTAGCTAGATGGTTGTCTTCTCCTTTTGTGCCATCATGTTTAGATCTTGTGAGCTGCCTATCATGATCAAGATCATCTTATTGTAATGCTACATGTTGTGTTTGCTGGGATCCGATGAGTATTGAATACCATGTCAAGTTGATTATTGATCTATTATATATATGTTGTTTATGATCTTGCATGCTCTCCGTTATTAGTGTAGGCTCTGGCCAAGTTTATGCTTGTAACTCCAAGAGGGAGTATTTATGCTAGATAGTAGGTTCATGTCTCCATTTAATCTGGGACAGTGACAGAAAGTTCTAAGGTTGTGGATGTGCTATTGCTACTAGGGGTAAAACAGCAATGCTTTGTCTAAGGATATTAGTGTTGTTTACATTATGCACCATACTTAATGCAATTATCTGTTGCTTGCAACTTAATACCGGAAGGAGTGCGGATGCTAACCTGAAGGTGGACTATTTAGGCACAGATGCATGCTGGATAGCGGTCTGTATACTTTGTCGTAATGCCCAAGTAAATCTCATAGTGATCATCATGACATGTATTTGCATTGTTATGCACCTCTTTATTTTATCAATTGCCCAGCTGTAATTCGTTTACCAGCATGTTAGTATTTTATTATGGAGAGACACCACTAGTGAACTGTGGACCCCGGTACATTCTTTACATCTGAATACAATCTACTGCAATCATTGTTTTTTTACATTCTCTGCAAGCAAACATCATTTTCCACACTATACGCCTAATCCTTTGTTTTCAGCAAGCCGGTGAGATTGACAACCTCACTGTTACGTTGGGAAAAGTAGTTTGATTGTGTTGTGCAGGTTCCACGTTGGCGCCGGAATCACTGGTGTTGCGCCGCACTACATTCCTTCACCAACAACCTTCAGAGCATCGCTGACTTCCTACTGGTTCGATTAAACCTTGGTTTCATACTGAGGGAAAACTTGCTGCTGCACTCATCATACCTTCCTCTTGGGGTTCCCAACGGACGTGTGACTTTACACGCATCAAGCACATTTTCTGGCGCCGTTGCCGGGGAAGTCAAGACGTTCTGAGTCAGAAGACTCTACTTCCCTTCGACGCCCATTTCCTGTCGCCGGGGAGGTCGAGTTGCTTCTGCAAGGGGAGTCTCTCACTTCCAATCTCTTTACTTTGTTTTTGTCTTGCTTACTTATTTTTATTTTGTCTTGTTTGCTTTCTTTATATCAAAAACACAAAAAAAATTAGTTACTTGTTTTACTTTTTGTATTTCGGCCTAGAGTTTTTTTTGCTAAAATGAGTACTCCTGAAGTTGAGGTTCGTTCCTTTAGGCAACAAGGGGGAGAAAGTTTGAAAGATGCTTGGTATAGAATTAGTGATGCTCATCATAGATGCATAAAAAACATTCTACCATGATCCTTCTTAGGAATTTCTATGTTGGTGTCACTAGTTGGTATAGGTATGTTCTGGATACGCTTACAGGTGGCAATTTCCTTGGTACTCCTGCTTTGGAAGCTTGCAACTTAATTGAAAGTTTAGTAGGAATACCACCTACTAACAATATTAAAACTGAGATTACTTTGGAGGATGTTATAAACAAACTAGATTCTATGGAGAAATTTTTTCCAACACTACTTGAATCAGTAGTAAGCACTAATGAAAGAATCACTGCTTTAGAGGCTAGACATGCTCTTGATAATCAAAACCATAGGATTGGTGAACTAGAAGAAGCTATGGGAACCTTGGGTTCAACCTTTTCTTCTCTTAAGTTTAAGGAGAAGGCTTATGTGGGAAAAGAGCAAAAGTTCATGTATGTTCCTAAGATGCCAAAACCAAGACCCATTATGAGCTTAAAATTGATAAAACTCTTAGCACAACTATGGGTAACTCAAATAATGAAACATCTTCAGGAATACCTAAGGTACCTATTGTGACAAGTTGTGTTTTGGAGGAAGCCTTTGATGATTTGGATGATTTATCTCTTGAGAACACTTGATTTTCACTTTCTGCGCCTAGCTGAAAGGCGTTAAAGAAAAGCGCTTATGGGAGACAACCCACCTTTTTATTTTCTGTCATTTTATTTTATTTTGAGTCAAGGTGCTGTTTACTTCTGTAACAACTCCTTTGTATCTTTATTTTATTGCATTGTTGTGCCAAGTAAAGTCTCTAGTTGAAAGTTGTTGCTAAATTTGGATTTCTGCGCAGTGACAGATTTTTGCTGTCCACCGTTTTGAGCTGTACGCACTCCAGAAAAATCAAAAATTCTGAAAAAATCACGCATGATCCTCATATATGTACGCAACTTTCATTAGTTTTGATTTTTCGCATCTGAGCAAGTTAAGTGCCTCGAAAAAATTCGTCTTTCCAGACTGTTCTGTTTTTGACAGATTCTGCCTTTTATTTTGCATTGCCTCTTTTACTATGTTTGATTGGATTTCTTTGCTCCATAAAACATCAGTGGCTGTAGCTAATGTCCAGAAGCATTGGTAATGATTGTGTCACAGTAGAATATGTGAATTTTTGATTATGCACTAACCCTCTAATGAGAATTACTTTGAGTTTGATGTGGCGGAAGTTTTCAAGGAGCAAGCGAGAAGGATGATATGATGTGATCAAGAAGAGTGAAAAGCCTAAGCTTGGGGATGCCCCCGTGGGTCATCCCAGCAATATTCAAGAAGACTCAAGCGTCTAAGCTTGGGGATGCCCAAGGCATCCCCTTCTTCATCGACAACTATCAGGTCATCTCTAGTGAAACTATATTTTTATTCTTCCACATCTTATGTATTTTACTTGGAGCGTCTGTTTGCTTTTATTTTTGCTTTGTTGTTTTTATTTTCTGAATAAGTTGGATCCTAGCATTCTTGTATGGGAGAGAGACACGCTCCGCTTTTTCATGTGAATACTCATATTCTTCACTTATATCTTTTGAGTATTCTTATCTAGCTACTGTTATGCTTTTAGCTCCTGTTTTTCATGCATCTCTTTTAGAGCTGTTAATTCTTGTGGAGAAGTACTCTCTTGTTTCTTTTGCAAATTATTTGGAGAGTTGCTTGGTTGATTGTGTTGGTTCAGAAAATGCTGCATGTGGTAGTGGTATATTGAATAACTTGCATAATCTTGTAGATCATTGAACTTTGATAACTTGATTCTTTGCAAATGTTTTGAGGTAATAGTAATAGGTGGTAAAGCTTGCTGGTTAGTTAAGTTAAAATCATTAGTGGATTGTTGTCTTTAAGCTTGTACCGTACTACAAACTCTACTAAAATTGTTGAAGGTGTAGTTGGACTTGATAGCTTTCCATGTCTAAAAGTGATTCGTAATAACTAACTTGTGCTGAAGGTCGAGGGATCTAGCGGGGTACTTGTACCGCCGTGAACGGCCCTTCTTGGAGTGAATTTTAATCATGTTCTTAATGTTGAACCTGCTAGTTGTTGCAATAAGCTTGTGAGTTCTTTTTGACTAATGTTAAGCTACGGTTTTTGGCACTTCCACCATCCATATTTGCTAGCCTCTTCGGTGCTGTGCATTGCCTTCTGCTCACATTGAGAGTTGTGCATACTTCGCCAGTACATCCAAACCCGTGGGAGGACTTTCTCTTGTTCTCCTACACATAAACCCATACATCTTCCTCAAAACAGCCACCATACCTACCTACCACAATATTTTCATAGCTGTTCCGAGATATATTGCCATGCAACTTCCATCTTACATTACATGACTTGTTGTCATTCAAATTTTGCTTTGCATGATTCTATACAGCTGATGTGCGGTTTACCCATGTTACGCTAGATCATTGCATATCCTGCTACACTGGTAGAGGCATACGGTTTCATACACCATGTTTAGTTCGTTGTGAGTTCTTTGTAATAAAAAGTGTGTTGTCATATTAGGATGTTGCCCCTGAAAGTGAAAAGAGCCATGCACTATCCTTTATCCACACTTGTGCTCATGTTTTAGCACCTGCATATTCATAGTCATCATTTGTGCTCATGTTTAGCACCTATACTCCATGTGAGAGAGTTTTCATGATTTACTAGTATAACTATGTGGGGAATTTACACTATAGAACTTGGGTTGTATATTCCAATGATGAGCTTCCTCAAAAATGCTCTAGGTCTTCATGAGCAACCAAGTTGGATGCACCCCAGTAGTTCCATTGGAGAGCTTTCATACACATATAGTTCTAAGGTTGTGGATGTGTTGTTGCTACTAGGGGTAAAACAACAATGCTTTGTCTAAGGATATTAGTGTTGTTTACATTATGCATCATACTTAATGCAATTGTCTGTTGCTTGCAACTTAATACCGAAAGGGGTGCGGATGCTAACCTGAAGGTGGACTATTTAGACACAGATGCATGCTGGATGGCGGTCTGTGTGCTTTGTCGTAATGCCCAAGTAAATCTCATAGTGATCATCATGACTAGTATATGCATTGTTATGCACCTCTTTATTTTGTCAATTGCCCAGCTGTAATTCGTTTTCCCAGCATGTTAGTATTTTATTATGGAGAGACACCACTAGTGAACTGTGGACCCCGGTCCATTCTTTACATCTGAATACAATCTACTGCAATCATTGTTTTTTACATTCTCTGCAAGCAAACATCATTTTCCACACTATACGCCTAATCCTTTGTTTTCAGCTAGCCGGTGAGATTGACAACCTCACTGTTACGTTGGGACAAAGTAGTTTGATTGTGTTGTGCAGGTTCCACGTTGGCGCGCGGAATCACTGGTGTTGCGCCTCACTACATTCCTTCACCAACAACCTTCAGAGCATCGTTGACTTCCTACTGGTTCGATTAAACATTGGTTTCATACTGAGGGAAAACTTGCTGCTGCACTCATCATACCTTCCTCTTGGGGTTCCCAACGGACGTGTGACTTTACACGCATCAGAGCCGCTCTTGAAAGTCTGGTTGACAAGGGGGTTAGAGTGCCCACTACCATTCGTTGACAACAACAAACACCTGTCAAAACTTTATTTTTATACTCTCTATATGATTTCAAAAACTTAAAAAGCTCTAGCACATGATTTAATCCCTGCTTCCCTCTGCGAAGGGCCTATCTTTTACTTTATTGTTGAGTCAGTTTACCTACTTCTTTCTATCCATGAAGCAAACACTTGTGTCAACTTTGTGTGCATCAATTCTTACATGTTTACTTATTGCACTTATTATATTGCTTTGTGTTGACAATTATCCATGAGATATACAAGTTACAAGTTAAAAGCAATTGCTGAAACTTAATCTTCCTTTGTGTTGCTTCAATACCTTTTACTTAGAATCTATTGCTTTATGAGTTAACTCTTATGCAAAACTTTTTGATACTTGTCTTGAAAGTACTATTTATGAAAAGCTTTTGCTTATATGATTCAGTGTTTACTCATTATCTATTTGTTAGCAAACTATAGGCCATTGCCTTGAGTCACTTCATTCATGACATATGCTTTACAATATTATTTGATCAAGATTATGTGGTAGCATGTCACCTAAGAAATTATTTGTTGTTATCGTTTTACCTACTCGAGGACGAGTAGAACTAAGCTTGGGGATGCTTGATACGTCTCCAACGTATCTATAATTTCTTATGTTCCATGCTTATATTATACCAATTGCTACATGTTTTATTCACACTTCATGGCATTTTTATGCATTTTCTGGGACTAACCTATTAACTAGATGCCACAGTGCTAGTTCATGTTTTCTGTTGTTTTTGGTTTCAGAAAAGTTGTTCTGCAAACATCCTCGGAATTGGACGAAACAAATTGCCAGGGTCCTATTTTTCCAACACGTACACGAAGTCCGAAGAAGAGACGAAGGGAGCACCGAGGCGCCGTCCCCACCCCATGGCGCGGGCAAGCCCCCTGCCGCGCCGCCATGTGGGGAGCGGGCCTCGGGCCTCCACCGACATCGCCCCTTCGCCTATTTATTCCCCCGAGGCGAAAACCCTAAAATACCGAGCCATATTTCCAGAAAACATCCGCTGCCGCTGCCGTCAACCCTAACTCGGGAGGGTTCTGAAGCTCTTCCCGGCACCCTGCCGGAGAGGGGAATCATCACCGAAGGGCTCTACATCGCCATGCCTGCCTCCGGAGTGATGTGTGAGTAGTTCATCTTTGGACTATGGGTCCATAGCAGTAGCTATATGGTTGTCTTCTCCTCTTGTGCCATCATGTTTAGATCTTGTGAGCTGCCTATCATGATCAGGATCTTCTTATTGTAATGCTACATGTTGTGTTTGCTGGGATCCGATGAATATTGAATACTATGTCAAGTTGATTATTGATCTATCATATATATGTTGTTTATGATCTTGCATGCTCTCCGTTATTAGTGTAGGCTTTGGCCAAGTTTATGCTTGTAACTCCAAGAGGGAGTATTTATGCTAGATAGTAGGTTCATGCCTCCATTTAATCTGGGACAGTGATAGAAAGTTCTAAGGTTGTGGATGTGCTGTTGCTACTAGGGGTAAAACAGCAATGCTTTGTCTAAGGATATTAGTGTTGTTTACATTATGCACCATACTTAATGCAATTGTCTGTTGCTTGCAACTTAATACTGGAAGGGGTGCGGATGCTAACCTGAAGGTGGACTATTTAGGCACAAATGCATGCTAGATAGCGGTCTGTGTACTTTGTCGTAATGCCCAAGTAAATCTCATAGTGATCATCATATCTTGTATATGCATTGTTATGCACTCTCTATTTTGTCAATTGCCCAGCTGTAATTTGTTTACCCAGCATGCTAGTATTTTATTATGGAGAGACGCCACTAGTGAACTGTGGACCCGGTCCATTCTTTTACACCTGAAATACAACCTACTGCAATCATTGTTCTCTTTCATTCTCTGCAAGCAAACATCATTTTCCACACTATACGTCTAATCCTTTATTTTCAGCAAGCCGGTGAGATTGACACCCTCACTGACTCGTCGGGGTAAAGTAGTTTGATTGTGTTGTGCAGGTTACACGTTGGCACCGGAATCCCTGGTGTTGCGCCGCACTACACTCCTTCACCAACAACCTTCAGAGCATCGCCGACTTCCTACTGGTTCGATAAACCTCGGTTTCTTACTGAGGGAAGACTTGCCGCTACACTCATCAAACCTTACACTTGAGGTCTCCTGACGAACGTGTACTTCACACGCATCAACGCCTCCCATCTCCTCGTGCCCCAGCTGATGCAGGTGCGGTAGACGAAGAAGCACACGAGGACCATGATACCCCCTACAGCACACTGGCCGATTTCGAGAGACGTCATGTGTCATTTTTCTGTCGTTAAGCATCAATTCAAATCCCATCTAAAATTCCGTAGATAAGTTATAAATCTAAATTAGCGAGAAATATATGGCAATGATTATATTTATACATCTGGATGAGATAATAGGTCTTCCACGAGGGGTAATAGGTCATCTGACCCTCTTAAATAAGTGTTATTGGGTTTAATATTTGGTAAGTCTTTTAAAAAATGAAACAATATAATTGGAAACTATCAATAAATGAGTGTACCAAAAACAATTGTACACTCCTTCTGTATGGTAACAAAAGGAAATTACCTTCACATTAATGTGATATCATAGTTTTTTATACTACATAATAGTAACTCGACAGGTCACCAATTTAGACATGTAGGTTTTCGGGGGCGGTGGGGGGGGGGGGGGAAGGCCCCTCATGGCGCCAATGGATCGATCTTCTGGGCAATGAGTCTTCGCTCAAAAAGCAAAAAAGGCAGACATTCACAGAGAGGCAGAGCATGATGGACTAGTTACCTAATCCGCGAGGGTACAAACCAACGAATTTATTTCAAACATATTATAGTTACATTTAGAAATTTAACTAATAATGCGCAAACAAATTATTTTCAAAATAATACTCTCTCGTCCTGGGCTCAAACGAATGGATTCTGAAAATAGTTTTTATATGTACCTAACACCGAGTGAGGTGTTTTGTAGGACGGGCTACATGTAGCCTGATTTTTTGAATGTACGATTTTTTGAATATACACAATTTGTATGCTAAAACCACCGGCGATGTACGTTTTTTTTAATTGCCCTTGGGGTGCCTGTTTGGGGTGCGCCGCTGTGGGCGGCCTCCAAAAGTCGGGCGGACACATGCCCGGCACCTCCCAATGGAGAACCAATTGGGGGGGTGCCCGACACGAATTTGAAGGCCTGGTGGAGATGCTCTTAGCACAAGATTAATAACAAACCTATGTTATCATATTGACAAAATCAATTTCACTAGTTTTATTTTATAGTACCAGTTTCGAAGTTTTGAAAATATACAAGTTTGAGACATGACTTCCGTTTTGTTTATTTTCTATAATCAATGAAAAAACAGATAAGTTCGTTAGCATCAGGGGCATTTTTCTAGTAAGATGTGTGATACAGTGGACTACGGGTAAGTGTGTAAGTATTACATCAAGTTCCTGGACATAGCAACAAGGGGTTCTGCCCATGTTCAAGCCAAGATGTGTGGTGCAAAGGACTATGGATAAGTATGTGAATACTATAGGAAGTTCCTGGAAGTAGTAATATGGTGGGGGGCAAACACAACCAAATACTCCTGGAATGATACAAAAACATGGTGTGCTTTGCTTGAATTGTTTCTGGCATGTCAGTGAAGTGTGCGAATGCACCATTCTGATCTTAAAAAAAGTGCTTCTCTCAGGAGGAAAAAGTCTTAAGAAGAAAATAAAAGGAACAGAATATAAGAAATAACATTTAGTTCATAACCTCTTCAACTGATAGTGTATCTTGAAAAAATAGTAATACACTAATACAAAATATCGTTAGCTAGCTATCATCTCTTTGATCCAAAATTTAACAAATTGCAAATTTTGAAGGTATCCCTATAAAAGATTAAGCAAATATGTAAGTACACATCATCCACTTTAGCCACAAGCAAAGAACATCGTGCAGTAGTTTACAGGAAATAATTAACTCATTTCAGTCCATATACACCACATTAACATCAACTTAGTTTTAGTGGTTTACATTTGGAAAATTAATTTTGGGAACCTGGCTGCCGGCTTAAAGCAAAAACTAATCGAAGGCATCCACATCCAAGCAGAAAATTAATTTTAGTGGCAGGAAGAATGTCGGAAACAAGGGAAGGGGCCAACGGACAGGAGGCAACGACATGAGATGCAGGGAGGGAAATTGTTCCACGTGTAGAAGGGTGGCAGCATGCGAGATGGTTAAGCGATGCCGTGGAATCACAATAATGTTAGACTGACGGATTTTATTTAGGGCCAACATACAGCACATATCTGGAGTAAGGTGGGACCAAAAGCTCTCAGGCGGCGACCCTTTAACCACGCTTAACGAGGAGAGTAATTATATACTCACTCCATTCTGAATTATAAGATGTTTCAATTTTTCATGAATCACATGTCTCATTTCAGTCTGTCTCTATTTAGTCCACATTAAAATATCTAAAACATATTATAATTTGGTACAGAGTACTAAATTCAGTCCACAGTAGCGCATTGAATGCATTTACGTTAAAAAAAATAGCATATCAGTGGACAAAAATATATCCATTTGAGTTCAAACTCTGAGACAACAGTAGCAAAGTAAGCATATGACAATATACCAACATCTGATGAAGCCCGAAAGCAACATCGAGCCTCCAAAAGAAGCTTTGACCATACACATAGCTTAGAGGCGACATCTAGTTATTCATCGACTGCAGGCTTCAAGTTAGATCACCGGGAATCCCGGAAAGGGCAGACTCGAAACAAAGCACCACCACTTCATCATCTTCAAAACCAGCTCAGCTAGACCCATAGTTGGCTGGCTTGGTTTTTTGACTGTGTAGACGGAACGGGAGGTTTTTAACCTTCTAGCGGGAACTGGAACTTCTCAAAAACAAGGATCGCAGCAATTGGTCCTGCGAAATCTCCAAGGACACAACCTGCAAGCCATGTAGGACATAGTGTTAATTTTTTGGTTTCAACTGCAACTATACTCAGATGCTGGATCTAACAGTGATTCAAGCCAGTGGTGTGCTAAAACTTAGCATATCTTAAGAGTGATAAATCCAAAATGGAAGACAGAAATCTGTTCTTGAAATCATTCTACAATAAACACCTAGAGGACACCCTTTTTTACTCTTGGCAACATAAAAGGCTACTTACTAAAAAAGACAATGCAAATAGAGCATCACATGCAGAATAATAAAAGCAATTTATGAGGAATTTTGAAGAACCAAACGATCTGTTTATCACCAACGTAATGTGAACTTGAAACTCTTCAACAAACATATTTAAGCCCATTAATAATATTAGATGCTTTGGTAAAAAATGGACTGTCCAGTAACTGAATTGACGTAAGAAAGGAAGTCATAACTCACCAATCCACTGGCCATGCACTGGATGCAGGAGGCAACCAAGGCCTGCTCCAATTGAGGCAAAAACCAAAGAGAAACCACATTTGATGGTTACACTATAGATCTTTTTCCCGAACAATCTGAATTTCTCCCTCTCGTCAAGCAACTCCTCATCATTATCAGGTCGACGAATGAAACATGTGTAAACCTGGACTAAAGATTGTACAACCCAAGCAGCAGCTACTCCCAATGCATGTGCTGTTTGAAAAAAGAAAGATATGAATAATAGCCTACAAAAAGAAATGTGACACAGCAGGAAAATCTTACCCCGGATAGTTGTTCTGGCAACACAGTATGAGTATTCTGGAATTGACATCCCCCTTTCAGCTTTCCTCTTTGATGATTTTGAAGCATCTTTAGAAAATGAAGTAAACGTTAAAGGGACTGAATAATGTTGGGCCAGGGTATGAAGTGACAATCAGAACTAAATACACAAGAAACCAAAATAAAGTAACCATATTATTAATCGATCAAAGGGACTGAATAATGTTGGGCCAGGGTATGAAGTCAAACTAAACAATCCATCCGACAGTCAGGAGTGGTTGACCCGACCATAAAGAGCTAGGATTTTAATGACTTAAGACCAACTAACTCGGCATTGAGGGCGTATAAGACATACCAAGCATATCTCGGTTAACAGATAAACTCTAATGGGCATAAACAAACTGTGTTAGGTTCGACTTTTGTGGAATACTAAGTCGGGGTCAGGTGTTCTTCAAACTCAAAATTCTCATGTGCAAGCTGCTGCTGCTGCTGAATCCTCATATTGCCAAGTTATAAATACACTAATAATAAGTTTTACATGCATCAGGACAAAGATTGTAAAAGGAAATTCCTGACAGCTTGTGTAGTCCTAATGTGCTTTTAGTTGCCTAAAATTTTGAACCACAAATTAAACCAACAAGCAATTTGCAAGCTGAACAGAGCATTCAATAGTGATTAACTTATTATGGAGAATATCAGCAATAACATCCATACCAATGATTTGGTGAACAAGTTTACTGAGAGAAGACCAAGGCCAGGAAAATATGTGTGGTTACGATTAATCGAAGAATCTTTTCTTTACATGCAAATAATAATTCCAAGAATTTTGTGGCTTTACGATTGGAATAACGATCATATCTAAATTTTATAGTTATTCAAACAGGTTAATCCTTTCATATTAATCTGGACTAAGAAATTTGCTGTTCTGGATTTCTACTAGTAATGGTGCCGGCTTCCATCAATCCCCATTAGATGATAAGTGAACGAAGATCTGAAGTTGGAAGTATTTTATAATGCATTTAAGGAGATATAAGGCACATCACCAAGCCATATATATAGCACCTTATCAGAACAGAAAACGAAATCTATGATTAAGACCATCAGTAAATTCTGTGGAGGAAAACAATTGAGTGCAACAAAGTAGATAACTGCAAAAAATGTAGTTGATGAAGTACTGTGTATTAGACTACTAGTATTCCACATATTTAATTCAGGACTTGCACAGAAAAATGCATTCCCATGTTCCAGATTCATTGGTAAGGATTTGGCAAGATCCATTCCTAATGCAATAGTTCTGTTACATTCCTACTAGGATGCTGCCAGAAGGACATAGGAAAACATAGAAAAAATTTACCTTTCAGAAGCTTCCATGCTGTTCTTTCTGAAATATGACGAACCGCAATCCTTTCCAATACTCTTCTAGTTGTTACAGTAGAAGTCTGCAATGCGGATCAGGAGAAAAAGCACCAACTTTATTACTTCAAATAGGAGAAAAAGCAATGGTGTAAGCAAGACGAAGTTTCAGCTTAAGAGCGGCTTCAGCTAATTTGGAATGCGGAATTAGGCTTACAAGGATAGGGCCGGGAAGCCCCACCTGTTTGGCCTATGTTCTTCCTCTAGGCCATAAACAACATGAATACTAGAAGTACATTTATATTTCACATAAAACAGAGAAGAAATTTATGTTTATTGGTCTAGCTAGAAAGCATTTTGAAAATAAACACAAGGCAACAAGGGAGGTCAGTTAAGATGTACACATGGGAGCAACGTCTATCAAGATACTGACATGTTGTATATGACAAACTAAGCATGTGCATGGCCCATGGTTTTTAAGGCGTCCGCCTAGGCGTCAAGGTGCCCCCCCTCCGCCTTGGAAAAACGACTGCCTTAGGCGCCTAGGCGCCAAAAGCGTCCGCTTAGGCGTCGCCTAGGCGCCAAAAGCGTCCGCTTAGGCGTCGCCTAGGCGCCAAGGCGCCCCCCCTTCGCCTTAGGACGCCTTAACGCCTTAAAAACCATGGCATGGCCACCCACTCTGGCTAAAAAAAAATTGTGACAAGTCATACGTTTCCCAAACAATACTACTCCGTACTTTTTCACTTGGAGGTATAATTAGCCAGTTTATGGAAGATAGTTCGAACAGATAGCGCACTGAGTAAATAAGTACCTCACGGGCGATTTGCTTCAGTGAATTGTGGAAGGGAGTAACCAGGTCGACAGGCGGCTTCTCTGAATCATCTTGAAGAAAATAATCTTCTTCGTCGTCGTCATTGGGCGGAGTAGGCTCAAGAAGTGGCAAATAGTACAACAAAAAGGCCCTCAGGGTTGTCATGCTGAAATGCTTAAGGCCAAAGGCATAAGTAAGCGGCTTCAGCTCCAAAGGGTATTCTTTCGTTGGGAACCGGAGATCTTGGATCGAGTCATATATCTTATGGTTAATATCACTGACGAGGTCAGGGTATCATTTGCCCCGTAGGTTGCAGCAGCATCACAATAAGCAACTCTCCTGCATCGATAAACAGAGCGGTTACTAACAGGTTAATGTGCATTCACATATGGTATTGAGCGGAAAAGCAGTTTTGAACCGGGGCACCAGTGAACCCTCCTGGTTAAAAAATTTGAAAATCATATTTATGAGTTTCAAAAAATTCTGAAAACAAATTATGATGTTGCCAATGATGCATCCCACAAACGTGATTTTTTTCAGTGTGAAATACTTTATATTATGGGCTACACAAAAATAACAAATCTGATAAACTTTATCTTTAGCATGGATGCTCAAGGATATTGTGTTACAATTTATTTCACTATGAAAATAACAAATCTGAAAAACTTTAGAGATTTGAAAATATCCATACTCAGATCTACAAATTTGTCATTTTTGTGTAGCTCAAAATAGAAGGTTTTTGAAGTTGATATTTTGCACGTTGGAGGGATATATCATTGGCCACACTCGGATTTTTTTTCAGAATTTTTTGAAACATAAAATATAGTTTTCGAATTTTTTAAACGGGAGGGATCACTGGTGCCCGGGTGCAAAAAGTCTTGCTTCGGTATTGAGGAGCTTTTTTCCCCTAGGTTTTCATTCAAAGGAAGTAGTAAAGATATCTTTTTTATCATTCATTGATGCATTTGTAGACTTGTACTAGCTAGTGAATAATTACTTGCAGATTACTACGCTCAAATACTGGTGCGCCGTCGCAACCAAAAACCATGCCGCGCAATGCGTCGAACACCTCGACTGCGACACAGGCACGCGCGCACAAACAAAAGAACAAACTATCACGGGACAAGGCAAGCAACAGAACCCCTAGCAGTAGTAGGTGATTAAGGAGTCCAGGGGGTGGAACTAACTAACCCGAAGAAGTGTCTTGCGGAGAGGGGAACGCCGGAGGCGGAGAGGGCTGCCGCGGCGGAGGCAGCGGCGGCGGCGGCGGATAGGGTGCCGTGGGAGTGGACGGCGCCGCCGCGGGGCACGCGGGCGGCGAGGTCGAGCAGGAGCGCGATGCCGACCGCCATGGGATCTCGGGGAGAGGAGAGGTCGGGGACTTGTCGGATTCGCCGGGTCGTGCAGCGACAACGACGGAGGTGGTGGCCGGCGGTATGGGCTTGCGTGGGCTTTGGTCGGCGCGGGCTGGGCTCTCGGTTGTATTTTGTGGGCAGGCGAGTCGGTCTCCTAGTAGAAGTAGAAACACTTAGCCTAGAATGATAGAACCTCTTCGCTACGGCGACTAGGGTTTGGCGACTCGGAGGCGATTGTGGTCGCCGACGGGGATTTCGACCCTTCTCCGATCAAGTCTTATATCCGAATCTAGGGCGTGGTCTCGGGCTGATCCAGGGGTTGGCTTGCCCAACTTCCCGGCCTTGGACCCGTGCCTCTAGGTTAGGGTGAGCTGTGTGGAGAGACCGTGGGGCATGGATGCATCTGGCTGCAAGGATGACGATGAAGGAAGGAACAGAGAAGATCTTGATTGTGAAGAACTGATCAAGAGCATCAATCTCCGGGGATCAGAGAAGGAGGAAGTCCGAGTTAGGAGAGAGATTTCTGAGGCGGGCTCCACGGAGGGGCACCGCCAGGACCAATGAGTGCCTCATGCTTGAACTGTCGCGGTTTGGGCAACGCCGCGACAGTTAGAGAACTTCGCGATTTCGCGAGGAAATATGCCCCCACCGTCCTTTGTGTTGTGGAAACACAGATTCATAAAGGACGTGTGGAGAGTCTTGCATCGACTTTAGGTTATGACAAATCCTTTGCGGTTAGCCGTGCATGCCGTAGTGGTGGCATCGGAATTTTTTGGAATAATAATCTAAAGGTTGAGATTTTACCCTACTCCCAATACCATCTGGATACTGTTATACAGGAAGAAGGTGGTGAAAAGTGGAGGTTTACGTGTGTGTATGGTGAAGCAAGGACGAACCAGCGTTTTAAAACCTGGGACATGCTTAAGTACATCCGAGCGTCGTCTTCACTGCCGTGGGTTCTAATGGGCGATTTTAATGAGCTATTGTACCAGCATGAACATGCTGGGATGGTAAACCGAAGCCATGCTCAGATGGAGGGTTTTCGAGAAGTGATCGACGTGTGTGGTCTGACTAATCTAGGCTACACCGGGAATTGGTGGACGTTTGAAAAGAAAGTAGCGGGGGGTTCTTATTGTAGAACTCGTCTTGACAGGGTACTGGCTACTGGTCAGTGGTGCTCCAAGTATCCTCTGGCCGAGGTGTCTCATATTAATTCTGTGGCCTCGGATCATTGTTTCATACATCTACGATGGGATTTGGAACCGCGTAGGAGACATGGCAGGGAGAAACCATTTAGGTACGAACTCATGTGGGAATCTCACGAGTCTTACCTCTCTATGCTATCTTCGAAATGGCAAGAGGAGGGAAAGCAAGATCCATGAAGGAGATGGTTGAGAAGCTTGAGAATTTAACTGGCAATCTGGAACACTGGAGTAAGAATACTTTTGGGCATGTCCAAAAGGAAATAAAGGAGCTGACAGACTCAGCTGGATAGGCTCCGGGGTGATCCTCTTCGAGCAGGGCCGACACACCAGGAGCTTAAAGTTGTGGAGAGGCTGGTTGAGCTTCAGTTTCGAGAGGAAACGATGTGGAGACAGAGATCTCGGATACAGTGGCTAGCGGAGGGTGACAAAAATACGAGGTTTTTTCATCTCAGGGCAAGCCAGCGCAAGAGGAAAAACAAGATTAAAAACCTGAAAAGGGCTGATGGTACTGTTACAGAAGATGATACGGAGATGGCACAAATGACAACCGAATTTTATCGTGTTCTGTACGAGTCTGAAGGACATGTCAATATGCAACCGGTTATTGATGTTGTTCAACGCAAGGTGACAAGCTGGTTGCAGAGATTAAACAAGGAGAGGTAAAGGAGGCGTTATTTCAAATGTTTCCGACGAAGGCTCCGGGACCGGATGGGTTCCCAGCGCACTTCTTCCAGCGCCATTGGGATCTGTGTGGGGAAGAAGTAACTTCGGCTGTTATTCGGGTGTTGAAGGGAGAAGAAGATATGGCCTCAATAAATAAAACCTTTATAGTTCTGATTCCTAAAGTGGCTAAACCCGATGATCTTGGCCAGTTCCGACCAATTAGTCTGTGTAACGTGCTATATAAAATTGCTTCGAAGGTTCTGGCTAATAGACTGAAGGTAATCCTCCCGGAAATTATCTCTGAAGAGCAATCAGCTTTTGTACCAGGGAGGATAATTACGGACAATATCATATCAGCCTATGAGTGCTTACATTACATGAAGAAGAGGAGAAAGAAGAATCATTTTTGCGCTCTAAAACTGGATATGAGGAAGGCGTATGACAGGGTGGAGTGGAGCTATTTGGAGGCAATCATGCTAAAACTTGGTTTCCATCCACGGTGGGTCAGTATGATTATGAGGTTAATAACTACAGTTTCGTTCCAGATTCTTTTTAATGGGACAAAATTGGAGGCGTTTCACCCAACAAGGGGAATTCGACAAGGAGACCCAATATCTCCATATCTATTCTTATTAGCAGCAGAGGGCCTTTCGTGCCTATTAAAGTTTTGAACTGATCTTCAGCGCTTCAAGGTATAAAGGTGGCTCCATCGGCTCCGATGGTTAACCACCTGTTATTTGCGGATGATAGCCTGTTGCTTTTCAAGGTAGATGGAAATTGTGCTAACCAAGTACAAGAGATTTTGGATATTTATTGTGCGGCGTCAGGACAACAAGTAAACAGAGACAAGTCATCGATATACTTCAGTAAAGGATGCCCAAACAATAAGAGGATCGAGATCAAGGCTATTCTGAATGTTGAGAATGAGTCGTTGAGTGAGAAATATTTGGGGATGCCATCTGATGTTGGTAGATCCAAGAATGGGGCTTTCCAATATCTGAAGGATCGTGTATGGAAGAGAATTCAGGGTTGGTTGGAAAAGTTGCTTTCGGTTGGCGGCAAGGAGGTTTTGATCAAATCAGTGGCACAAGCGATACCCACCTTTTCTATGGCATGCTTCAAGCTGCCAAGGGGACTATGTAAACATATAAATTCTCTACTAGGGAAATTTTGGTGGGGATGTAAAGATGGTAATCGGAAGCCAGCTTGGGTGTCTTGGAAGGAAATGACGAAGCCGAAAGGTATGGGAGGCTTGGGCTTTCGAGATATTGAGTTATTCAACCTAGCTTTGCTAGCTAGGCAGGGTTGGCGTTTTCTCCAGCAGCCAGGGTCGTTGAGTGCTAGAATTCTCAAAGCTCGGTATTATCCGGGTGGTGATCTACTTGAGTCGGAATTGGGCAACAATCCATCTCAAGTTTGGAGAGGGATCCATGAGGGGCTTGGAGTTTTGAAGCAAGGATTAATAAAGAGGATAGGAGATGGGCGTGCAACACACATATGGAATGATAACTGGATTCCTAGGGATGGAACGATGAGGCCAATTCATTGTATTTCGGAAGTGGCTCCAGTTTCGGTCCATGAACTTATTGATCATACCAGTGCATCTTGGGATGAGAATAAGCTGGACCAGTTCTTCCTGCCTATGGACTCGGATATTATCCGTAATATTCCGCTTTGTACAAGGCAGCAAGCGGACTTTTGGGCTTGGCATTACGATCGTCGGGGGATTTTACGGTTCGTTCAGCATATCGAATGTTGGTGGATACCCGAGATCGGAGAGAGGCTTGGTTGGAGGGTACTGCAACATCATCTGATCGTCGAGGGCGCGAAAACCAATGGACATCTCTATGGAAGACGAAGGTACCCACAAAGGTTAGAATGTTTCTGTGGAGGCTAGCAAAGCAGTCGCTTCCTACTGCCGATGTGCGTCACCACAGGAATATGAGTACGACGATCTGTGCCATGTTTGTGGAGCTCAAGATTCTTGGAGACATTCCCTTATTGAATGCAACATGGCAAGATGTGTGTGGTCGTTGATGGATGGAGATATAGTGGAGCACATTGGTAATTCAACTACCGTCCATGCAAGAGAGTTTATCTTCTCCTTGATCGAAAGTTTGTCGAGGAAGGATCAAACAAAGTGTTTTGTGTCGTTATGGGCCATTTGGCATGCAAAGAGGAAAATAATTCATGAAGATATCTTTCAGAGCCCTCTATCCACTTTTGCTTTCATCCAAAACTTCCTATCAGACTTGGAGGTAGCGGATGAGATTCAGAAGAAGGCAGTCAACAATCGGGTTCATCTTGGTGTCCCGGCACGTTGGATTGCCCCTCCTAGTGGGGTGACTAAAATTAACGTTGATGCAACAGTAGGTAAAAACCTGAACAAAGGAGCAGTTGCAGCAGTTGCTAGGAGGAGCGATGGTATTTTCTTGGGTGCATCGGCTGTGATCTTCAATGGCCGTAGTGATCCAGAGACTCTGGAAGCGCTAGCCTGTAGAGAAGCCATGTCCCTAGCATGTGATATCCTGGCGACGAGGGTCCTGGTAGCGAGTGATTGCTTGTCAGTTGTCAAGAGTTTCCAGGAGGGTACAAGAGGGGTATACTCCCAGGTCATCCATGAGATGGTGGCAAGGAGGAATGTTTTTACAGAATTTTCTCTGGTTTTTGAAAGGCGATGCTCAAACCAGGAGGCTCATAACCTGGCGAGGTATGCTGTCCACAATAATAATGGTCGTTTAGTGTGGTTAGTTAATCCACCTGAGGGTGTGAATATTCCTGTAATAGTTGAAGTTGAAGTTTGAATAAAGTTAGGGGTGATACTCAAAAAAAAAAGTAGAAACACTTTCCGTATTGGAGAAGAAGCTGAATTTAACCCTCCACTACGAAATAACCTGAATCGCGAAACTTTCCGTGTTGAAAAAGAAGCTGTAGGCGCAACGATTACGCTACAACTGAATGGCAACGCTTTTCGTATTGAAAAGAAAAGCTCAATCGCAACTTCACTTTTATGATATACTGTATGGTTTATGATGCAAGCTGGAGTTTCATGACGGTGCTCTCTGGCGGCGATGCTCCGGCCCTTGCCGGGGGTTGCCGTGATGGAGACGGCGCACGTGGGCCTACGGGTGGAGCATTGCGGCGTCGAAGTGCAGCAGAGCGGCGCCGGCGTTCCTTGCGGCCCAGACCTAGGCCTGTCGGGGCCATCTGGGTTTGGGCGTGCCGGCTGGTCCTGTTGTGCGATCTATAGTTGGAAGCTAGTAAGAGAGGGCAGGGCAGCGGTGACGGCGGCTGACCTTGTTAAAAGTGGTGGCGAGCTTCACGGGTCTGTTCTGGACCTGGCCGGACCTCATTAGGACTTGTGTGCCCCTCGTGGGGGCTTTGTGAGCCTGCTGGGCTCGACCGAAACTGACGGGGACTGGTGTGTTTTGCTGCCGCGTCCGGTCGACTGTTGTCCTTGGCAGTGGAGGTTGTTCCCTCCCGCTCGGCCGCGGTACTGCGTACGCTGGCTTATACTTCTCCTCACATTCATCTTGCATACCTCGTGACGGCTTCTTCGGTGAGACGACGATGGTCACTTCGCGATCGTTTGAGCGCATGTTGGTGGGCGGCTTGCCTGGTGGTGTCGAGGCTTGTCCTCACAGGGCTCCTATGCTACAGATCGTTCGGGGTCGTGGATGGTGTTTTTGGGAGAAATCCTTGTCGGATCGTCCGACGCCGACGCGGTGCCGCCTTCGGGTGACATCTTTCCTTCGCGAAAGGCGTTGTGGCTAACTTTTATCCGCTTCCCTCTGTGCCGAGGGAAACCCTAGTACCAGTGCACTAGTCCGGGCTGCGGCGTGGCATCCCTTCTCGAAGGTGTTGCTTGGTACTCGTCGATTCGGTGCTAGAAGCGTGGTGGTACTTCTTCGGAGTGGACGCAAGGGTTGCGGGTCAACGTTGCTTAGTCAAACCGCCTATGTCGTTTTTTTCTTTTTTCTTTTCCTTTTCTTGGTTGTGTGGGTTGTCGCCCCAGCCATGTCCTTTGGTTGTATCGGGTGCTTGCTATATTAATATAGCGGGGCTACGGCCTATTTCGTCGAGTTTTATGGTGTGTTGCTCGAGATAGGTTTTCGATGGGTTTCATAAATAAATCTACACGGCCGAACTGACTTAATGTGGTGAAAAGCAGGTGAAAAATCAAATAAAAGAAACACGGGAGTAGCCACTCAAGAAGCAATGGAAGTAGTAACATAGTCTTGCAACATATACAAATTACTAATCTAACTTGCTCTCCATAATGACCAACATTATATTCATAGATGTGTGCCTGTTGCAACAGGAGTTAAAAAACTAAAAAAATCTTTAATATATTTGGTAAACCAGCTTGTGGCACCTTAGAAACTAGGTTTTGGTTTACCTTCGTTGAGTCCGATCTCCGGAGGCATTGTCAAACTGGATTTTGGCTTTCTAGTGAAGACATGAGACATTTTTGTGTTTTCATTGTGAATGAAAGACGTTCTCAATATAGGTAAATCCAGGTCCGGGTCAGTTCGAAGGTGACGAAGTACACCTTTCTATTCCGTCGGCAATGGGTGTTTGAGCAATCTCGTGTCAGAGCTGATTGTCATCCTGTCGTGGTTCGTAGCAAAGCGGGCGGCAGGAGCTAGCCCTCCCGATCCTCCGTCTCCGAATCCGAAATGAGCTTCCTCTCCGGACTCCGGTCCAACTCCGAGTTCGAAAGTAAAACTGGTCCTGTTTCTTTACATACACTGGCGAACCCGTATGGCACAGCATATCACATCGCGCTACCTACGACAAATCGAACAAGTAAGACGAACGAATCAAGCAAAGCACGCCAACAATGGAGACGTTGCCGCCGCAGCTCGACATGCGAACCCCCGACGCCCTCAAGAAGATCGCGCTCGGCGCCGCTGCGTCCGCCGGACACGACGTCGGCCAGAAGATCGGCCACCGCTGGGACCCCATGGACTGCGACGATGACACGCCGCCGCGCGCGCGGGCGGCACTTAGGATGGACATCGACTTCTACTGTCATGCGGACCACGACGAGGACGCGCTCTTCTGCCACCCCGGGGCCAGCGTCATTGGCGTGGCGGACGGGGTCGGCGGGTGCCGTGGCGACGGCGTCGACGCCGCCGAGTTCTCGCACGGGCTCATGGCCAACGCCTTCGACGAGGTGGCCGCAGCGTCCTCCTCAGGCACGAGCACGCGTGGCGTCTTCCCTTACACGGTGCTGGAGAGTGCGTACGAGAAGACGGTCGCGGCGACGCGCACGCCGGCGGCGTCCACCGCGCTCATCCTGTCGGTGGCCGGCGATGCCCTCAGGTGGGCCTACGTCGGCGACAGCGTCTTCGCCGTGTTCCGCGGCGGCAAACTCCTGCTCCGCTCGTTGCCGCAGCAGCACTACTTCAACTGCCCGTACCAGCTCAGTGCGGTCGGCGGCAACAAGGTGACCGACGCGGCGGTGGGCGAGTTCCCGGTGATGGAAGGCGACGTGGTGGTGGCCGGGACGGACGGCCTCTTCGACAACGTGTTCGACGCGGCGCTCGAGGGGATCGTGCGTGAGGGCACGAAGTTGAGATTCTCGCCAGGGCAGATGGCCAAGGCCATGGCAGAATTCGCCTACGACATGGCAAATAGCAGTAGGGAGTCGCCGTTCAGTGCCGCCAGCCGGGAGCAGCGTGGTACCGACTTCACCGGCGGCAAAATGGACGACATTACCGTCATCGTCGGATTCATTGTATCGTAGCCTCATAGGATTGATCTTAGTATCTTACCGCAACGATGTAATAATACGCAAAAGATTTGTCCCTTTTTTCACATTCAGTTTGTTTGTTTATTCCCGCGAGAAAGATAAAAAAATGCACGTTTATTATCCATCCATTCAGTTCAACGGACAAGCTGTTCATACAATGCTGCGCTTACGGGCAATCTGTTACGGAATCGCGTTATGGACACATCGTGGAGTTAAATCATTGGGAGGCAGTTCCGGGGAAAAGTCCATAAAAATCAGTTTCCACTTGTTGGTTGAAGCGAGTTACTACATGATGATTGAAGATTTAGCAACATAAACTCACTTTGACTCCAAATACATATGCTCCCTTTTTACCTAAAAAACACATTTCAAAATGTCAAAAAAAATCTGACAAAACACTCGTTCACCCACAAGGCTGATCTTGAAATTTTAGGGTCCCGGGTGAAAATAGAATATGGGTCCCTTATACTATTATTAAATAATAATCAATCTCTACTATATAATATGGCTAGAGGTGATGGTTGGTACGTTTTTAAGTTTTCCGATTTTACCCTCTATTCGAAATAATTACACCCTTTTGCCACCGCCAAGTTAACGTACATGTTCGGTGACAATGAAAATAAAAAATCGCAGTCTCCTACTCCCAGATCGATCGCCGCCCTCCTCGCCCGACTCCATCCCCGCCGCCCGTCCCGCCTCCCAGTCCCAGATAACTTGATTCCTTCCCCGCCAGAGCTCCTCCCCGCCGCCTCCCAGCTCGGTGCCGCCGGCGCCGCCAGCCCCGCGCACAGCCGAGCGACGGGCGATGATGCGTTCCTTCCGATGGAGCGGAGACTGTACTTCTTGGTCGGAGTCCGCTACTACTTGCCGGAGTGGCTTCCTGTCAAAGTCGGAGGTCGTTGCAGCTGCTCATCCAAATCAAGTCAGAATTCGTTGGCTGTAGCTCCGACGTCTCATCGCCCTGCCGGCTGGACGAAGGAAAGAGGCGGATGGCTGATGGGCGAGGGAAGGTGGGCGGGCTGCAGCAACCTGCCCCGGCGCTCCTCCATGGGGAGGCGTGGGACCTGGTGGAGATAAACGATAGGAGATGGGAGGTGGGCACTGCGCTAGGCAGCGTCGGTGGTGGTATATGGGGATGGGGATGCTGCTTGGCTGCACCCATCGGTGTAGAAGCAGAGGAGAGGACAGGGCCGGTTCGTGGATCTGGGCAGAGGAGGTGGAGAATAACCAAGAGAAGTTCGGTGGTTTGGTACTTGGATTTGGAGCTCAAATTCCACACGTGAGTGTGCTGGTAGGAAGAGAAGGATCTAGCTCCCCTCGCTCATCCCGGCGGCGACGAGCAGCCCCGGCATGCGGATCCGTGATGACCCACAAGTATAGGGGATCGCAACAGTCTTCGAGGGAAGTAAAACCCAAATTTATTGATTCGACATAAAGGGAGCCAAAGAATATTTATAAGACTTAACAGCGGAGTTGTCAATTTAGCTGCACCTGGAAATAGACTTGCTCGACACAGATTATCAGTACCAACATTTTTTAAGCAGTAGCAATAGTGAAATAATAGCAGCAGTGTAATAAAGACAGCAGTAGCGATTATAGTAGACAATAGGATTAAAATACTGTAGGCATAGGGATGGATGAACGGGCGCTGCATGGATAAGATAATTCATGTAATAATCAAGACAAGCATTTGCAGATAAATAATAATACGGTATCCAAGTACTAAGTAACCATAGGCATGTGTTCCATATTTAGTCGTACGTACTCGCAATGAAAACTTGCACAACATTTTCTGTCCTACCAGCCCGTTTGCAACGGGGCCTCAAGAATCTACTGGTAATTAAGGTACTCTTTTAATAGAGTACCGGAGCAAAGCATTAACACTCCGTGAACACATGTGATCCTCACATCACAGCCATCCCCTCCGGTTGTCCCAATTTCTGTCACTTTAGGGCTCGGGTTCCGGACAACAATATGTGTATACAACTTGCAGGTAAGATCTTAAAACAATGAATATCATCATGAATCAATAACATGTTCAGATCTGAAATCATGGCACTCGGGCCCTAGTGACAAGCATTAAGCATAACAAGTTGCAACAATGTTATAAAGCACTAACAACGGATACTCTAGGCACCATGCCCTAACAATTTATAGCTATTACATGAATGATCTCATCCAATCCCTTCCATCCCCTTTAGCCTACAGCGGGAATTACTCACACATGGATGGGGGAATCATGGATGGTCGATGGAGAGGCGTCGGTGATGATGATGGCGATGATCTCCTCCAATTCCCCATCCCGGCAAAGTGCCAGAACGGAGTTTCTGGTCCCGAAATAGGGTTTTCGATGGCGGCGGCGCTCTGGAGGTTTTCTGGAAATATGGTCAAACCCCCCGTCGTTTTTAGGTAAGGGGTTAAGTACTCCAGAGGGGGACTCGGGGACGTGGCCGAGTCGGCCTCCCATAGGGTGGCGCGGCCCAGGGCCCACCGCGCTGCCATGTGGGGAGGGCGGCTCGCTGCCCCCCTCCGTCTCCTCTTCTGGCTCCGTGGGTTTCTTGGTAAAATAGGGGCTTTGCAATTATTTCACGGATTTTCTCGAAAGTTGACTTTCTGCACAAAAACAAGACACCAGGGCAATTCTGCTGAAAATAGCGTTAGTCCGTGTTAGTTGTATTCAAACCACACAAATTAGAGGTAAAACAATAGCAAAAGTGTTCGGAAAGTAGATACGTTTTGGACGTATCAATCCGCAGAACGCCTTCCGCCTACTCGGCTCCGCCGTGTCCGCGCTGCCCTGATTCGAGATGCCCGCGCCGTCCGGATTCGAGGCCGAGCTGCGGCCGCCAGTCCACGAATCCCAGGCTGGCGTCGCGTGCAAGACATCCTCCTCATCACCGGCGACCTGCGAGGAAAGCTTCTCGCCGTGGGACCTCATGGACCGGCTCGACCTCTCGGATCCCCAGGTAATCAGCTCCCCTTGCTTCATCTCGCTCCATGCTCTACTCGAGCTTGCCTCTACTGTTTGCACCTGGCACGCAGCGCGGTTTTCTCGGTATTCTCATGTGTCTACGTTCGGTTCCGCTGCTGCTGCTTGCGCCCGGCCCGCTAGCTAGGGTTTCTCCGCGCCAGCGCGCGAGCTTCCAAATGGACTGGGATAGCGTCGCGGCGAGTTCCGTCTATGCAGACGTAGTCTGTGGCCGCGGCTATGGCTGGAATCGCCGGCGCTTACTTAATTGTTTGCTTCCAAATTAATGCAGTTGTCTAGGAGCACCCATCTGTATTGTGTGTTCTTGATGAAATTCAGATAAATAAAATCTGTATTGTGTGTACTTGATGAAGTTCAGATAAATAAAATGTTAAGAGCGTACCTGATGAAATTCAGATAAATAAGAATGAAGATCTGAATGCACTTGTCTATGTTGCATGATGATTGCATAGTATCAGCCTGCTGCTAGTACTGTGGCACCACACCATCACTGTTCCTGCATGCTTTGACTACCATGTCCAAGGCTCCGATCTGAACTCTTCAGTGTTATGATGGATGAATGGTATGTGCTGAAACCTCCAATAATTCTATTTTGCGGGATACAGCGATAGTGGGATGCAATTAGAAGGCAACAGGAGCTAAACGATCTTCATTATGCACTTCTTTCAGTTAAGAAAAGAACACTTATTTGGTAAATCCATGCTCCCTTCTACTTATTCTACTTGTTGGTTATAAGATATTACTATTAATTTGCTGAGCAGAGAGGTGAGTCGATCACATTGTATAGTGTTGTGACTGTTGATATATCTTGAGTGATGATATGTTGCCAACTAATTACCGGATCAATTTCTTACCTTCATACAGAGGATGAAGCATATCAAACTTTATCACTTGCTTTTCATTGTGAACTGATGCAAACAATACATTTTTGGGCTGTTCAGTTTCTTATCTACATAGGATGTAAGGTTGCATGGCCATATTTTTTTCAGGATGCGGGGACTTCCAACTATAATCTTGCACATAACAGTAAATTATTATAGTCCATATCATACCAAGTCTAGACCGGAATAAACTGCATTGTTTTGTTTTCAGTTTGCAGACCCAAGAAAGTGCAGACAGTGGATGCTGCATAGCACTCAAAATTTAATCGTGGTATTTTACCATGTACATTCTTCTAGCCATAACAAAACAAATACATATCTATTCTTGTTGGAGAGTTATGTCTATCTTTTTATTTGATGGAGTGTTGGAATGGGATAACACTTGCCACGCATAATGCAAGGTGAAGCACTGTATGATTTGGTGACGACAACAAAAATATTTGAACTCAACATTATTTGCTTGAAAATTGAATAAGATTTTTTTAATGTATATTGTAATTATTTTGCATTAGTCGATACCTAAATTTTAACCTATACGGTTGTCCACATTTTTTATGCATGATTAAGCATGACCGATTTGATTTGTTCCCGTTGCAACGCACGTGCATTTTGCTAGTATTTGTAGTATTCTGATTACAAATCAGCAAGCTAATCCTTCTATGATACAAGCCCTACCAGCATAAAAAATTGTCATTTAATATAATTTGCATAATTATGCATAGTATATTAAATATTTCATCTAATGTCATGTCAAGGATGTAGTGCATTCTCCTCTCTGTCCCTCGGCTTCTCGACGTGGCAACGAAGGAACAACGAAAGCTCGTCTCCCGCTCTTGTCTATAAAACAACCGAACACGCCGCACATGGCGCCCAACGGATGGAAAATTTTACTTGTACCTATCCTTGGCCTTGTAATTCCGTTCCAATTTAATTGACTTTCAATCCACCAAATGTGGATGTATCTAGACATGTTTCATGTATAGATATATCCACATGGTGGATAGCAAGTCAATTAAATTGGAACGGAGGGAATATTAGAGAAATCAAATCAAAAGGAAAAAATGCACCGACATTTTTCTTTTCCAGCAGGAATTGGGTTAACCCTTTCATTTCTTGGATAGGTTTTCCATGTTGGTCTTCTCATTTAGCTAACTAAAAGAAAAAGGCCCAATCTAACCGAAGAAATAAGGCCCAAGCTAATAAAAAAGGACCCAAGATCTAGTGGATAACATTTCCTGCCCTCCTTTGTAATGTTTCATCTTCTTCGACCGTAGGCTACAAATCCATCAACTACTCTAATGGAGCGCCACCACAACATATACATAGAGCTAGCCCAGACATGGGACTTGCTCACTCGTCTCAACATTCTAAATTTGCACGTATAGTTTCGCGAAAAATCTAAGTTTTTTTCCTGTATGTAAATATAAATAATTTCATTGTAAAGATTCTTATTTTAGCACCCATTTCGCTTTTTTTACACATGCCACAAAACAAGTCCATTTTTCATGAAACGGTTTTTGGAACAGATGGGATGTGAAGATGACACAAACTATTTTTTCTTACATTTTTTGTGAGAATATTTTTAAAATATTAAATATGTTTAAAATGCATTCTAAATAAATGGTGCATATGCACCCAGGAGTACAAATATTGTTCTTATTTAGTAAGGTCATTTTCCACCTTTACTTCTTTCTTTTACGGTTATTCGTTTTACCTCTTAGGTGTGACGTTGTGATGTGTTTTCTCATTTCTAATATCGTACACCATTTAGCCACCATTTACCCCCCTTGGTTATGATTTTAAATTTTAACCGTATTTTACACACATGCTTATAAGCTTCTAATTCTGAATAACGTAAAGCGGTTATTCCTTCTAATTACAGGTGTATCTATGTCTCTTTTCTTTTTCTCGAGGCATGTGGGAAAGAAAGGAGAATAAAAGCTACAATATGACCTTGACATGAGTCCGAATCCCAAGCAACATAGGTGAAGAGGTTAACTCAAAAGCCTCATAACGAACAATGAATGAATGTGGGCTGGGAGGCAAGCCGTGCAAGTAGACCCACGGGAACGGAAACTAGTGGGCTTCACCCTCTTTCCTAAATTAGTACTCTCACAATCCATATAGTTATCTTTATATTTACTAAGTCCAATTTTAGAGTACTTTTTCTTTATTTCCCCTAAATTGAGAATTAGGATCCACTTGTCATCTGAGTAACCCAAAAACAGAAAACATGACAATTAATTAGCTAGACAACTAGAATATTAATTTCACTCAAATTCAAGCAAATCCATTGACATGTTCACCAAGCAGGTGCGGCTAGCTGTACTACACCACTAATAATTACAAGCCTAAAGTTGGGTTAAAAATATTGTGTACAACATTCTTAAAAAGGATCATCTTGCCAGTTTGGGTTATAAACAAAAAAATGGGGCATACTTGAGCCAGTTGTTTTCATCAATACCTAAGTCGACTTGGTTTCCTTATTTGTAAGTAGATGGTGCTAATCGTCGATTCTTCTCATATATATCCACGTGCTTATGAATAGGGAGACATCAAACACCAAATGTCATGGACTTATCCGTAAGAAGATCTCGTGCGACTTAAGTTAACCAAAACCCATTTTAAAACCAGGTGAACGTTGTTAGAAGATCACACCTATGAAGTTAAAAAATGTGATTTACCAAATTAGTAAGTTAATTTGCCTACTGTTAATCATTACAAGGAACAATTGGTGGAAATATGAACATTTATCTCAATCATTTATCGACACTATGATATGCATAATATTTCCAATACTAAATGTTCTCTAAAAAAGGTAAGTGCCTTTTTGTCATGTAACTTGCGTAGAGGTTTGCTTAGGCCATTAAGAAATTTTTACATCTTTTGCAGGCTTCATCTCGCTAAATCAGATATAACTCCGCCCCCACCCG
The DNA here is from genome assembly GCA_947311845.1 of Poa pratensis. Lineage (NCBI taxonomy): Eukaryota > Viridiplantae > Streptophyta > Magnoliopsida > Poales > Poaceae > Poa > Poa pratensis. Next base: position 16,141,081 of record CAMZMU010000085.1, on the reverse strand, counting down.
AGCCAGCTGCCAATTTCCTGATGATGTTTCTTTACTTTGCTCATAGTTGCCACTATCAGCTAGTTTCGACACCCGAGTGCCGAGTTACCTCGTTGTTCTCCACACAAGCAAACTAGATTGTAGCTTTGCGTGGAAAAAATGTAGAAAAATAGATTCGAAATAAATACTAGCAAGAGGGTATGTTATGTAAGGTCACTCTACAATGCTTAGTTGCTTGACATGTAGCCTCTGAAGTTTGATACGTGTTGTTGCCCAGCTAGCCAAAGGCAGCGGCAACCCCCCCCCCCCTTGTGCATTCTGCGGTTTTGATATTGAGCTTGTGTTCAGTGTTGAGTGTTCTATCTCCAAAAGTCTTTCCTATTTCAAAGATGTCGATCAATTTCATGGGAAATAGTTCATGGAACTTGAGAAAATTGATGCGCTTCTAAACATTATGATTTTAGTGTTCATACTATAGCAACTACAAAGGTTTTAAGCGAATTAATAAGTGCAAGCACCGTACCACCATAATCTACAAATATACTTGTAATGATGCAGAGTCACATAACTGTATACATCTTCAGCGAAAATCTGATTGAACCTCAGAATTATAAGGCCTAGGTTCCTGATTAAGCGATTAGGCCTTGTCCTAGTCTTAGACTAGGCATCCACTAAACCTAACAAAACATAGGTTTATTAGTTAGTGCTAATCACTTGGGATTATGCATCATGATCTCAACATGTTGGCTCCTAGAATGGGGACATGAAACCCTAACATACACCTGCCGGGGGAGCACAAAATCCTGGTGATCAAATTGCACTACATTAAGAACATTCCTTGTGGCTCATACAATCGTGCATATTTGGTCCCTTGCACATATAGTATGTGTTTTTCTTGAAAACATACATGTAGCTAGTCTGTGCCTAGGAGAACATACATATAGTATGTGCCTAGGAGAGGTTACATATATACATAGACCTATAAGCATTGGTTGCTGGCAATCTTAGCTTCATAGACCAAGTCCTAGACTCAGTCTGCGAGTAGCATAATGGAGAAGACAAAACAAATGCAACCGATGGAGATGCACGCATGACAGTGTACCTTAAAGTCTTATAGTATTCAATTTTAACTTCCTTCGGTGTAATCAAGAAGATTTATTCAAGTGCTATCAGAAGGGATAATTATCACTACTCCCTTCATTCCGGTTTATAGGATGCATTTGACAAATCTCTCCAACCTAGGTGGCTAATTATTGGTGCACTGAGTAGCCTAATTGTTGTGCATGCATTGGTTATTTTCTCTTTACTCCACTAATTACTCATTAATTGACTAAATTGGTGGGCATGCATTGGTTGTCTTTCATTTCTCTCTCTTATTTGCTCATTAAATGTCTAAATTGCATCTTATTCCTGGAAAACTCTGATTTTGATATTGCATCCTATAAACCGTAATGGAGGAGTACCTCTTAGATGAGTGCCTTCTTAACTATACCCTCTAAAACACAGTTTCTATTGAAAAAAAAGGTCCAACTTGGTTGCATGCGGTTTATTAAATTGTCTATCTTAAAGAAAATCGACCCTAATTCTATTCCATTAATGAATAATAACTGTCCGTCTTATATAAAGTTGTGTATATGTTTATGCACTTAAACAGCAAACCACGTAAATCAAATATATCCAAAATTAATTGATCTTCTAAATTTCCTATCTAAGTTTGACCAAGTCGATGGAAAACTATATCAAAATTATTGCACCAAATTAGTTTTATTAGATTCACCAGAAAATAAATATTCGTACTATGTATATTTGATGTTGCATATATAAGCACATTTTTTCACAGACTTGGTCAAACTTAAAGAAGTTTGACTTACAACAAAATTAGAACTTCAATCAATTGGAAAAAAAAAGTAGATTGTTGAATTCAATACTCATGTTTAAGGTCACATACTCATATGGTGTTCGTAATAACAGAGAGCAATTCTAACTTTTGCCTTTAGAAACAAAAGGGCAAATGAAGTACCGACATGAATTTGTTACATTCACATTTAGCATATGTATATAAGATTGAGGGAAAATTAGCACATGTGTTTATGCTTTCTGAAAATCATGTAGGCATTTAGTTGGTACTTCATGCATACTTTTTTCGAACCGCGCAGCCGTCAAAATCATACTCCTGAAATTTGTATAACAATTTTCCTCCTCTCATGTTGTTTGCTTAAACTGAAGTTCTTGTGATTCTGTTGAAAATCTCCATGAGATTCGCGAAGGGGGAAAGGAAATTTGAGGAAAAAGATAGTACCAAGCTGAAGCTAGTGTGATGAATTAAATCTGTACAACACAATTGGGACACTAAATAACAGAAGAATGAATCAAGTCAAGGTGATATAGTTTTACCTACAAAAAACCATATTGATAGCAAGATAACAATCAATGCAATTTGAGCACCGAAAAGACAGCACCTATATGACAGTAGGATGAATCAAATCTACACAGTGTACTCTGAGAACTAAAGGACAGAAATCATAGTACAAGGATAAATCAAGTCAAGGCAACATTATTAGAGCACTAAAAGACACAATAGACAAGATACAAGGACGAATCAAGTCTAGACAACATCAATATTTTTTTCAGGAATATGTTTGCATTATCCATTAATTAATTCCAGGACCCACATTATTCCAAACAAAGTAAAATAAAAGAAGAATCCTCAGATGGAAAGAAAACGAAGAAGACAGGAATAGCTAGACAGTGAAATTAGCCATCCTGCTATTATGAACTGTAGCGATTTTGTCGAGATTTATGGATTGGCACCTTTCGCTCGATTTCATGAACCTGGAATGATTGATGCCTCCATGACATGTCCCATTCTGTTTGTGCAGAAGGTCTTTTTTTTTAATTTGTTTGTGCAGAAGGTCTTGCACTAGTGAGAGAGAAGACGCCTTTCCATTTTCTGCAAAAAGATCAGTATGAGGGCTTCTGTGACCACACTTTCAAGGTTGTTGGCTTTTGATGCATCATTCTCCCAGCTACACCTTGTCACCTAATGCTGAAAAGAAAAGTTCGTTTTGTTGATACAAATGGGAAAAATGCTATGTTATCAGACAATCACAGAGAGAACCACTATTAGGCTTTAACAGATGAAAGCAACAAGTGAAAGGCTGAGGTTATATTAGAAAAATATAAAATATTCGTGGTTAGGATTATCTTATTAAACAATCAACTCATGGAAATCTTGAGTTTTGACCATACTTCCACGATTCCACTATTGCGGACTTTCTGGCTCCTTGTCTATGGGCAAAAATAAAAGCTGGACATCAGGATCGTTACACGCACTCAACTATATTGTTCAACTTGATTATCTGAAATTCATTTTTTTCTTAGCATCCTCCAATCCTCAAATGTAATATTAAAGTTCCATACCGGTTTGCAATTTTTGCTGTTCGGTTTAACTGTGAAAAATCACTGGCGACTACAATATTACTCAAAATTTTGAAATACTGAACTCCGTCTCGTGATGTGTAAATAATTACTTGCAAATAGCTGGTACATTAGCATTGTCCATTCGTTGTATCCTGTTCTTACTAGCTTTATATGCACCCCTAGTGACAGATTGGCCTTTGGAGTAACCTAGGGAAACTACATGGTGCTGAGCGTTTGGACTCAAAGTTGCTGTCGGTGAATCATGTGCCTTTTCATCCTACATACTTGTCCGATCTGCTGCGGTGCAACCCAAGCTCTCTGATACTACGGATATAATACTGCTATTAGGGCTTGATGAAAGATTAGATTTATGTAACTAAGGATGAGCACTCCAAAAGTAGATCTGTTTGACTCAGGTACTTGGATGGGTTGGCTAAACCTGTTTCTTTACCTTGGTTACATGTCTAGTTACCAAGTTTGACGCAACTCAAGTAGAACTGGAGTTTTCTGTTTGGAGACATCAGAGGATTCCATGTTTTTTCCAGCTCATGTGGGATTGAATGGTTACTCAAAAAAAAACTACATGCTTTTGCCTGCACAAATAACAAGTTACTATATTCCGAATTTAAAACATTCATTTGCAAAGAAAAGGAGGATTGGAGCAAATCATGAGAACTAGGCATCTTTAACTGCAGAGCAAAAAGGAGAGAAGTTCCATCACAGTTTCACCTTTCATAAAAAGTAAAATGCTGCTTTCGATAAGGTAAAAAAAGGCATGGAAGAGATGAATTATCTAGGTGAGGCCCATGTGGTAAACTTTAATTAACCCTCCGCACATGGCCCTCCTCTTGTTTCTAAGCTCACTGGAGCACACAACCAGTGGCATGGATGGACCACGCCTTAAATATTTCTGTCAAGCAGCACTTAACAACTCTGACCATGATGCCAAGACAACAGTTTACCTCTTAACCTAGTGCTACAAAAGGACACGGGTGTGTGCACTCACTGCAGCGCTTGTAACAGTCCACCAGAAAGTTTTCAGTTTCTAAGCATTAACTGTTGCAATTACGTACCTTTACATCCCATCAGTTTCAGAGAGTAAAATATTTCTGCAGATGCAGCCTACTACATGGTGAGCCCTCCTCTCCCTCTCCCCCCCCCCCCCCCCCCCCCCCCCCCCCCCTCCATTCTCCTCTTTCTGTCAATTCACAAATCTACCTGATAGAGAAGCTCACACACAACCTTGGTTTGCTTTACCTGTGCAGGTTTTGTTATTGTAAAGGAAGCGGCAGCACCAGCAACAATTCCTTCTTTCTTCCATGCTGTGTCTCATCATGGCTTCTTTCTTCTTTAGCATCGCTGCATCATTTGGGCCACTAAAGCCCTTCTCGCCCTTGTGATTTTGAGCCAATTCTTGATGCTTCCCAGCTCTCAAATGGCCATACAACTCACGCTCCTACTCATTTCGTGTAGCCTTTACAGTATGTATTCTTCTTCATGTTCTTCTTTCTACACATCCTCCTCTCTGGCATTGCTGCTTCTTCTCGTTATCTCCACCTGCCTCTCCTTGCTCTTCTCGAACCTTAGACAGCTGATCAAATCCAGCAGCCACAAAACTTCCATGGAGGAGGCTGTTAATCAGGAGAAGAGTGCTGTGCTACAAGATGAGGTGTCTGGGGAAGAGACGACAGGAAGCCTCTCGGGGTGTTCTGATTGTGCGGTGAGTGAAGAATGGACAGATGAAGTCTCGGTCTCTGACGATGACGAGAGCCTTATTGAAATCTCCCTTGTTGATGGCCACTATGTGGGGCAAGAGGAGAAATGTCCCACCTGGAAGAAGGAGCAGGGCCTCCTCGCAGACTTCCTGCCCGATTTGATGCTCGACAAGAGGGACTTCATGGACTTCTACTCGGAGATCAGCGAAGATGACAACATGATCGAGATCGACATTGCAAGGGGCTCTATCAAGTGCACAAACTTCGGCATCAAAGCATGAGCTTACCAGAGGTTTGCTGAAGTTAAAATATTTCTCTGAGTTGCTCCAGAGGCTTCATCAGTAAAAGGGATTGATAGTAGGTTGTACTGGACTACATGTGGTCTAATGCCTTTTTTTTCTTTTTGACAAGAACTCAGTTTTCATTTGTGATTCGTCGGTGGAAGACTTGCTGCATCTCTTTTCTTGTGCTTTCTGAATAATATTAGAGAAAAAATAACACGCGTGCACATATTTTGATCAAAGAGATTTAAATAAATAACGTGTGTGTGCATGGCCCTTCTTTTCAAATCGAGTGCTTCAGACCTGACTAGATGCTAACAATGATGTCAGGGGTAGCATTATTTATCTCAAGGTGGGGCATAATTGGTTAATTGCGCCGAACAAAAGAGAGTTACTTTATAATGCAATTAAAAAACTGAACACGGTTTTTAGCTCTTAAAGATAAACCTTTTTCCATTCTGAAACAAAAGGTCGACATTTATTCAGTGGAATGTAGTGACATATGGTTCAAGGTAGAGAATAATCGGGTTTCAAACTTGTACATCTCAGTACTTCTAGCCACTGATGTTTGATTTGGGGAAAAGGTTATGAGATCTTCATGGTTTGCACATCTAGCTATTATTAGCATATAGTGCTAATGTCTGAAAGCAATATAGTAGGTTTGGAGATCCCTTGATTTCTGGGAGATACTATAATATATCAAAAATATTCTTGATTCTGAGGTTGAGTTAACTGAAAAAGAGACAGAGAGAAGTCTTTATCTGATTTCAGTTGGGCATCTTCTTGTTTTGAGCAGGAAAAAGGATAATCAGGTGGGCATTTGTAGGGGGGATGTTGACACACCTCAGAGAAGTATGGTACCGTTGTTACAGTGAGTTTCATAGCCACTGGACAGATAGTTTCACAGCCCTTGTCCAATGGTGAATACTCAGCGCAAATCACTGCATCAAAGCAAAGCTTTGTTATATGTCATGTATAGTCCCACCAGGAAAGTTTGAAGTGTCAGCGTCCAAATCCAAAATGATCTGCAGCAATTTCAGTCTGAAATGAACTACTGCAACTGCTTCAAATTTAGCCCTGTTTCAGTGTCGGTTCATTACTACATAGTGCGACAAATGTACCTAATGCATAATCCGGATGTTAAGCGTGCATTATTCATTCAAATGAGAAACATCAATATACAGTCACGCAGTAAGGGATTACAAATTTAAGACAATTCAAACAACTATATATGTTTTTTTTTTTAGACGGAAGGCTCGAGCAGAGCCCAGCTTTGAATTAACAAAGCCAACAACCGGCTAAACGTTACATCTTACAGGAACACGCTGGCCAAGCCGGCAGCACACACGCACACCACAAACGCACACACACCTCACTACAACAGAGCGACTGCTAGGTCCGATGAAGGCACCAAGACTTCTGTTGTACGGAGACGACGTCGAAGATGTCCGCAGCAACAAACCTCCACCGCACCAACCTTGGCAACACCACGACATGACACACGAGAGGAACCTACAAAGGCAAGGGGTTGCAGCAACGCCTCCAAGAAGGTGAACAGCGTAGGAAAACGTCGTCGTTGCCGGCAGAAACAGTTCTGGCAGAGCTTTCGCCCAAGCCCCCTGAAACCAACCCTAGAAGGGTGACTCACGCCGACGAGGAAAACCTACAACGGGCACACCTGGGAAGATAGGTGGGGCAGTGTTGTCATCGCCGGCAAATGGTCTCTACCATTCCGTGGTTTGCATGAGACCCATCCAGAATCAACAGTCGGCCGCCGCCCCGAGGCCGCGAAGAGGACAACAGAGGACGCCTCTACAGGCCTCTGAATCTCGGGAACACGGTGCAAGCACCGGAAAGAGCACACAAGCTGTGAAGGCCGCGCAGCTCCGACTCGGAGAAGCAGCACACGCACACGGCGGTGAATGCCCAGCAGATCCAACCTAGATCTCCACTGCGCCCGGACCGGGCCGGAAAAGGGCCGGCCCGGCCCAACTCAGATCCAGCCCAACTGGCACTAGATCTGGCAGATCCGGCCCAACGGGCTCGGATCTGGGAGCCCAACGGGAGCCCCCAAGGAGCGAAAACACGCACAAGGCGGCCATCGACGAGGCGGCGCAGCGCCGCCGGAAACACGACGGCCTTCCTCGGCCACCCCACGCCGGGGACAACGGCGCAACTGCCGGCCGTCCGGCAGATCCGAGATCTGGAGGCCAAGCTCTACGGGCGGCACGACGCGCCGGCCAGCGAGGGTCGCCGGGCCTACGGGGGCTTCCCGCCGCCGAAATCGAGCAGGGAAGCGAGAGGGACACACGCAACGCACACACACACCCCACACCCACCACCACGAAGCCACCACGCCGCCGAAGCCGCGCCGCCGTGCCCACTCGCTCAGCACGGCGCCCCCACCGACCGCAGCGGCCCGCGCCGCCCCGTCCACGCGAGAGGGAAGAAAAGCCCGCCGCCGCCGGCGCCGCCTGGGCCTAGCCCGGCGACGCCCTCCGGCGGCGGCGGGGGAGGAGGCGGTGAGGAGGGGGTGCGAGAAACGGCGGCGGCTAGGGTTTCACATGTCGCTCGCGGGAGCGACAGGGCGAAACGAGGACCACTATATATGTTTTATACATATCACATACGACGTATTCACAATCTTTTATGTCTGGTTTAGAAAACTCTCATGAACAATTCACAGATGGGCAGTGGGATACCAAAGCTAGCCCACAATGGTCGTGGGTACGGAGGAGGGATGTTCAGTATGCACCCCCTCCTCACCGCCTCCTCCCCCGCCGCCGCCGGAGGGCGTCGCCGGGCTAGGCCCGGGCGGCGCCGGCGGCGGCGGGCTTTTCTTCCCTCTCGCGCGGACGGGGCGGCGCGGGCCCACATTGCTAGTTGGGAGTGAGCTGCACCACTTTATATAGTGGGATGTTTCAATACTAGCATGAAGTGTTGGTTGTGAAGAGAAATGAGGTGCTCCACACGCGCGCTCCTCCTCCTCGCTCGCCTCGCCTCGTCACGACACGTCACGTCACCATCTTCCAAGTCTTCTCCATCCCGTCTTCCGGCGTGCACCGGTTGAAGGGACAGTAGGCCTCTGAAACTCCGCCTCTTGTGATCCTGTACGGGAGAGGGGCGATCAGGTTTTTGGGGAGCGCACTCGCGCGACTACTGGTTTCGAGTTCTTCCCCAACGACGACTTCTTCCCCGACATCGGCAGCCTCTTCATCGACGACATGGGCGACAACATCAACGCCAATGCTTCGCTGCTGCTGCACCGTATGATCTCTTGATCTTCCTGTTTAAGTTACTACTGCAGTTTTTGCTTGTAGTATGTGCTCTAGATTCGTTTTGTTCTACTGTTGTAGTAGATCACATGATTAGTTTAATTATGATTATTCTAGTCATAAATTGTTTACTGTTTTCGTGGATTAAATCAATAGCTAAATTGCTTATATATTCAACAATCCAAAAACCTGATTATAGGCAATTTGCTGCGCCTGGCTTTCTCGCATCTATGAGGCCGTTTCCCTTCAAAGGGGTACAGTATAAACGGTGGCGCATGAGAGCAGTTTACTGGTTTCAAACAGTAACTGCTATGCTGCCACCAAAGGCAAGCCTGAGGGCGATCTCAATGCTGAGCAACTGGAAGCTTTTGAAAAGCTCGATACCCTTTTCAAGGGTGCCCTTTTGAGTGTTCTTGACGACTCCATTGTGGACTCGTATATGTCGTTTGATAACGGCAAGGACATGTGGGATGCGCTCGAGGCCAAGTTTGGTGCCTCGGACGCTGGCAGCGAGTTGTACGTCATGGAGCAATTCTATGACTACAAGATGACTGATGAGCGCTCTGTTGTACAGCAGGCTCATGAGATACAGTCACTCGCTAAGGAACTTGAGCACTTTAAGTGTAATTTACCGGACAAGTTTGTTGCCGGTGGCATTATCGCCAAGCTTCCACCTTCGTGGAGCAACTTTGCTACTTCTCTGAAACACAAGAGACAAGAGTTTTCCGTTTCGGATCTCATTGGGTCGCTTGATGTTGAAGAGAAGGCGAGAGCAAAGGATACACGTGCTCGAGTTGCTGAGGCTGGTTCTAGTGCCCATGTGGTACAGAAGAAGAATTACCAGCCGCCCCACAAGCCCAAGTTTAACAAGAACAAATCTGGGGGTAAAGGCAAGTCTGACGATAGGCACAAGCCTTCACAGTCTACCAACTTCAAGAAGAACAACAATAAGCCAAGGAAGGGATCATGCCATGTTTGCGGTGATCCGAATCACTGGGCACCTCGCTGTCCTAACCGCCATGAGCTTCGCACATCGGAGAACAGCGGCAAGACTGCCAATGTTGTCATCGGCGACACTGAGATGAAGGAATCTGGGTACGGTATATTTCCTACCATTCTTTCAGTTTGTCATTCTCCTGAATGGTTGATTGACACTGGTGCCAATGTACATGTTTGTGCTGATGCTTCCATGTTTTCTTCTTACCAGGTCACAGGGACTTCTCCCGTGCTGATGGGGAACAACTCACATGCTTCTGTTCGTGGTGTTGGTACGGTCGATCTGAAGTTTACTTCGGGGAAGACCGTGCGCCTGAAGAACGTTCATCATGTGCCCTCCATCAATAAAATCTCGTTAGCGGATCTCTTCTGTGTCGAGATGGTTATAAGTTGGTTTTCGAGTCCAATAAAGTTGTAATATCTAAGTATGGACAATTTGTTGGTAAAGGCTATGAGTGCGGAGGCTTGTTCCGCCTATCTTTGTCAGATATTTGCACCAAAGTTATTAATCATATTTGTCACGAATTTGAATATAATGTTTGGCATTCACGACTTTGTCATATTAACTTTGGTTGCATGACGCGGCTAGCTAATTTGGATTTAATTCCGAAATTCACTACTGTCAAAGGTTCCAAGTGTCAAGTGTGTGTGCAAGCTAAGCAACCTCGCAAGTCTCATACGGCTGCGGAGGCAAGAGACTTGGCACCACTGGAACTTATACATTCAGATCTTTGTGAGATGAATGGCGTGTTGACAAAAGGCGGAAAGAAATATTTCATGACGCTTATTGATGACTCCACTAGATATTATGTGTATTTTCTGAAAACAAAAGATGAGGCTTTAAACTACTTCAAAAACTATAAAGCTGAAGCAGAGAACCAACTTGATCGAAAGATTAAAAGGCTAAGGTCTGATCGTGGTGGAGAGTATTTTTCCAATGAGTTTGATTTGTTTTGTGCGGAACATGGTATAATCCATGAGAGGACGCCTCCCTACTCGCCTCAGTCAAATGGAGTGGCTGAAAGAAAGAACCGAACTCTAACTGATTTGGTTAACGCCATGTTAGACACTTCGGGCTGTCTCAGGCATGGTGGGGGAGGCTCTATTGACAGCTTGTCATGTCCTAAACCGAGTTCCCATAAAAGATAAAACCGTTTCTCCATTTGAGGAATGGGAAAGGAAAAAGTTGAAACTCTCTTACTTACGTACTTGGGGTGTTTGGCGAAAGTCAATATTCCAATTCCCAAGAAGCGCAAGCTTGGACCAAAAACCGTGGATTGTGTTCTTCTGGGCTACGCTTTTCATAGCGTTGGTTATAGATTTTTGGTAGTAAAATCTGAGGTATCCGACGTTCATGTTGGTACGATTATGGAGTCGAAAGATGCGACTTTCTTTGAGGATATCTTTCCCATGAAGGGTATGCCTAGCTCATCAAATCAGGAGATACCTAGCACATCTAGTCAGGAATTAGCTGTTATTCCTGAACCTACCATTTCGATAGAACACACTGATAATCCTGTGGAGGATGACAATGAAGCTCCTGTTAGGAGCAAGAGACAGAGGACTGCAAAGTCCTTTGGTGATGATTTCATTGTGTACCTTGTGATGACACCCCAGTACCATTTCAGAAGCTATGCATCTCTTGATGCTGACTACTGGAAGGAAGCTGTCGTAGCGAGATGGATTCCATCTTGGCTAACGGAACCTGGGAAGTCACTGATCGTCCTTATGGGTGTAAACCTGTAGGATGTAAGTGGGTGTTCAAGAAAAAGCTTAGGCCTGATGGTACTATTGAGAAGTACAAGGCGCGACTTGTGGCCAAGGGTTATACCCAGAAAGAAGGAGAAGACTTCTTTGATACTTACTCACCTGTGGCTAGACTGACCACGATTCGTGTGCTACTTTCATTGGCTGCCTCACATGGGCTTCTCGTTCATCAAATGGACGTGAAGACAGCTTTCCTAAATGGAGAGTTAGACGAGGAAATTTACATGGATCAACCTGATGGTTTTGTAGTACCTGGTCAGGAAGCAAAGGTGTGCAAGTTGTTGAAGTCTTTATATGGCCTAAGCAAGCTCCTAAGCAATGGCACGAAAAGTTTGAAAAACTTTAACTGCTGCAGGTTTCATTGTAAACGAATCTGACAAATGTGTGTACTATCGCTATGGTGGGGGCAAGGGAGTTATTCTCTGTCTGTATGTCGATGACATACTGATCTTTGGAACCAACCTTGATTTAATCAAGGAGGTTAAGGATTTCTTATCTCGTTGCTTTGAGATGAAGGATCTAGGAGTAGCTGATGTTATCTTGAACATCAAGCTGCTGAGAGATGGTGATGGTGGAATTACATGCTTCAATCACACTATGTGGAAAAGATCTTGAGTCGCTTCGGGTATGACGACTGCAAGCCTTCTCCAACACCATATGATCCTAGTGTGTTGCTTCGAAAGAATCAACGATTGCTAGAGATCAACTGAGATATTCTCAATTATTGGCTCGCTTATGTATTTGGCTTGTGCCACGAGGCCTGACATCTCTTTTGCTGTAAGCAAGTTGAGCCGGTTTGTTTCCAATCCGAGAGATGATCATTGGCATGCGCTCGAGAGAGTTATGCGTTATTTAAAAGGCACTGCGAGCTATGGAATTCACTACTCCGGTATCCACGAGTACTGGAGGGTTATAGTGATTCAAATTGGATATCTGATGCTGATGAGATTAAGGCCACGAGTGGTTATGTGTTTACACTCGGTGGTGGAGCTGTTTCCTGGAAGTCTTGCAAGCAGACCATCTTAACGAGGTCAACTATGGAAGCAGAACTCACAGCGTTGGACACAGCCACTGTTGAAGCAGAGTGGCTTCGAGAGCTTTTGATGGACTTACCTGTGGTTGAAAAACCAATACCCGCTATCCTTATGAACTGTGATAATCAAACTGTGATACACAAGATTAAAAGTTCTAAGGATAATATGAAGTCATCAAGGCATGTGAAGAGGAGATTGAAATCTGTCCGAAAACTAAAGAACTCCGGAGTCATTGCGTTGGATTATATCCAAACGTCCAAGAATTTGGCAGATCCCTTCACAAAGGGTTTATCACGTAATGTGATAGATAGTGCATCGAGGAGATGGGTTTGAGACCCACGGTATGAGTTGACCACAGTGGTAAACCACTCTATGTGATCGGAGATCCCGTGAAGTAGAAGTGGGTGACAAGCTGTTGGACAGCTGAGAGGAGAGTATCCTTATATTTTACCATCCCACTCCGTAAAGATGCCATACTCTCCTAATCTGCATGGCAGGTTGATATTTATCTTAATGTATTCCAAATGGCTTACTTTCATAAGCGGAGATGTTTGCCTGCAGAGCATCTCTTGAGGAATACACCTATATGAGTGTGACTGTTAAACGCCGCAGTCTATGAGAGTTGGGTGCTCTCTAGTAAACTCATGAAAGGTCACGGAGTATGACGTATAAGCTCCAAACCGCGGGGAAGCCTTGCGGCAGCCCAGTATCGATCAAGGATTTGTGTGAAGCTAGATTCGCAGCAAACTTGTAGTTCAAGGCATAGTCCACTATCCAAGTTGTGGTCTAGCGTAGCATAAGTTCTAAGTGGTGTTCAACTTAACAGTCTCCACTGCACCGGTATATAAAATAATGTTTTGGAACAATGTGGTTTGATGTGCTAATGAGATTTTGTGAGGGATTGTTGGATTTTGTGGCTTTTTACCCATGGCCTAATTAAAATCCGAAAATCAAATGGCCCATTTAAATGGATGGTTTGGGGACAAACGTTTAGTCCCACATTGCTAGTTAGGAGTGAGCTGCACCACTTTATATAGTAGGATGTTTCACTACTAGCATGAAGTGTTGGTTGTGAAGAGAAATGAGGTGCTCCACACGCGCACTCCTCCTCCTCGCCACGCCTCGCCTCGCCTCGTCACGACACATCACGACGCGCCGCGGGTTGCGGGAATGAGCCGAGCCGATGCCTATATTTTTGCAGTCCGGGAAAATTAATGAGTCATTAACCAATAATTAACGGATGTGTTAATTACATTGCCGTTTCCGATTCCTTAATCGTGGGGCAGTTACTTGACTTGATTATGGGATTGAAAGCCCTACCCGAACCGCACTATATACGGACCGCCTTGGCGACTTCCACTCCTTACGCAACACATGGTCTCACACCACCGTTCCAGAACCTTGCGCCGCTGTCTTCCAAGTCTTCTCAATCCCGTCTTCCGGCGTGCACCGGTTGAAGGGACAGTAGGCCTCCGAAACTCCGCCTCTTGTGATCCTGTACGGGAGAGGGGCGATCAGGTTTTTGGGGAGCGCACTCGCGCGACTACTGGCTTCGAGTTCTTCCCCAACGACGACTTCTTCCCCGAGATCGGCAGCCTCTTCATCGACGACATGGGCGACAACATCAACGCCAATGCTTCGGCTGCTGCACCGTATGATCTCTTGATCTTCCTGTTTAAGTTACTACTGCAGTTTTTGCTTGTAGTATGTGCTCTAGATTCGTTTTGTTCTACTGTTGTAGTAGATCACATGATTAGTTTAATTCTGATTATTCTAGTCATAAACTGTTTACTGTTTTCGTGGATTAAATCAATAGCTAAATTGCTTATATATTCAACAAGGACGACGAGCGCCACCACGGCCGCGGCCGGAGGGCGACGGCGAGGGCGGAACGCCCCCGCCGCTCCACAGACGTGGCCCACTCACGGATCCTGTCCACGAGCGCCGGGAGCGCGGACGCGAGGAACCGGAGAAGCTAGCTTCTCCCTGATGACCTCCCACGGGATGGGGCGCCGTCGTCTTCTTGGAGGATGACGCTTCTGATTCTCGGCGCCGCCATGGATGCTGCTCTTCGCGGGGTGGAAGGTCGGAGCTACGGCGGCCTCGCTTGATTGGGCGATGATTATCGCGGCGAGCCGACGACTAACTCTGCTGATAGTGGTCGAGAGAACGGTGTTAACGTGGGTTCGGTCTACCACGTCAGATATAGACCTGGATGATTTGTCCTGTTTGGAATTCTGTTGGAAACGGCAATCAGTTTTCTTTCCATTCCGTTGTCTTGCAGGCCGCAGGCAGCTGGTTTTGGACCGTTGACCCCACGAGGTTCTGATTTTCTACAAACACTAACTACAATCTTGTACTATCTCAAATTCTCAACACAACACAACCAAAACATTTATATTTACCAATCCTTGTACTATTTCAGGGACTACTGTGTAAATTTTAGTTTGTTGTGTGCCCTGCTGCTTACACTTGTACTATGTTGCTATATATAAAAACATACAAGGCTCCTTCGAGACATCACCTTGTTCGAAAAAAAACCCACCACACATACTTCTCAATATCATGAGAAATGCATCTTTTATGGACAAAATATTGATGAGACACGCGTTAAACCTTTACAATAAATTCAATTTATGCTAATGGATTAACTTTTAAAATGAAGGCAATTTTGAATAGAAGCACCCACAATTAGATTTTTACCTTTCATGAAAAAAGTGAAACACTCCTTTCAATAAGGTATAAGGTAGGCATGGAAGAGATGAATTGTCTAGGTGAGGCCCATGTGGTAAACTTTAATGAACTCTCTACACATGGCTATCCTCTTGTTTCTAAGCTCACCGTAACAGGCATCGGTGCGACGATGCCTGCCTATAGAACATTTCCATACATGTCTATGGCAAATATCAAACCATTTCCATACATGCTTCCCATAATGTCATGAATTTCCCTTGGTAGAACATTGGTATCTCTAGTACTACTTAATCATGTTTTAAACATTGTCTCACCACAAGACTCCAGGAAAACAAAATAATTGTCCGACAGTTCAATCTGCAAGTTTTAATGTCTCAATTCAGTATGGTCATCGACATCTGTGTAAATATTATAAATGACAACATATAACTGAGTTCTTTTGTCATCTTCATTTCGCTCTACGGATGTGATGCCGTTATACGAGAGCTCAAAATAGCAATGCGTGCCATCACCGAGAGCTCGGATTCTCGGAACGAGTTGGAGTATTTTTTTTTTGCGAAATATGGCCTTCCAACGAAACTAATCTCAAATCTGACCCCTCTTCAAAACTATTTCTAAATCTGGCCCTAAGGTCGGCTCCATCCTCTATAGTTCGGCTCCATCCTTTTTAGTGTCGATGCTAAGAGGCCAGATTTGAAAATAGTTTTGAGAAAAGTCCATACATGTGTTTAATTGCGCAAAAGGCCACATTTGTAAGAAAACAATACCGGGCTTTGGGAGCAGAAAGACAATCGAACCACACAAGATGGGTCGTACCGATACACACCTCTTTCGGCCCGATGAACTAGAAGCCCGGAGAAGCTGCGCCTCCTCGAAATTCCTTTTTAGATGCTCCGCCCACGGCCCACCTGACGCTGAGCCTGAACCCGAGCGTTTTTTTCTGTCTGTCCCCCAGCGACGCAGTAAAGACGCCGTCAGCCGCGGCGGAATTGCCGGCGGCCGGCGCTTCAGACGCCGCCTCCCCTCCCCTTCCTACTTCGCCGATGAACGGCGATACGACGCCTCGCCGGAACCACCTCCATGACACGCCACACCTGGACAAGGAGGTATGTGGCGGGCTCTAGGATTTGCCCGGGCACTGCTTGTTGGATTAGAAGTTGATGTATTACAGTATTAGGGATGAAATCCTTCGATTCTTAGTATTTTTTTTATCTCAGCAGTAGGGTACTAGGATACTCTTATAATGTTCTCCGTTAAAGAACGAAATCTGTGGTTGATCGCCTGACGGTAGGAATTCATCTAACCCATGATTTTTCGATTCAGAAAACAAGTTGGTATTGCGTCAATAGAAGATTCTCCTTTTTTTTCCCGTGAATACTGAGTTTTAGCTTGTCAAGTTGGAAGTTGATTTTATTTGAACTTGGAAGCTTTAATTGATTTTATTTGAACTTGGCAACATTTAGTGTTCGTAATCTTAAAAAAAACATTTAGTGTTCATTTGACCAAAGTACCTCCCTGTAGAAAAGTTAATGCTATTTAGCAGCGTGATTCTTTTTTAGTAATGATCTGTAGAAAATAATATTAACCAAGAGGGCAAGAGGCTCAAGTTGCTTGCGCACCCAGTCTATAATACAAATTTACCATCTAGTTCATCTGAGCTGAGTGATGGTCATGTTCATATGTAATGCCATTCATTATGTTTTACCTTTTTTTGGTAGTTTATCGTACATGCTTAGCTTATAAACTTTGCTAACAATATTTAGTGTTCCCACTTCCCACACACAAATTTAAAGTAGTATAGTTCAGTATCTTGGAAATTTGGTTCATTCAAACTTGCCACATTTAACTGCATGTACTAGGGATTTACAACACCAGTTTAGGATCTAAACATCAAGACTTCCAAAGGGGAGCATAATTGTGCAACCTTTAGGAGCCTACGGTGCAATTTGCTACGACCATGCTCAGATAGATATTTATTTCTTTGTAATACATGTATATCCCTATCTGTTTTCCATCTTGAAACATCGTCTTTCTTGTCCAGAATACTATTGGAGCAAATGGCCCTCGCCTCCTTGAATACCAAAATATTTTCTCTCAAGATTTCACCAGTGAAGTGTCTAATCCAAGGTACTCCACAATGATATCATTCCCTATCTGTTTTCCATCTTGAAACATCGTCTTTCTTGTCCAGAATACTATTGGAGCAAATGGCCCTCGCCTCCTTGAATACCAAAATATTTTCTCTCAAGATTTCACCAGTGAAGTGTCTAATCCAAGGTACTCCACAATGATATCATTATTTTGACTTCGTTGTTTTAAGTTTGCTTACTTTTATGTTTTCTCACAGGATGCAGAAATGCCTGGAAGCTCTTTACTATATACTTGATCAGTTGTCAAACACACGGACTCAATCAGAATGGAAGGCCAACTTGATTAATTCATTCTGCAATTGTCGATTCAGAACAACTTTCCTTGATGTCCTTGTGTTTTTTGAGAAAGAGCTTGAAATGTGTCTAAAGGGAAACTCTAGTGAAATAGACCAAGAAAGTAGTATAAGTTGTGCAACTTTGACTAAACTGTTGCAATTAATACTGCCTGCCCTCTTAATGGTAAAAGACTATCTAAACATATCACTTTTGGTCAACTATGGTTGTGTTAATTGTAATTATATTTTCAGCTGCTTCAGCATATGCAAGCTCTCTGGAAACCAGTCGCTTCTAATATACCGGATGTACTCAAAGCTGCTAAAAGTATGGTGTTCTTCGAAGAGCCAGGGAAAACTCGACAAGTGCTAAACATTGACGAGAAAGAACAGGAAGAGAATGCAATAAGAGATTGGTTAGAAACAACCCGTCAAAGTGGGTATGTTTATGACCCTATCATTTTTTTTGGATTACTGGATATCGCATGTTAAAAAATGCAACAATGAACTTCATCGGTCAACCAATATTCTAGAATACTCTTATGATTTTATTCGTATTCTGTTTTCTACTTTACAAATTTATTCTTTGTTTAGTGCATATCTGGTGGAAATCACGTCTTGCATGGAAATTTGAAACCTTCAATGTGGACCATTGGATGCAAAGTGGTTGGTCTAGATGTCATCCTTCTCTCCCACCCCACTCAAAGAAGCTGCATAGATACTCCTCCATTTTACAAAATTTACCAGACTTGACATCAAAAGTTTCCATTTGGGTTTTCGCTCAAGTTGATACGCAAGCTTCTTTAATCAGCTTCCCAGAAACAATATAATCAGAGTTATATAATTCTCTGTGCGAACTATTCTGGCAGTGAGCTAGTGAAATCCCCTCACGGTTATAATAGAAGTACTTAACACAGAGAAAGTTTGCTAGCAGTTCTACTGTTTGAACATGTCATTCATTTTCAATATCATTAAAAGTGAAACCAAGGTTCTAGGAAGCGATAGGCACTGATTGAGCGGTTTGCCTCTGCTTTTCCCTTTTCTGAAAGATTAAAGCGTTATGAGCAATTAAGCGCACGTTAAGCGTAGTTGAGCGCTAGGCGTTTTGCCTCGCTAGCGCCCTAAGCGTGCGCTTAGGCTTGCGTTTTATAACCTCGAGTGAAACATGCAAGCTGCAGCACATGTTTTGAGATGTACTGGGAATTGGATGGTAAACGCTTGCTGGTTTACATCCATATAATTTTTCTTGAAATCTATCTGATTTCAAGCTTATAGGGGCAACTTTATACGGATTTAACATAGTATGCATAAATGTTTTGACAAATCTATCGGATTCCAAGGGTATTTTAGTTTCTTGTTATGTGTTCGCTTCCATTTTTAAGTTTTTGTATGTATAAATGTTTTGACAAATCACATGCTGTAGGTACAATGTGATTGGCATGTGTGCACAGCTTGAGGGAGCGTTTGGTTGGTTATTAGATTGTTCAGCTGTATGTGGCAGCCTAATGAAAGATCTAAGTTCGATGGGCTTTCGTCATCTGACTTTTCTCATCAAGTCCACCGTTATTCCACTGGTGAAAAATTGTTGTCGGCCCAGTGAGAACCAGGGTGTGCTGGGCCTGTCCGCCACGGCCCTCGACACTTGATGGCTAATTTTCGCTAAGGACCAAGCCTACGGCATGGAGAGCCTCGCGAAGCCTCGCGAGGGCTTTGGAGGCAGCAGGGGCCTGCGGAGGCCCTCTTCACTGCTGCACCCTCTTCAAGGTAATCACCCCTGGAGAGAGGTCAACGCCGAATCCTCTCCAGGGCATCCAAGCCCTCGTGGGGATCGCTTCGCTGCAAAGCAACCTCTGCAGAGCGCACATGGGCTCTGCAGCGGCCGCAGAGTGACGCGCGCCTCTGCGCGCGATGACGACGACGCCGCAGTTGCCGTTTTGGTGATTAAAGGAGTCAACAGAGCTGCGCCAGCCGCACCGGACTACAAGGATTTCCTCTTTGGTGATAAGGGGACCGGCCGGCACTACGCTCCACGGCCAACGTCACCGTGGGCACCCCCACGTTCCTCTGCGGCCCCAGCTGGCTGTCCTGCATGGACGGTGGTTACTCTGCCACAGGCATCAGCTTTACGCCCATGGACCGCGTCCATGGACAACTGGGCTGCGGTGCACCACGCTCCACCTTCCGCCGCCACGTGATAGCCCTACCATAGCGCAAGCGCAGGGAGGGAGCCCAGGGCGCCTATAAAAGGAGGAGGAGCAGCACCGCAGCAAAGGATCGCATTCTCATTCCAACCTAGCCACTTACGCGCAAGGAAGAAGAAGACCACAGCTTCCCTTCCTCGTGTACACCATTGCCAAAAGAGAGCCATCGGCAAGCTCATTGTACAGAAACCTCTATAAGCAGTGCAATACAGACAAGCAGGAGTAGCGGTGTTACCTCCACACGAGGGCCGTGAACCTAGGTACGGGCTGGTGTTCATCTCTGTCGTGATGTCCCTCCTCATGCTCGACGAGCAATGTCGCCGTGCAGGTTGAGGGTTGTTTGACCAACGTGTTCAGCCCCTTACACGAACTCTCTTCATGAGCTTGACCATCCCTGTTTCGTGGGAGTCATTCTCCGACAATTAGCGCGCCAGGTAGGGGGCTGAGGCGCGTCTTCAACCTTCACCGACCTCTGCACCATGGCGGACACTCGCGCAGCTCGCGCCACCCGGCGGGCGTCAGGCAGGGCCACCACTGAGCCCGCTGCCAACACCACCAACCCTCGCGGCCGTCCCCGTGCCAGCCGCGCCTCGGGGCGCAACACCGCTGAACCGCGTGTGGAGCACCCCGAGGACGATGACGGCCACCACGACGACCACTTCGACGAAGACGTCGACCACGGGCACGGCAAGGACGCTGAGTCCTCGCATCCGTCCCAGCGCCACAGCGCCTCCACTCTTGGGCGTCCAGCGCCCAGCCCGAACACCGCGCTGCTAATGGCCGCGGAGCTCTTCCGCTATCGCCCCACCGCCGAGGCGCACGACAACTGGCTCGGCCGCCTCCAGCACCTCATCGACATTGCGGCGGCACCGCGCGCGGCTCCGGCGGTGTCGCGCTCTCTGGTGCACCACAATTCCGGACGCGCGGGGACTGCCGCGCATGGCGCACCTCCGCCGCCGCCTCCGCCGCCGCCTCCGCCGGGTCCGCCTCCAGCTGCGGCGCACAAGGCCGCATCCCACGCGTCTTCGCCGCGCGATTGCCAAATCGTGCAGCGGACACCCCCAGATGCGCGGGTGGAAATGGAGCGCCAGAAGGACCTCCAGAAGCGCATTGTCGAGGAAATCGGACAAGCAGGGCGACAGAACCGCCGTGCGCTTCAGGGTGGCATCGCCTCGTACGCCACAGGATGCGCGGCCTTCACCCGCAACCTGCGTCGCGTCGTCTGGCCACAGAAGTTCACGAACAACCCCATCGAGTTCTTGCAGCTCTACACCACCTCCATCCAAGCTGTGGGGGGAGACGACAAGGTCATGGCCAACTGGTTCTCCCACGCTCTCAAGGATTCTGCCTTGTCGTGGCTCCTCAGCCTTCCCGAGGATTCCATTGACTCGTGGGAGGAGCTCTGCCAGCAGTTCGTTGCAAACTTCAAGGGCACGTACGAGCGCGCCCTCACCTACAATGACCTGCGAGCTGTGCACCAGAAGCCTGGCGAGACCCTCCGCAGGTACATCCAGCGCTTCAGCCAAGTCCGCACAAAATCCCGAACATCCCGGACTCGCACGTCATTGCGGCCTTCAGAGAGGGCGTCACCAACCACAGGATGCTCGAGAAGCTCGGCATCCATGATAGCCTCTGCTCCGTGGTGAAGCTCTTCGACATCGCAGACAAGTGCGCCAAGGCAGAAGAAGGGCTCCTCTTCGTCAAGGTGGGCTCGACAGACGACCCTGTCGAGGGATCCAAGACCCAGAAGAGGCGTGACGAGACAAAGCGCAAGCCTACCGCAGTGCTGGCAGCCGAACCCGACGCCAAGCATGTTCGCGAGGACTCCCCAGAGGCTGGCGAGAAAAAGGTGGATAACCGCCCGTTCAGCATCTACCACAACAGGCGCGGTCATGCGACGGAGAATTGCTATGACCTCAAGCAGCTGAGCAAGAAGCGTGAGCAAGAAGAAGGCAGCGGTAGCCGCGGCAGAGGCCGAGGTTACTGCAAAGGTGGACGCAAAGGCAACTTCTAGAGGCCGCAGGGGACTCAGGCGAATGCCGCCGAGAAAAATAACAATCTCCCCGACGAAGAGCCTGGAGGCTACCAGGCCCCTAAGGGTGCCATGGCCTGCATCCTCGGCGGATCCCAAGCGCCCAAGTCGAACAACCAGTTCAAGCAGTTCGCTCGCGAGCTCAATGCAGCGCTTCCCGGGGTCGAGACGTCCCGCCCCCTCAAGTGGTCCCAGTACACCATCGCCTTCGACGCCAAGGATCACCCCAAGTCTACCAAGACTGTGGGCACCCTCCCGTTGGTGTGCACCCCCACCATCAACAACATCGCCGTCGGCAAGACGCTCATTGATGGGGGTGCAGGCCTGAACGTCATCTCTGTCGAGACCTTCGAGACGCTTCAAGTGCCCTACGAGTGGCTTATGCCCTCCAGGCCCTTCACCGGGGTCACCAGCGGCTCCATCTCGCCTCTGGGGCAAGTGAGGCTCGCGGTCACCTTTGGCACACAGGAGAACTACCGCACCGAGCTAATTGACTTCGACGTCGCGCACATTGGCCTGCCCTACAACGCCATCCTCGGCTACCCCGCCCTCGTGAAGTTCATGGCCGTCACGCACCACGCCTACAACATGGTCAAGATCCCTGGCAGCGGTGGCACCATCACCATACGCGGTCACGTACAGGACGCCACGCGCGCTGTCGAGATCGCCTACAAGGCCGCTGCCATGGCATTCCCTGCTGACGAGGACATGGAACCTCTCGAGAGGCCCAAGAAGAAGAAGCAGCTGTTCACTCAAGAGCAGGCATCTACAAAGAAGGTGTCACTGAGCACCAGCGGCTCGGGGGCTGTGGGCTCGGGGGCTAGCGTCACCATAGGCGCTGGCTTGCCTCCCAAATAGGAAAGCGCGCTCGTCGCCTTCCTTCGGGCAAATTCTGACATGTTCGCATGGACTCCGTCAGAAATGTACGGTGTACCAAGGGAGGTGATCGAGCACCACTTAGTCGTGTGTCCAAACGCACGACCTGTAAAGCAGAAAGCGCGGAAACAAGCCCCCGAGAAGCAAGCGTTCATCATTAAAGAAGTAGAGCAGCTGAAAGCAGCAGACATCATTCGAGAAGTTGCCCACCCCACTTGGCTCTCCAACGGTGTGGTTGTCCCAAAACCAACGGAGGAGGCCGGCTCTGCATCGACTACACAGACGTAAACAAGGCCTGCCCCAAGGATCCATACCCCATGCTAAGGATAGACCAGATTGTGGACTCCACCGCCGGCTGTGATCTCCTCTGTTTCCTGGATGCCTTCTCAGGCTACCACCAGATCAAAATGGCCAAGGAAGACGAGGAAAAAAACAGCATTTCTCACCCCTTGTGGTGTGTATTGCTACACTTGCATGCCCTTTGGCCTGAAGAATGCCGGCGCCACCTTCCAGAGGCTCGTGAGGATCGCCTTGGGGGCTCAGATGGGAAGAAATGCAGAAGCTTACCTCGCCAAAGGTCCTGAGGAGCCTCTCGAGGGAGCCGACGCTGCCGCACCATCAACGACCCTCGTCGAGCATCCAGTCTACTTCGTCAGTACTGTACTGCGAGATGCTCGCGAGCGGTACCCAGTGCAGCAGAAGCTCCTCCTCGCGCTCCTCATCGCCTCCAGGAAGCTGCGCCACTACTTCCAGGGCCACCCCATCACGGTGGTCACGTCCTTCCCCCTGGAGCAATCCTGCGCAACCCCAACGCCACTGATCGCGTCGCAGGATGGAACATCGAGCTGCAACCATTCAACTTGCGCTTCGACACCACAAGAGTCATAAAAGGGAGAGCGCTGGCGGATTTCGTCGCCGAGTGGACAGACCCAACTCCTGAAGAGCCTCGCGAAGAAGAAACCGCGTCATCGGGAGATACAATGCCAAGCCACTGGACCATGCACTTCGATGGAGCTTTCGCCTGCCGCAATGGTGGGGCTGGCGTTGTCCTGACCTCACCAAAAGGTGACAAGCTCTACTACGCCATCCAGTTGTGCTTCACAATAGACAAGATCTCCAACAACATCGCCGAGTATGAAGGCCTCCTCGCCGGGCTCAGAGCCGCAATCGCCCTTGGTGTCAAGCACTTACTCATAAAGGGTGATTCCCAGCTCCTGGTTAACTTCTCCAACAAGAGCTACACGCCTAAGACGACCACATGGCCGCCTACCTTGAAGAGGTCCGCAAGCTCGAGAAGCACTTCAGGCATGGAGCTCATGCACATCCCGCGAAAGGAGAACCAGGAGGCAGATGACATCGCCAAGCGAGCATCACGAAGGCAGGCCCAGCCGGCCGGCGTCTTTGAAGAGAGACTCTCCAAGGCGTCCATAAAGCAGCCACAAGAAGCAGCAGCCACAAGCACAGACGAAGTACTCCCACCACCTCCTGTAGGTGGGGCACCCAACTGCGGTCCATCCTCAGGGGAGCGTCTGCTGCTGGCTATGGTGCATCAAGAGACAGGCTGGGTTGACGAACTCAAAGACTACTTGCTGAAGGGAGTCCTCCCGAAGAAGACGCGGAGGCGGAACGAGTGGCTCGACAAGCCAAGTCATACTACATCCTCGAGGGAGACTGTACCGCAAGCGCCCAAATGGAATTGCACTTAAGTGCGTCCCCCCCGAGGAAGGCCGCATGCTGATCAGAGACATTCACAGTGGAGAGTGTGGCCACCATTCCTCTGCACGCACCCTGGCAGGCAAGGTCTTCAGGAGCGGTTTCTACTGGCCCCAAGTGCTTCAAGATGCCACCACCATCGTCCAGTCTTGCGATGCGTGCCAATTCCACGCCAAGCAAGTCCATCAGCCTGCACTGGGACTCCAAACCATCCCGCTCTCGTGGCCTTTCGCGGTCTGGGGGCTAGACATCTTGGGACCCTTCCCGAGATCGCAAGGGGGCTACCGTTTCCTCTTCGTGGCAGTCGACAAGTTCACCAAGTGGGCAGAGGTTGAAGCAGTGCGCAGCATACCGGCCAGGGCAGCAGTAAAATTCATCAGAGGCCTGGTCTGCCGTTTTGGTGTGCCAAATCGCATCATCACCGACAATGGCTCACAATTCACCAGCGGCATCTTCAGGGCCTACTGCGAGAGCCTCGGCACCAAGCTCTGCTTCGCCTCGGTGGCTCACCCACAGAGCAACGGCCAAGCCGAGCGAGCAAATGCTGAGGTCCTCAAGGGCCTCAAGACAAGAAGCTTCAATCGCCTGAAGGGCTACGGCAAGGGCTGGATAGACGAACTCCCGTCCGTGCTCTGGTCCATCCGCACGAACCCCACGAAGCCCACTGGTGAGACGCCATTTGCCCTCGTGTATGGAGCTGAAGCAGTCCTCCCCACAGAGATCAAGCATGGATCCGCACGGGTCCTTGCCTTCAACGAGGACGATCAAGCAGACCTCCACAACGACGACCTGCTGCTCCTTGACGGGTTGCGCCGCCGTGCCGCCCTCAGGGCAGCCAAGTACCAGCAAGACCTGCGACGCTACCACAGCCGCCACATACGTCCGCGCACTCTCGAGACAGGCGACCTCGTCCTCAGGAGAATCCTCTCCAGGGAAGGTCTCCACAAGCTCTCGCCCATGTGGGAAGGCCCCTACAGGGTCTCACACATCGCCAGGCCCGGCGCGGTACGCCTCGAAACGGAGGACGGCATCCCGGTCAAGAATCCATGGAACATCGCGCATCTACGCAAGTTCTACCCGTGATCATAGTCACGCCAGACATTTTTTGTCTCTAGAGGGAAGCACACAACTTCACCTCCAAGCTTCACAAAAGCTTCTCCTCCCGAGGGCCAGCCCCTCTGAGCTCTCCTGATAACGTGCCGCCGCAGGCCGTGAAGAGTCTCAGCCACTGAATGTGGTCCCCATGCCTCGACATGGAAAACTTTATCTTGGTAACACCAAGTGTAATGAACCAATTCGTTTCTCAATGAAACATTGCGCTGAGGCGCCGCTATGTAATATTTTGGTGGTGAGTTTTTACTTTTCATCATCTTAGTTCATTTCGCGCTCATATTCTTCCCCATGCGCACCTCGCGAGCGGGGGCTGAGTACGGTGACTGTGCCTCAAGAGCACCCCAACAGCACCGCAAAATCCAAAGGATCCGAGCTCTAACACGTGAGCACGCTCTCACGCCTGTTACCTCCTCAAAGAGCTCTGGCCTATGGGCTTGCTCCCAAACACGCCACCTCACCAAAGGACCTTGGTACTTACTCTCCTCGCGAGATACTCATGAGGAAGCCTATAAGCGCGCATGAGTGTTTACTACCATGTACTTGCTTTGGGTTTGCCTCTCTAACCAATACAGGGAACAAGAGTCCTCCCCAAGGTCGAGAAGCCGCTCCGACCTAGAGGGAAGCGCACCATCAGGGAAACCAACGCCCTCTACGAGGCCAAAGTCTCGCAAGCTAAGTCCAGCGCTCGCGCCCCTCAGGAGTTTTTCCTCCCTCTCACGAGCACCTGTCGTCCCTCGAGCGGGTTTTTCTCTCTCACACTCCATGGACTGCTTGTGCGTCAAAGGGGGGCCCTCGAGCACCGCGACTCGAGAGCCCTTACCTCTCCAAGCCTTAAACACCCCCCGGCCTTGCCGAGTCACGCTCCGGCATACCGCAGCGGCGGTGTCATAGCGCAAAGAGATGGGTCCTGACGACGTAGAGCGAAGAAAGACATGGAACAGGGATAAAAGGCCCATCGAGGGACACACACACACATAGCGTACGATCAAAGTGTCTTACAAGCCAGAATGGATTAAAACAAGTCTTAAAACAAAGATAATTGCGCCTCAAGCGCGTCTTGTTGCAGGAGCGGCCTAGGCAGGGGCATCGCCGTCAGATCCTCCTCAGCCTCCTCTTCAGCTTGGCTTCAGCGCCTTCCTCCTCCTCAGCGGCCTGCTCCGTCTCGACCCTCTTGAAGCGGTCGACGTAATCGTTGACCTCCTCCGAACCAAGTTGGAGAGGTCCTGAGCTTGGTCCGCCTCGACAGGCTCGGTCACCGACTCGAAGTCGAAGCTGGGGTAAAGGCGCTGGAGGTTGGCGAAGACGCGGTCGATCGCCACCGTCAGGAGCTTGCGGCACTCTTCATCGACAACGTCGCCAAGCTCCGCCACAGGGCCCTCGAGCGCGGAGAAGAGCTGGTCGAAGTAGGCGAGGTACGCCGCAGCATCGGCATTCCCATGGACGGGAACCGCAGGGGCGTCCACTCCCAGGTCGCCGCAAGGGAGTTCCCCCGAGCCACCAAGGACTTGAACATGCGCTCCCGCTGCTGCGTCAAGACCTGTGCCGCCTGCACGTGATGCTCAGCCTCCTCAGCACGCTCCACGACAGGGCCCACCTGAGCGGTCAACTCCTTCATATCAGCCATCAAGGAAGCAAGGTTCTGCTCCGCGCGTCCGGGCCTCCGCAGCAGCCTGGAGGCGGAGTCGAATCGCTTCTTCTGGGCCTCAAGATCCCTGATGCGAGCCTCAAGCTCGTTGCGTCTCTTCGTGAAGCGATCCTCTTGCTTCTTGGCCTTCTCCGCGAAATCTTTCCTGCAGTTGTCGCGAAAGAGCTTCTCCTTCGTCGCAGACTCCTCCGCCATCTTCTCCTCCTTTTTGCGAAGGTTCTCGTTGGTCTGCGCGAGGCGCTTCTGGTAGAACTCCTCGTCTTGGGTAACCTTGTTCTCGCGGGCTTCCAGGTGCTCCCGCTGCGCGGATTGATCCTTCTCGATCTGTTCAACCTGTTCCTCGCGCTTGCGCGCCTCGGCTCGCGCGTCGAGCTCAACTCCGCGCTGCACGATCAAGTCTTCGCGAATGCGCAGGTTCTCACGGAATTTCTCCAAGCTCTGCCGCACATTCTCCGACTCGGCAACGATCCCCGCCTCGCGTCTAGAAGCTCTTTGTGCTTGGCGGAGACCGCCGCTTCACGCGCCGCCAGCTCCTGGTGTTTGGCCTCGGTCTCCGCCTCGAGAGCCTCGCGCCTAGCACCCAGGTCCGCAAGGGTCTCCTCAACTTCGCGAACCACGCTGATGCGGATCTCCTCAGCGGAGCGCAGCGCTGCCTCGCGTTGCGCCTGGGCAGCTTCGTTCTTCCGGCGGCAGCTCTCCACGGTCTCATGAAGACAAGCCCAGCCCCGCGCAAGCTCGGCGTCCTCCTCCGCCCTGGAGCGATCCTCCTCAGCAGCTGGGCCTCAAGCCCGTCGAGAATTTCCCTCGCCGAGCGGAGGACAGCCCCACGGCGAGCTGCAACTGGGCGCCGCCCCCCAGGACTAAGGCCCATGGCTCGCCGGAAGGCCTGGAAACGCCGGCGCCTGCCGAGGATTCCGGAGCGTCGTGCCTTGGGCTCTGAGTGGCCTCGAGCGCGCCTGGGGGCTTGGTGCGAGCCTCCCTCTTCGTCCACACAAGGGGCCTTCTGGGGGCTCTGATGAGAACCCCCCTCGCCTCCCGCACTGGAGGCCTTCTGGGGGCTCGAGGCGCACTCACCATCAACCCACCATTTTTCTGCCCCTGGGAGCACTCTCCTCTCCAGGGACAGGGTTGGCCTTCTCAGCTGAGGCCGCCTCCCAGCGGCCTCAGAGCCCTGTGGCCTCTCCAAGTCGTGCTCGGTGGGGGCGATGACGCGGCGGCCTCCTCCATCTCGACGTCAGCGCGCGCTTCCGCGGACGCCCCGTCTCCGCCGCACGATCATTCGCCGGCGGCGTGGACCTCGCCGCATCCGCCTCCGGCGCCCCTCCTGCCGCACAGGAGAGGCGTCAGGCTGCATAGGCGGTGGCATCGTCACCTCTGCCTCCTCCTCCTCCTTCTCCTCGGGCGCTCCTCTGCCTCAGGAGGCGGTGCCGCAGCCTCGGGAGAAGCAGTGCCCTCGGGAGGCACCTCGTCGGCTGTACACGCTGCAGACGCCGCTGCAGCGCTGGGGATCTCTCCAAGCCTCCGGAGTCTCCGCCGTTTTGGCACCTCGGGGCGCCTGGAGAGGCAAAAGCTCAAAAACTCCTCGAGGAGTCTATACAAGAATAAGATCAAACAGAAAAGGGAGTCAGCCTTACCCAGATGTCTTGGCGCGGGAATCGACCCACACCGTGTTTGACGACCGCCACGGCCTCGGCGGCGCGGCACCGGCACCGGACCCCTCAGAGCAGCCTCGGCTTTCCTCTTGAGAGAGTGCCCGCTGGCTCCCGGCGGCCCTGTCATGAATGGCCTTGGAGCGGGGCTCGCAGTGGCCTGATGAAGCTCCGTCATCATCGCTCTCCTCTTGTCCCTCACGCTGCGAGGGAGCGACCACGAACTGGCCGCTGCTGCCTGAGGAGACCCGTGGGTCTCAACTTCAGGCGCCGCACTCTTCGAGGTGCTCGAGTTCTCCGCCGAAGAGGCAGGGCCTCCCGAGGCGCCGGTTGCGCCTGCGTCGGATTCCACAGGCGTTTCCGTCGTCTCCTCGTCGCCCTCAGCTGGCGCCCCCTGCGCCGCAGACTCTGGATCCTCGCGAGGCCCCACATGCCCCTTAGGCACCAGGCCCCACTGGTCGAACTTCGGCATTGTCTGCACGAGCGAGACGCGACGCCCGAGATCGATCCTGTGGAGCGGAACTGCCTTATCGTTGGGCTTGGGGATGTCTGGAGACGTGAAGAGAGTCTCCATGATGGTTGCACCTCCTGCTGCGTGAAGAGGGTTGCGCTCAGGCGCATTTTGTCCCTCTGGTTGGAATACAGCCACATCGCGTCCGCGTGCCTCTGGAGCGGAGCAATGCGGCGCTCACGAAGTCCTTGGCAACCATCTGCCCAGTGAGGCCTGCCTCGCGGAGGTCCTCAAGCGCCTTACCACGGGGCCGAGTGCGCGCCCTTGAGCGCTTGGAAGACCAGCTCGCCCTCTTCGTCGGAGGCGCTTCAGGCAGTTCGAAGAAGGCGCTCCGGCTCCCGAACTTCATGAGGAACCAGCGCTTGCGGAAGTCCTCCACCTTCTTCGTCACGCTGGTCACAATGTTCTCGCCGTTCCGCGCGATGGGGATGTAGGTGCCCTTCATGCCATCGGTGATGCGGAAGGACACGCACCCGACCGCTCCTTGTTCGCCGTGAACCGGAGCGCATAGAAGCTGCGGAAGAGGTCCACCGAGGGCGGAATGCCGATGTATGCCTCGCAGAGGTAGGCGAAGATGGCGAGGACAAGGATGGAGTTAGGATGGAGATGAAGAACCTGGATCTGGTAGCGCTCCAGAACCGCCAGGAAGAAGTCGGAGAAAGGAGGCACGAGCCCGGCGAATAGGGTGTGCATGAAGATGGGGTAGAAGCCGCCGAAGGAGTTGTCCGCCGTCTTAAGCACCGTAGCGCCGTGCTCGTTGGTCGCCGAAGCTGCCATGTGACGCACCTTCTCCAGCTGCGCTTTCTTCTTGAAGCGGAAGCCGGTCAGAGCCGGCTCGAAGTCTCCGTCCTGCTGCATCGCGGCAGGTTCGCCGCCCTGCACCACTGCCTTGCCTTTCGAGGCCGCGGAGGCTTTCTTGGGCGCCATTGCAGCGGATTGCGAAGGAGGAGCGCCGGAGACACGGAAGCGCAGAAGTCAAGAGCGAGGAGACGGGCGCGCAAATGATGCAGTAACTGCTGCCTGAACCGGCGCTGCAGGCTTTATTCCCCTCAGAGCAGTTACCGAGACGTGGTGGGTCCCCCCACTACGCCCATCATCTCCGAGGAGAACGTGTCGTCGCGGCGCAACTGCCCTACACGTGTCTCAGGCCGGCCGGACACTTTGGGCCCATGACGATTCGCCTGCGTCCATTGGACTACATCGTGCCCATCATGGGCCCGGGGCTACTGTCGGCCCAGTGAACCAGGGTGTGCTGGGCCTGTCCGCCACGGCCCTCGACACTTGATGGCCAATTTTCGCTAAGGACCAAGCCTACGGCTTGGAGAGCCTCGCGAGGCAATTGCCTCGCGAGGGCTTTGGAGGCAGCAGGGGCCTGCGGAGGCCCTCTTCACTGCTGCACCCTCTTCAAGGTAATCTCCCCTGGAGAGAGGTCAACGCCGAATCCTCTACAGGGCATCCAAGCCCTCGTGGGGATCGCTTCGCTACAAAGCAACCTCTGCAGAGCGCACATGGGCTCTGCAGCGGCCGCAGAGTGACGCGCGCTCTGCGCGATGACGACGACGCCGCAGTTGCCGTTTTGGTGATTAAAGGAGTCAACAAATCTGCGCCAGCCGCACCGGACTACAAGGATTTCCTCTTTGGTGATAAGGGGACCGGCCGGCGCTACGCTCCACGGCCAACGTCACCGTGGGCACCCCCACGTTCCTCTGCGGCCCCAGCTGGCCGTCCTGCATGGACGGTGGTTACTCTGCCACCGGCATCAGCTTTACGCCCATGGACCGCGTCCATGGACAGCTGGGCTGCGGTGCACCACGCTCCACCTTCCGCCGCCACGTGATAGCCCTACCATAGCGCAAGCGTAGGGAGGGAGCCCAGGGCGCCTATAAAAGGAGGAGGAGCAGCACCGAAGCAAATGATCGCATTCTCATTCCAACCTAGCCACTTACGCGCAAGGAAGAAGAAGACCACAGCTTCCCTTCCTCGTGTACACCATTGCCAAAAGAGAGCCCTCGGCAAGCTCATTGTACTGAAACCTTCATAAGCAGTGCAATACAGACAAGCAGGAGTAGCGGTGTTACCTCCACACGAGGGCCGTGAACCTGGGTACGGGCTGGTGTTCATCTCTGTCGTGATGTCCCTCCTCATGCTCGACGAGCAACGTCGCCGTGCAGGTTGAGGGTTGTTTGACCAACGTGTTCAGCCCCTTACACGAACTCTCTTCGTGAGCTTGACCATCCCTGTTTCGTGGGAGTCATTCTCCGACAATTGTCCTAAAGAACTTTGGGTGATATGGGTAGTTGAGCTTCTGCGTCCCGTGTTTGAATATTTCCATCACACGCTTTATTCGTCATGGTGTGGATTTTTGCATGAGGGTTTAGTGCAAGTCCCTGATACCATTGTTTATGTTTCTGTGTCGGGAGACGAGGCCGATGATAAAATGGTAGGGGGCCTACCTCACTGTTACCAGTCAAAAAAAGATAAAGAGAAGGATCTTCTTATCCAGTTGACCCGTGCAGCGTCAGATTTGCTTGCTGTAATAGCATCCCCAGAATTAAATGGTGGTCTAGGCCAAACTACATATGCAAAGTTTGATCATATTTGTTCAAGCTCCCTTGTTGGGTAATACTATTTAACTTGGCCTGTTCTATTAATGTTAACTATTTGTGCATTGGGTTAATTTAAATATGCCCTTTTACCTGTAGGCTTGTCCTAAGTCATTATGTCCTTAGACTTCCAGTCTTAAGTTTAATTTATTACATCTTTGGAGCATGGAAGGATGACAAAGCAAAGATGACATTAATGCCATTTTGTAGTCAAGTTGTACAAATTGCTAAAGCTACACGTCATGAGGAACTCATATCTTTTGTCGAAGATGATATGATTTCTTGTGTCATTCGATGTTTAACTCTCAAGTCAAGTTTGAACAGTAGTCTGCTTACTGATCTTTGTCGAGAAGCATATAAATGTGTCCAAAATCAGGTAATTTATCAGAACAACTTAAGTTATTATTTTGTGTTCTTTTCTGACTCAGTAATGTGATATGCCTTCTGTTGGCATAACACTTTTTCCATAGTAGAAGCCTTAAAGAAATATTCAAACTTTAGGATTTGCCGGGAGAGGAAAATACAGTAGGAAACTGAAAAATCTTCTAAATTTCAGGATTTAGTGCGCGGAGGAAAATACTATGGAAGCACTGAAGAAACCTCTGAAGAAATCTTCAAAAATTGGTTGTCCGTGGAAATGCGTGCTGTTCGCTGTAGAAACACACCATTTCATGAACTGGAAGAATTTTTGTGGACATGGGAGGTATGTTGATTACCCCCTCTTGTTTGACATTACTATTCTACCCCTTGCCCCTCACTTTATATTAATTTTCTATGTACTTTACGTGGTATGAAATGTTTCCCTTTTTTAACAGCATGCCTTGTTATTTTCTTGCATCAGGTTGAAGAAGAATTTACGGATTATTTTTCAGTTTATATTAACATGTTGCGACAAGTAGATGAGATGAATGACTGCTTGGAGGTAAATTATTTATTTAATCAGTATTTCACCTTTAAGTTCAGTTCTTTTAGTGAACTGTGCAAACGAGTTTTGGTCATAGGATGATGCGTGTAAATGTTTCTTCTTCACGAAAACACAAAAGGTTGCATCTAGGTTTTTTGATAGATTGTGCTTGCCGTGTCGTTTGAACAAGCTTCTTACTGAATCTTCTTAATCAGCTTACTGATATCTCCCATCTCTGTCAAAGATGGCATGGTTGCAATTTTTCCAGATGCACATATTTCAGGCTTGGTACTACAGTATGACAGTAATGGGCAAAATATGTACCAGACCTTGTATAGAAGAAGTACAAGTCTTACCTTGTATCAAAAAGACTTGCATTTGTTTCATGTTATGGTTAGAAATTTTTCTGATTTTGTTAGGAGCAACTGGTTCATCGTATTCAGTACCTACGTACTGCAAAAGTAAGCTAAGGGGATATTTTGCCTTTCTTAGGATCAGAATGAGAGGTTATATTGTTTTAGTAAAACTGAGATCACCACTTGAGTAGGAAAATTTCAGGTTCACTGATTATGTTTGGATCTGTTTATTATTCCTTACTGTATGCTATTCGATCACAAAAAGTGTTTACATGATTGACTGCTTATTTGCAGTGGGGTTGTTATTGTTCTGCAGAGGATCTCTTTAATAAATTATCAGAGTCCGGATTTGCGTCCAGATATGCTATTGATAGTGAATCTCATGATTATGTCTGGATCATGTCATCAATGTTATCAGTAAGTATTGGCATAACTTCCTGTGTTACTTTTACAATGTACCCAACAATCCCACTTTGTACATTGCTGGCATTATAGGACATTGGAATGGGCCACCATGCTGCGTTGGCACCATGATTTCAATTGGTGTATTTTTCGGGTTATAGTTTTGAGAAGTATTCTGCAGCAAAAACTATGAGTTATAGCCGATTTTGGTATGCAGTTTGTATCAGAATACCTTAAACGTACAACTCGAACATGCTTAAAAATGATAACAAGCATAACATATACCATTTTAGTGTGGTGTATGGGTGCGGATATGTACTCCAAGAAGAAAAATACAATTTTCGCATATATCAATATATTGTCTAATGAGTATTTATTTTGTTGGGTCTAAAGCGAAAACTTTCTGCGAAGAATTGGGAGACACAGAATGATCAAATGTACGAGTTCTTTTGTGAACTCATTAATATGAAACATTATATTCAGGTATTTGTTCTATTTCTTATGTTTAGAGTGGGTTAAAAATGCTTCAATACTTACGATATGTTAAGAACTTGCAGCATTCTAGTTATAATGAGAGTGTGGTAGAACTTGTGAATAATTTGAAGGTGTGTCCTGGTCTTGATGAAGATCTTAGGATATCTGCACTTGAGGTGAGTAATTTCATACTAAATGCATATTATTGAGGATTACTCTAAGCAGTCACCTTTCTCAGGAATTCTGTGCAATATTATGTTTGTGGGAGCCTCAGTTCCATCCTATGATACGTGAGGTAGGTAACATGCAGAAACTTTTAGAGTTTTAACTTTTCTATGCTTTCCTCAGTTTCTCAAAATGAAATTGTAAATCATTATGTAGGTTCACAAGGATGTTCTCAGAGAAATATTTCTTCGCATAACTCGTTTAGAAAACATAGCTTTTCTGCAGGTATGTTTCTACTCTTGTCTTTCACACCCAAGATGTACTTATAAATAACATATGTTTTCTTCTTTCAGCCATTGCAACCAGATTTAAGTGATTTTCCGGTGCATTTGCGACCTTGGGCAGAGAATTATATTGATCAAGAAAACAAAAAGAAAAAGGTATGCACAGTCCGTTGTGATTTTAATACCTAAAGAGAATGATTGTAGCATTATTATTAGCGGTCTGTTTTATATGCTATGTAAAGTATTTTGCACCTTGGTAATTACACGAGCAAAGTCTTGGTCTTGCATTTAGTGTACTATCTAATATGCAAATCTTCTGTGTATGGAGTGACTTCCTGGACAGCTTTCCTTGAGATGGGTACCGTAAGGGAGAGCCTGCTGAAATTAACGGATTAGTATGCAGTTGAGTTTTTGTCTAAAAATACAAGAACAGTGGAAGATTTTCCTAAATGTATCATTATTTATTTTAAAAAGAAAATACTAATATACGATTGCTCTTGATGTTTCACTTCGGCTCCATCTTTATGCTATGAAATTGATGCTCTTTCCAGTATCATGTGGCAAAAGAACAAGCAAGATTGCATGAAAAGTTTGATGAACTTGTGGCTTCATGTGCATTAGATCGTTACATCTGCAAGGTTAGTTCTTCAACGGTAGGAACAATGCCGTATGTTTTTATGTTTCTGCAAATATATTGCCCCATTAACTTGTCATTTGAGGTTAACAGGATAATGCTTTGGAGGCTATTCTTAATGATGATTCTGTAGGCAGTCAGTTTTCAGTTCTACATCATGATCTCATTAAGTTGTCTATTGAGGTGCTGATTTGGCTACTATATTTCCTTAATTTATGAATTATATTTTCATGGAAATGTATCCATTACAAATTTTTATCGTCCTGTAGCGAAGAGCCAAACTTCGGGTAGGAAGGAACAATTACATTTATATTGCGAACATTTGAGACATGTCGTTGGCAATGAGCAGGTGTGTGTACTATTTTTTATGCTTATCCTCGTTTTTTGCTGAAGTCCCTTGTAGTTTCTTTTTGTAGGTTTAATCGTGTTATGCTACTTCTTAGTAATAGACCCAAAGGGCATTACACACGCACGACACATTTTTTTTATTTTCTGTTGTTTTAGAGTGCTACTCTCCAAGGTTTATCTTCTAATGTTTTTGACGCTCTGTGGCATGCTTAACGTTTTTTGTTCTTGTATTACTCAAACTTTTAAACACAACAACTGTAGCATTTTAAGAATAAATAAATGGTTTATCCATGCTTTCTTAAAATCAGGGTCGTGGTTTACCATAATCTAGAAAGCCTGTTTAATCATGTTAAATGCTTCATGGGATGGGAGTTCATGAAGTAAAAGTTTCAAACCATTGGAAACTCTTATTTATGGCTATATGGATTAGAATAATATATGTATGTGGTTCCTAATTCGAGACATGTGTATGCTCCGCAATTCGCTTTCAGAACATAGTAATATATTCCATTAGCATGACAAGTAGGCAAATGACAATTGATAAATCAGTTGAAAAAAATATTATGCTATATTACTCTAGACATACTCCAGTATTACTTATGTCTCACTATATCTATCCATTTCACCTAGGAGGCGCAAAATTGATTTACTCCCTCTGATTTCAAATGTAACGTGTCCACGCATTCTAAGATTCTAACTTTGACGAACAGTTAGATCAATTAACTATTGTTTATGTGAAATCATTCGATCTGTGTTCAAAAGCATTTTTACTTAAGACATTGCTTTGATTTTCTCTTTAGAAGATATTGTTGCCTTTAGCACACTTAACATTTACTTCTAATCAATGTTTAAGATATCGCTTATCGTTTACTGCTCGGTTGGCCTCGGATTAGAGATTAATCGCTTATAGGCCGATTAATCGATTTTATCGGTCGCCTATTTATCGGGCGGTTTTTGTGTATATGTCAACTTCCGACACTAAAGTTCTAAAATATGCTTTGCAAAACTTACATGGGAGTATTGGATATAATGCTACATTGATTCCTTTCTTTTGAATCAACAAATTGGGGCAAATTTCGAGTTAATGTAATGTGCTATAAAAGTATTGTCCGATAAATCGTCGGTCAGGCTGATAAATCGGCTGTCAGACCGATAAATCGGCTGAAAATCGGCTGTCAGACCGATAAATCGGCGCCAATGATAAACTCAGCCGATATGCTATAATCTTATCGGTCACCCCACGATTCACGATAAATCGGCCGATTAATCGGCATATCGACCGATTTTTTGAACACTGCTTCTAATGAGCCAAATCAACTAGTAGGCCGCTACACATTCTCCTTCGCAACCTGTAGAAGTTGAGAGTGGCTAACCTGAGAGCAGCTGCTAGCTCCTTGTTCTATTGAATTTTAGGGTTTCCACACAGCCAGCTTCACTTATATACCCCTCTGGGTCACTTGAGTTAATGGGCCAATTGGGCCAAAATAGGTAGACAAGCTGCAGTAGAGGAAACATCCCATGTACAGTCTAACACTCCCCCTCAAGATGGGTGATATATGTCGATCAGTATCATCTTGTCACAAGCGCGATCACACTCTTTGGCAGCCAAACCTTTCGTCGGACTTCAGCAATTTGCTGCCTTGTGCTCACATGACCAATCTTGATAATTCCAGCATCAAGCTTCTCTTTAATGAAGAATCGGTCAATCTAAATGTGTTTTGTCCTATCATGCTCGACTGGATTATTTGCAATGTAGATTGCAGACTTGTTGTCACACCAAACATTCAGTTGTCCTTTTAGTACCTTCAACTCACTTAGAAGATTTCTTACCCATAGAATCTCGCTTAATCCTAGAGACAAGGCTCTATATTCAGCTTCGGTAGTTGATCTTGATACTAGTGCTTGTTTCTTACTCCTCCATGCGATCAAGTTTCCTCCAACAAAAACACAGTAACCAGAGGTTGATCTTCTATCATCCAAACAACTCGCCCAATCTGCATCAGTGTAACCGTCAACCGTTAGATGTCAGTGTAACCGTCAACTGTTAGATGTCCATTTGCTTGAAACAATAATCCCTTCCCCGCAGTTCCTTAAAAAATATCCTAAAATTCGATGGACAGCGTCCATATGGCCAGTTCTTGGCTCGTGCATATATCTGCTCAGTACGCCAACTGCATATGCAATATCTGGTCTTGTGTGACACAAGTACAACAGTCTACCCACCAACCTTTGATATCTTTCCTTGTCTACCAGTTTCCCAGATTGAACTATTACTAGTTTCTGGTTTTGATCCATGGGTGTTTGAGCTGCGCGACATTCCATCATTCCCATATCATTGAGAAGGTCCAAGATATATTTGCGCTGCGATAGAAGTAGAACTATTCCCTTTTTGACCCTGCCACCTCTATTCCAAGAAAATATCTAAGTTGTCCGAGATCTTTGACTTCAAAGGCTTTTGCTCAAACAACTCTTCACCCTTGTAATTTCCACTTCATCTCATCCACATTGACAGCTAGAATTGTGATCTTCTCGTTTGAATGTCTATAGAATACAGTGTGGTCACCATTCCACTGTCCATATCCCATCTCGCACACAACTCTTCTAAATCGATCAAACCAAGTTGTAGGAGATTGTTTTAATCCATAGAGCGCCTTCTTTAGTCTGCACACTTTACCTTCAGTTTCAGATGAAGCTAGGCCCGGGGGAATTTCCATATAAACTTCTTCTTGTAGATCTCCATGAAGAAAACCATTTTTGACATCTAGTTGGTGTAATGGCCATCCAAAGTTTGCTGCACATGAGATCAGGACCCTGACTGTGTTCATCTTCGCCACAGGGGCAAAGGTTTCATCATAGTCAATCACATACGTTTGACTATATCCTGTAGCCACCAATCTTCTTGCTTTATATCTTTCTATCTTCCCTTCGGAACTTGGCTTCACGGTATATACCCATTTACAACTTACTGCATTCTTTCCTTTAGGAAGACTAGTTAGTTCCCAGGTCTTGTTCTTTCTCAGTGCATCCAATTCCTCTTTCATAGCAGCAAACCACTTCTGATCATGCTTAGCTGCCCTCCAATCTCTTGGAATCGCAGTTGATTGGAGAGATGCAACAAATGCCTTGTATGAAGGAGATAAAGGTTCATATGATACATGATTATCAATGTTGTGCACCAAGCTTGCTTTATCGGTTTGTGTCAACGTAGCTGCTCGTTCTCTTTCCTTAAAGCAATAGGTAAATCCAGTGACGGCCACCGTGGTGCCCACTGAACTTTCATTTGTCAACTCAAGCTCAACACTTTCTTCTGGCACATCAACTTCCACAATGTGTGTGGTTGTTGCTCTTGCTTCCCCTGTGGTTGTTACTCCCCCTGTGGTTCTATCCTTGGCCTTCGTGAGTACACACGTGTTTCATGTTCTTCACTTGGCTTTGTCCAACTTCTTTCTTGTGGCATGTTGGAACAACAAGTGGAATGGACCCCACAATAACACTACAGGAGAACAGAGTTTTGGTAACACTATCATGTAACACATGATAATATGTGTTACAGAGTAATTCGGCAGTAACACTTCATGCGTGTTACCGAATTGGGCTGTAACACATACACCATAGGTCCAAAAATGTGTTACAGGGGCGGGCCACAGTAACACATAAATACGTGTTGCTGATGGAGTGTTACAAACCTCAACTTATGGGCACACATGTGTATGTGTTACTAAAGAGAGTTACAAGCCACATATAGCCGGTCGATCTTGAAAAAAGACGAGAAAATATTAATGAGGTGATTTTTTTTTGTTTACTTGGGAGAGGAGAGGCAACTAGCTAGCGTTCGAACTCAGAATCAGAACCTCTTATTGATTCAGCATGCCTCAATGCCATCGGGACTGACAATACTTACAGTTAGAGAGATATAACATGTTTTAAAATATCGTATTTCTAGTGTTGAGAAGTTAGAACAAAACATATTTTCTATTTACTATTAGCACAGTATACCGGCTGCTCTTATGCCCTGCAATCTTAAATGCAGACCTTACCCTCTTGAATTTTTATTCTAACATGGACAAGACTATTATCTTGAACAAAAGAAGGCCATTATGCTTAATTAACTTAACAACGGAGTGGTTAAATATTTTTTGGCCTTTCTCGATTGCATCACTGAAATTCAGTTGTCTGTTATTTCCTAGGCTTCAGTTTCTAGATGTCTTTCATAAGATGAACTTTGATACGATTTTTGTACATCGTACCATTCCATAATCATGTGGCCAAAGTGTATTATTTAGCATCACAAGCAGATGTGGGTAAAATAACGACAAGGAAAGAACCAACCTAGCAAGTCTCAAATGCCTGCAATTAGCAGACTATTGTTCAAGTGCACCTCCCGGTCTCTTGTACACACAAACATTCCAAGCGGAAAATAACCAACCGAGATAAATGAAGACAGATGACAATAA
Source organism: Poa pratensis (assembly GCA_947311845.1). NCBI lineage: Eukaryota > Viridiplantae > Streptophyta > Magnoliopsida > Poales > Poaceae > Poa > Poa pratensis. The sequence goes on along the minus strand of CAMZMU010000085.1, from coordinate 16,101,134 downwards.
GATGTCATTCCCCTTGCACACCATGTCTGATACACATCCAAAGAAGTTACATATTACAAATTGCAAAATATCCATCACATGTATCACAGAACCAAGACTACACGTTCAACGTGAAAAGCTAGAAAAGCTCCCATGTCAGCAAATCTGGAAACCTTAGGTTCAGCAATTTAAATGAACTCCTCGTCGTACACTTGAACATAGATGTGCAGCAACCATATAAAACTGAAAACATTACACATCAAATTATTTAGTTAGTGAATTCTATTTCATTTTCAGATACGGAAGTAACTGCCATGAATATTGCTCAAATAGCATGCTACAGAGAAGATTGTTCCCATCAATGAAAAACAGCAAGCTCCGTTTGCAAGATGTTTTGGCAAAAATGGAAGCATTCCCTGGTCAATAAGAAGTACATGAGGATAACATATGCTAACTTAAGTATGTCATGCGCATGTACATGCACTAGCAACAACAACAATAGATGGTTAGAAAAATTAGCTACAACTTCTTGTGTATGTACTCCTGCAACACAGACAACAATAAATGTTAACCGCGGCATGAGACTTCAGCAGCTGATGGCGGGTACATTTTTTACACCTAAACTGCTGCTATGAATCAATCACCTCACCTCACTGCTGCTACAAGTCAGTTTAAAGTGTATCTGGTGAAGAAAACTGGAACGTGATGCTATATATGTACTAGTTTTCCATCCTTACTCTTGAAGCAACAAAAAGCAAATGCTGGGATTATCAATCTCACATGAATATGTAAAGGATGCCAGCTATACAGATGCATGGAAGTGAAGCTAAACTATTCGGACAACATCTGATAGAGTCCTCCCCGTGCTCATTAGCACAACATCTAGCTTGTCTCAGACCTTGGCATGCAGAAGCAGCCTCCGGAGTGCCAGAATGGAACACACATAGTAACCAAAATTTATATGTACTAAAACCTTCATGTAATACCCTCCCGCAGCAGATCCAAATAATATGAAGACGCTAAACATGGTGAGACTTTATCTGAAACTAACATAAGTTGCTTGTTTATGTCATCCACTAGGAACTAACACCTCACACATCTGGTTTAAACAAGTTACAGTAATAAGGAATCAATACCAAGATAGAAAAAATTCCTAAATAAATTTTAAACACATCTACAGTACATGTCTACAATATATTTGGCAATTTCATGTAACTTGCTGATACATATAACAAAAGGCGCACATCCAAGCATCTAATCTGCGAGTGATAGGAATCTCACAATGAGTTAATGATAAAGTTGATGCATACTTGTCAGGCATGTAAGAAACAAGGAACTCAGAAAGAAACTTTAGATATAGCTTTTGGTGTCTGATAGCCATTTAAACCAAAACGAAACAACGGTAACATATGGCTCCATGCTTGTGAGTCATGTACAAAATTCAAGTTAAGATATTAGAAAGGAATTATAGAAATAGGTTTCAGTGTTTGCAAATTACCCAAAGGCAATTGCAAAATTTATGTGGCACTTTGGTATCATGGGTAAGGCTTAAACAAGTTCATTAAACGGAAATGTATAGTTACAGTATTTTCTTTTTTTGCGGGTATAATTACAGTATTTTCAACATCAGCAAAAACCAACATCAAATTTGGGGACGTAATGCAAATTTCCGGTACATAGATACAGCTAGAAAACATAATTTCTTATTAGTTAAGTATACTGTCATGAAATAAAAGAGACACGGATCCATGCTCTAATTGTTAACCATGAATTAAAGTGTTTTTGTAGTCCATTGTAGGATTCTAGATATTGGGCATTATTGTCAAACCATGTATGCTGATATGTTGTTCTGGCTAGCAAACGATCTTGTCAAACGCTAGTATCTGGCCTCAACATCGGTGTCTAACAGTTCAGGAGAAGTCACGTCGCAGCAACCTTGGACGTTCGCATGTGTTCATCAGGCCCTTTGCACTTCACCATTGGAGCTCCGACTCATACATGCTTACAGATAAACAAAAAATATTATGTCCAGTCACTCGATTGCTAGGTTTCTGTTGATTAACCGCGCACAACCAACATGTATTTAAACAGTGCAGACTAGCCAAAATTTCTCTTGGTCATTTATTTGTTAACATAAATCATACATGGCAAAGACAGAGATAATTCGGATCTGGACATCATACTTATAGCACCAATCCAGGCCTCTAGGAAACAAAAAATAAACACCATATTTTTAGTATCAAATAGCAAGACGATATCTGCAAACAAGAAAAAAAGGGAATCAAAGTGCTCACCTTGTTGGCAGAGATTCGCAGGCCTTGACTGCTCCTGCAGACTGACGCCACGATTCAGAGCTAGACTTGCTGCCCTTGTGCCGCCGCCGCCGAGTGAGAGGAGCGCGCTTCCGATGTTCCTTACGGACGATCCCCGGAACTCATCCAGCCTACGCGGAGCTGCTGCCTAGCAGGTCCGGGCTGTCGGCGTCGCTCACGGCCATTGAAGGAGATGTAGAGATGAATCTGGGACTGGGAGGAGAGGAGGGAGCAGATCTGGTAGGGAGTCACCAGGAGGGATATACGGGGTGGATTTGGTCAATTTGTTATCCGGCGGGGGGAGGGAAGATTTCGCGCGAATGGAATTTTCCCCGCCAAAAAGGAATAACTAATCGGAGGGAAGTTGTCTGCGTGGATGAATATAGCCTTGCCAAAATATTTGGCGTTCGTTCTAAAAAAAAAAATTGGCGCTCATTCTTCCAAAAATATACATACTTTTATATATTTTTTCGTCCATTTTTTTGGAAGTTTGACTAAGATCAACATTATCAAATCTTTTTTACAGGAACATTATCAAATCAATATTAGTAGATATATTACAAAAGGAAATACTTTAATTTGACCGGCTTACCTGTTAGCCGTCTCTCTTACTGGCACGTGGGCCCCACACACGATGCTCTCATTGCCTACCACACCGGGCACGCGTTGTTGCCATGCAGGCCATGCATACGAGTCGGATTCGGTTGTCGGCGAGTTCGTGGAAAATGGGCGGACGAGGAGGATGGGTCAAGAGTCGCCAGATCCGGCGAGGACGAGGTTGCGAGTCGGATTCGTCGCTGGCGAGCTCGTGGAAGATGGGCAGACGAGGAGGATGGGTCGAGAGTCATTGGATCCGGCAAAGACGAGGATGCGGCGGGCTAGATTTTCCCCCGACGAGCTCGGTGATGATGGAGCTCACATGACTCGGAGAATACCTATTAGTAAACTATTGCAATTATTTCTACGCGTCTGCTATAAAGGGAGGGGTGTGACTGCCTTGGGGTGGCCGACGGTGGCGGTGGGGCAGCCCTCGCGGCGTCAATCGGGGATTGTGGGGCGGTCGTGGCGGCCGCCAGCACGCATTTTGGGTGGCGCCCTGATGTGCGGTGGCGTAGGCATTGGTCGTCCTCCTGCATGGTGGTTGACGACATCCAGTCGGCCGCGAGGTTGGATCAAGTGCTAAATGGGGGAGGCGGAGCGGCGTTGCATCTACCGCGATGATGACGGCCGGTTTCGGCATGGCGCGGCGGGGTATCGGCGTCAGTAATGACATGATGGACTCAGACAGGGCAGGGTCGTATACGTAGTCTGGCGTCGTGGTGGGTCGACGACAGACTTGGTGAGTACTATATGGATCTCTGCTCTGAAGATGCGTCGACCGCCATAGGGTGTGCATAAGGTGCACGTTGAGGCCTGCTGAACCAGATGTGTGCTCCCGACTCGCCATAGGATGACAGGATGATGCCCTCAGTACTTAACCGGTGGGCGTTACTTACGTGTTTAGGTCATAAGGCTTTGATGTCATTAACTTCCCCATTGTCGGGTTCGTAGGTGTTGCGCGGTGGCTTCAGATTGTTTGATATATGTTCTTATCAGACCTTTATTGAATAAATTATTTGCGGCAGTGACTATTGCGATTTCAAAGTCTTGATTGGCGAGATCATTTGCACGTGACCCAGTTTTTCTGCTTGAAGTGCATGTTTTAATTTCGACAGCAGTAAAACAATCGAAAAAACAGACGATCAACAATTATTCGATTATATTGTTTGCGGCGAGTGACTATTGCGATTTTAAAGTCTTGATTGGCGAGATCATTTGCACGTGACCCAGTTTTTCTGCTTGAAGTGCATGTTAAAACAATCGAAAAAACAAACGATCAACAATTATTCGATTTTATTGTTTGCGGCGAGTGACTATTGCGATTTTTAAAGTCTTGGTTGGCGAGATCATTTGCCCGTGCCCAGTTTTTTTTTCTCCTTGAAGTGCATGTTTTAATTTCCGGCACCCTGAAACAATCGGGAAAAAAAGACGATCAATATAAGTTTTAGTGTCTTTTATTTTGTACCTGTCGTGTTGCGTCAAGTTATATCTCCTTTATACCAAATGTTTTTCTTAATAAATATCGGATGTTTTTCTCAAAAAAGAAGTAAGGAATAACACGTCATCACACTTTTCCATCTGCAGAAGCTCTCAGAAATATTCCCGCTATGATGTTCCAGCAAAAACTTCCCGCAAAACTTTTCATTCATTTATCTTTGCATAAAAATCGGATCTTAAAGTTTTTTTTTGCATTCCCGAAAACTCTCCAGAATTATCCCGCTAATGTTTCCCTCTATTTATCTATCTAACCTCAATCTGAATTCCCAATCGCCGCCCCCGAATCGAAAACTAGATCTCAAGTCCCTTTCCAATCGCCGCCGCCGTCCACCGCTCCGCCCTTCATCCCGCTCCACCGCGCCGCCCTCCACCGCTCCGCCCTGCGGCACACTCCACCGCGCCGCCCGTCCTTCAACGCCCTCAAATATGCGTCGTCTTCCCAGCTTGAGTCAGTTGCGCCCCTGATCTACCCTACACAGTTTGGGAAGGGATTCATCTAGGCACCTCGCGCTGGTCCGCCGCCGGCCAGAGCTCAAAGATCCACGGTACGTATTCTGTGCATACTGCAGAGGCTGGGCTATTTGCTGATTCTCCAATTCATCGTATGACTCGTGGGCAAACTGCAGAGGCGCGGTATTTGCTGATCGTCATGTATGGCTCTGTCATGTCGAGGCGTGCAGCCGTACATGCTCGTCTAGAACGCACAATTTTGTAGCTCATACTATGGCGCCATTAACTCTTTGATTACAGAAACAGGGAGACCGAACTGCTGGGTATGTTCATCAACTAGATTCTGTTCTCAATTCCCAACTTTAGACTTTAAAACCTTTTCCATGAGTGGTGGTTTCCATAGTTCAGTTAGAAATCGGCTTATAGACAGAATATTATGAAAAGCATCGTATAGAAAATACTTTGTCTAGAAGACGGACATGACTCTTCATAGCTTTTCAATAGATAATACTATTACTTTTGTCTAGCTGCACCTACTTATCAACCTGTATTCTAATGTTCATTATGTCTCCCCATTGAGCGCTGATTTAATTTTATTATTTTCCATTAAGTATATGAGAGAACCGACGGAGTATTAAGAGATGAAATTTGGATCAAATTGACTGTGTTCTTTATACTTAATTGTCGAACATCTATTCTTGTAGCTTAATGCAAGAACCTACAGTCAAAGACATATTATGAACAGGCCAACTTTTTAGCATAAATATACTTTGAATATATATCCAGTTTGTCAACTTCTCATTTAGTAACAATATTATTGCTTTCGAAAAGACATGGATCTCTCTCTTTCTCTACCGCATGGCAAACCACTCTTCTTTTTGTTGGTAAAGGCTCAGTATGAAAAGCTGATACAGAAGATAAGAAACAAAGTGACTCAAAACTATGCATAGAGCTATTAAGGCTGGATCTGCACATTTAACTGGCCTTAAAATTTTATCTCCAGGACCCGACCTCAGATATGAGTTGTCGAGTGCTTTGTCAGTATTATAGGTGCAACTGTCCATGATATCTCTGATTTGCAAGGTGAGTTTCAAGATGTTTTCTTCCGTGGATTGATTTAATTCAGGTGTCATTTAAATGTTTTGTACCACCAAAATTTTTTATTGTAGTACCTTCAATCTGGTAACACACTGTAACTTCCTATCATAATATTTTTGTTTTCAAATACATGTGATAGGTTATGTTATAGAGTGGGGCTCTAGCTACTAAGGACAAGATATATAACTCAAAGAAGAAATTTGACAATTGGTCAGCCACCACATCAACAACAAGGTACGTCGTTCAACTATTGTTATATTTTTTTGCGTTGATTTTAGAAGATAATAAATACAGAATTGACGCTAATCTTTTTTCACTAGCTACTTTGTTTGCTCATGACAGATTTGGCAAATGAATTATCCTAAAATTGGCCTCGGTATGCATACATGAACCTATTCTAGAAAATGAGTTAGGAAGTGAAGTATGTGACCGCAAGGTACCTGGTGACACTTTTGCTTCAGGATTCTTAATTGTCTGACATTCAGCTTTTGTAAGTATAATGCTCAATTTTATTTTGCAGATTCGAAAGAAGGGTGATTGAGCTTCAGCTGAATTCTCCAATAGCTGCTGGATCAAGTAGCAAATAAATTTTGAAGATTTTACTTGCGGAAAGTATTGTAGTTTACACGGATGTACTGAAAAATGTAATATTATTGACAACGATGTTCTCTTTAGTAGAATTGATGCAAATGCCACGGTGTAATATTCTTCACCAAGGTGTTTCTCTATAGTCAAATCGATATGAATGTTATGGTGTTGTTGGAATAATATTGGTATTTACTTCTGTATAGTGTATTGTAATGTATATGTGTCCAATACTCTTCTATATTCATAATATCTTGATCTTTTCAGTTTTCAGTGTGTCTTGCTACACGTTCTATGTAGTTTTCATATTGTCTATCATCAATTCATTTAAAAATAAATAAATTAAGAAAATACACAATGATTCTAATTTTATTTATATATTTATATTTGATATAATGGGTTCCTAATTTTCTGTTTAATAATTATAATTAATTTAATTATGTTGTTACGCTAATATAATAGTGTTACTATAGTTACACAACTGTGTTGCTAGGATACTTGACAATCATCAATTATAGTGTTACTGTATTGAGAACGTTATGTTACTAATGGTGTTACTGAATCTAAAAGAAAGTTCTACCGGTTGTGTTACTACAGTTAGAAAAGCTGTTACTAATGCGTTTAGTAACACATAATATGCATGTTACTAAAACAAAATTGTAACACAAATTTTAACATGTAGTAACAACTATTATGTGTGACAATGGTCATACCTTAGTAACACGGCCTAACGTAACACATTTCAAAGTGTGTTACTCGATGGCTCAGTAACACCTTTTTGGACCTGTAGTAACACAAGTCTGTGTTACCAAAGCTCTGTCCTGGTGTAGTGTAAGTTGGTTGATGTTATTGTCCAGTAGATCTGCTTGCACCATCTCTGCTGCTGCTTGCACTCTCCCCCTCTTGACCTGTAGGATTAGCCGGCTGGTCAAGTCCTTCGAATATACTACTCAAATCGGGTTTTCACCATAAAAATGGTCAGACTCCGAGAAAGTAACATCAAGACTTACAAATGTGCGCCGTTCAGAAGGACTCCATCATTTGTATCTGCGTTGTCTAGCAGGATAGTCGATGAAGATGCACTTAACAACCCGAGGGTCAAGCTTTGCCACCGAGGGCCTGTGATCACGAACAAAGCACGTGCAACCGAACACCTTGGGTGGAACCACAAGCTTGTTCTCACCTAGCAACAATTCGCAAGGAGGTTTCATATTTAGTATTCTTGATGGAATGCAGTTAATAAGAAACGTAGCCGTCACTGCCTCACTCCAGACAAATTTTGGTACATTCAATGTGTACATCAAAGATCGAGCCACTTCTAGAATGTGGCGATTCTTCCTCTCCGCCACTCCATTCTGAGGTGGAGTGTATGGACATGATGTCTTATGTAGAATACCATGGTCAGATAAGAACCCCGCCAAACCTTTTGTTGATGTATTCGGTTCCATTATCTGATCTGAGCATCTGACCTGCACCTTGAAGTTGGTTTTAACATATGCACAAAAATTCTGGAAGCAAGATAACACTTTATCTGTATGATTCATGAGGTACATCCATGTCATTCGAGAATAACAATCAATGAATGTCACAAAGTACATCATCCCACTAATAGATCCAATAGTGCATGTCCACACATCAGAATGCACAAGCATAAATGGGGATATATTTCTCAGCCCCTTACTCACATAGGTGGTTCTTGTGTGTTTAGCATACTCACATGCTTCACACTTTAGGTTCTTATCAACTTCACTCATTACATCCAGAAATACTTTACTCATTTTACCAAAACCTACATGTCCCATTCTACAATGGTGCACATAGCAAGTTTCTCCTTCCCCACCAAAGTTGCAACAAGAGCTAAACCTCCAAGCTTGCCCGATTCATCTCGGTCCATGTACCGAAGGCCTCTACGCCTGGTTCTTGTTCCAATCTTCCTTCCACTCAGCCTCTCCTGTATAAAGAATACATACCTGTCAACGATTACCCGACAGTCTATCTGATCAACCAGCACACTCAGAGACAGTAAGTTCACATGAAATGTAGGTACATGCAAGACTGATGATAGCTTATATTTTGTGTACACTGAACTATTTATGTTCCTTCGATTTTCTAGGCTGTACCATCAGCAGCTTGAATTGTTTCTTGATGCATGGAAGGAAATTTCTTATACGACTCAAACTCCCCAATGCAACCACCAACATGTTTGGATGCCCCAGAGTCTAGTATTCATTCTGAATTTAATCTATGCGTAGCTGGAGAGTCACTTTCAGTTTTACCTTCATCGGTGTAGATAAAGTGCGCAGAATGTCCAAAACTGGCATCTGTTGGCTGATCCTCCTTCATTCCATTCTGGCCTGAGCTAGCCTGTGATGATCCTTCATCCATGACTGATGTGTTGGCTCTAGCACTGCCATGATAATTAGAATGCCCCGCATTCCGCCCTCTAACTCCTCCACCTTCCTTGGCCACGTCTTGGAGCAGTGCAGTTGTAACTTATTAGGTGCCCTCTTATTCCGCAGTTGTGACAATCACGTTTTTCTGGCCTATTAGACACATAGTAAGCTGGTTTAGATGCAACTTCTCCTTTTTCAACCTGTTTCAGCCTAGTTTCTTCTTGTCCCATAGTTGCAATGGCGTCTTCCAAAGTAGGCATATGAGGAAGATGCATTAGTGCATCCCTCCTACCCTCGAATGCAGGATTCAGTCCCTTCAAGAATTTCAGCACCCTTCTGTCCTCAATCCACTTCTTCGCTGCTGCCACACACTTAGAAATGAGACAACACCAAAGGGCGAGATGATCTAGATCTGCCCATGCATGTTTCAGCTCTCCCACATATGTCATCAAGTGTTTTTCATCTTGTTTCAAATCATGTATTGTATCTTCAATCTGGAAATCAGCATGACGTTTCCCTTGCGTGAGTACATCTTGGACAAAGCATCCCATACCTCCATTGACGTGGCAAGAGCTTCCATAGACGCTGCAACAACTGGTGCGAGGGAATTCAACAACCAAGTGAGAACTAGCGAATTTGTAGCATTCCACTTCCTCCACTCCTATCCAATCTTATCTTCAGGCTCGTTGACCTCTCCTAGCACGTACCTTTGCACTGATTTCATCCTCCGAATCAACATCCCTCTCCTGGACCAACTGATATAATTTCCTACCCTTTCCAGCTTGATCTCATTTGGATGAGTTATACTGCACCTCCCCACGTGGGTTTGCCTACGTACCTTCCTGAGAAGCAGCCTCATCTTCCTTCTTTGCAGCTAGCAGGTTAACTAGCTGCTCAAGCACCCTCGTTACATCCCCCATCTTCACTCACAATAGCAGAGCTCCGTCATGAGCACCACTGTCTTCAGCCTCCTTCGGATCTGCTGGAACCTGCAGCAGACCACACACCTTCCCACGCTTGCTCCTCAGATCCGCCACAGCTGGAGCACCCTGATATCCGCCCTGGTTGTAGCCGGCGTCGCCACCACCGTCGCCGGTTCCTCTGATACCATGTAGAAGTTGAGAGTGGCTAACCTGAGAGTAGCAGCCAACTCCTTGTTCTATTGTGTCTTAGGGTTTCCACACAACCGGCTTCACTTATATACCCACCTCGGTCACTTGGGTTAATGGGCCACATGGGCCAGAATAGGTAGACAAGCTGTAGTAGAGGAAACAACCCATGTACAGTCCAACACAACCCAATTCTCCAAGCCTATTCATAAGGTCTTGCTTCTGAAAGAATATATGCTATTTACCAGCTATGCAAGAGCTAGTAATATTTACATTGGGATTCTAAATCGTGTATGGAGTTCTTAATATCTTATTGTAGCACTTTACACGAAACTTTTCTTTGAAACCTCCTAGATAATGGCACATGCCAAATTTACTAGTTGCCGTCTTTGGCCAAGATGAAGTGCACATGCCATTAGCAACTTGCATTGACCCCCCTCCGGACCGATCTATATCGATTTTGAACCATGGTCTAGAGGCCCCTCAGTTTCGAGGGCCATAAGGTTTTCTCACCAATTTATTCAGTTTTTCGTACCATGAATCTACTTATAAGCCTTTTCTCCCAAACAAGTTGGGGTAGGCTAGATATGAAACCCTTTCACGAGGACTTCCCAGGAGGTCACCCATCCTAGTACTACTCTCGCCCAAATGGGTTTCATATCCATAGGACTTGCTAGTTTTCATGTTGGTTCACCAAGTCTATCTATATGAAACCTTTCATGATGACTTCTCATGAGGTCACCCATCCTACTACTACTCTCGTCCAAATGAGTTTCGTACCCATGGGACTGGCTAGTTCTTACGTTGGCTCGCCAAGACTATCACAACCCTCCTCCTTTACCCGAGATTGGGACCGGCTTCGTACCTTGAAATCTACACAAAAGTTTTTTTGTTAAAGCAAACTACTGAAGTAAATATCGCTTAAAGAATTTTTTGGAAACACGTGGCTGGACGGTAAAGTAGTTCACAATTCAATCTTATGTACTTCAAAAAAAAAAATTTAATAATATATGGACTGAATCCTTGATTAGATTAGACCAAATGAAGCGGTGTAAGGACCTAGAGGCCAAATTACTGATTTTCTCTACTTGTCTGTAAGCAGCACAAAAATTTATCTATTATGCTCTAACCTTTGGCATTTAAAGAACTTGTTCTGTCCAACCTACATTGTTTTGTGAAGTTGCAAGTATGCATTTGCATGCTTTTTGTTAACCATTTGATTGTAAATTCTTTACCTTTCAGCTGAGTAGTGCACTTCAAAGTTTGATGTGTGAGTTGGAGGCCAATGATTATTTCAACATCGCTGATGATTCTATCGATTGGGTACTTGTCTCATCAGTAAACGATTTATATTTGCTCAGTACGCAGAATAAACAAATTCTTGATCTAGTGCTGTAATGCTTCGGTTGTTGCATGCTTATTTGCAGAAAAAGAAATGCTTTACAGAACATGTGAAAAAATTCAACAAGCAAGTTTTTGCTGGGCTCCAACTTCCAGATTATGATATTATTCGTGGAATTATGGTCTGCCCCTTTTCACCAAAAATTTTGCGCTTCAAATGATTAATGATACCTTAACTAATATTCTATAAATGTCAGGATTATCGCGCAATGTCACTTATGAATAACGTGTCATGCTCATGGGACCATGTTTTTGAAAAGGTAGGACATTTAATCTCTTGGATATTGTTGTTTCTTTTAACTTGCCTCTTTTAATGATCTAGCATTTATTTTTCTTATGGTAAATATCAGGTTGTTAGCGAACCGTATGATAGATGGGTACGAAACATTCCTCTGGTATGAGCTGTGCCTTTTCTTTTGCAATCTTATCGCTACTAGTGTACAAGTGTAATTGATTCTTATATGATTGATCAGTTTTGGATGAACACAAGATACTATGATCACGAGTACTATGACATCATTCTACAACCATTGCAAAAGGTTAGATACTTACTGTGGGTATGCTACCATCGGTACTAATTTCCTAATTGTCCACAAATGCTTCTTATGAATATATTTCTGTTATATACCATATGTAGAAAAAGTTTGTAACACTATTTAGCAGTTAACTAAAAATGGTAGTATCTGATAACATCATCGGCCGTTTCAGCAATTTCGTTTTGTGCGTATCCTCAATACTTGCAGATTTTAGTTTTCCGCTTACCTCACAAACTTTCAGTTGAAGTCTTTAACGAACTCATTTTTTACTTACCCCAACTTAGTAATCATAGGGTAGTCTAACAGGTCAGTCTCCTGAAAAAGAAAGAATAACTGACGTTGTATTTCTGCACTCAACTAATAACTACAGAGGACTAGAATTTGATCGTTTGCTTGATCACAGCATAATTCTTAAAAATGATATTTTGTTACAAAAACTGAGTTCAATCCGATCAATACTTTCCTAATACGACTCATAATACACTCCTTTAAATCAGGCACCTCCCTGATTGGATTGTGTATTGACTCGTCTGAAGTCCCTGCCTGGCTCTCTAGCTGGATTTGGGTTATCCTGATGCCTATCATGGACAAGTGGACATTTATATGACGTTGACCATACCAATGCTCACGCTCCACCATTGTAGTGAAGCAGTGAAACGTCCAGAATATGACAGTACTGAGTACTGCAAAGAACAAAGTAAAAAACTATTAGGAATGAGTAACTGAGGATGGTACTCTGATAGTTGAAAGGTGGTTAGCTCACACCATAAAGATGAGATGGATTGGTGATACAGGAGGCTGGGGTTGAGGAGGGATGAGAGCTTGATGTAGGATCAGTTTAGTTATTTTTACTGGTTCTCAATGGTTGAAGTAGCCTTCCATCACTTGTGCAAGCATAGTCTTGAATATTGAGATCTCAAATTCATGAAACTTAACTTCAATTTATTTTTGCTTGTAAACCTAAGTGGTACACACATGCAAGTTTAAGAACCTAGAATATTTGCTCAAGAATAATTCAAGACACTTGCCAAACTTAAGAACAGAAAATATGAAAATTACTTGTAAGCTACCCAGAGTGCATAGATGACGTACACGTTCAAAAAAAGTAAACCTTGAAAGTTCAAAGAATGGCAGTGTTGAAGCACAGCCATAGAATAATTTAGTATTTTATCTTCTGAATAAAAGCACCAATGGTTCTAGTAATCAAATTGCTTAAGCTGATTAACTTCTAGGAATGTTATTATGATTTTCAGTCTAAATTTTAATATTGTTGAATTGGACATGCAATTTATGCCTTTCCTGTTAGTCTCTACTTATCTTTGTTGAAACAATTCAGTCAAATCTACGGTGAAGGTATAATAATCCAGATGTATTCTGATATTATTTATCCACATTTTTGCTATCAGATATGGACAAAAGGAAGTGTCGCAACTGGAGCATAGCTGATGGAGTACACTTCATACTATGATATCTCATCATCTTCATTTTTGTTACTACTGCTGTATGTAGTTACGAGTACAATTAACTAGTCAGATCGAAGTGGCTTATTTCGCTTGTAGGCAGGGCTTTCGTCCTCATGCTGCTAATGCAACTTGCAACATGGTAGCATTAATTTAGCCATGACAAATCTGAAAAGACTTGACAACATTAACACAGATGTTTCAGAGGCACGTGCGATTAACATGTATAAATGGAAAAGGACACAATTCTGCTACGGGTACGCTTTGGCTACTCTTTTTTCTTTAAACTACTTTGCCTACTATTTGATCCGCCGTTCAGATTTTGATGGATGAACACACAATGACAGAAGATATGAGCACCTTCGAGCCTCGAGAAAAAAAATCACATGGACCTCGAGAGTGAGAAGACCTATTTTTACATGGGGAGGCCTCACGGATACGAAGTGACGTAACTACGTCCAGGGCGCAAGAGAAGTCTTCGGTAGCGCCAGTCTCCTGGCCGCGATTTGGGCAAATCCTATTTGCCACCCGTTATGGCGTGGGAAGCTCGCGACGTACACTCCTGTCGCAGCAATAGGGCGGCCCAATTGCGTGTTTTGAGTTATTTTTTCTGTTCTTTCCTTTTCCCTCTCTTTTTCATCTATGTTTCTTCTCTCTTTTTTGCATTTTCTTTTTTTTTCTTTTCACTTTTACATTGTGGATTTTTAAAACTATTTTTGGAAAATTTATTTATTTTGAAAATATTCAGATATAAGAATGCTCATATTTTAAAATATTGATATTTGGAAATGCTCAGATTTTCTAAAATACGGATATTAAAAAACAGATTTGAAAATATTCATATTGAAGCAAATATTCAGATTTATTTTTAAAAATAAGCTTAAAAACATACTACCTCGGTTTCTTAATATAAGGCGTCTAAGTTTTTTGGGAAAACTTCAAAATATAAGGTGTATTACGATTCACGGACAATTTTACCCATATAAAAATGAGTCACAAGGATTAGTGGAATTTGATATATTGTTTTCAGTTTGTGGCTAATAGCGAGTTCTTTCTCTCAATTTTTATCAGTAGATAATTATTCCACCGCATGTAAAATGCTGGTGTCTTAATATCCGTGCAAAAAACCTCAGACGTCTTAAATTATGAAACGGAGGGAATATTAAAATATTCAGATTTTAAAATGTTCAGATTTGCAAAAACACCTATAGGCAAAAACAAAGATAAAAAACAACTTTTTTAATAATGGATCGCATCACTGCATCCCATTTACGATCAAGCCTCTCGTGTTGAATGCAGTGTATAGGAACTCCCCGCAATTCGGGCATGGCCAAGAATAAGGATCTCGTTCGGCGTGCTTCACTTTTTACCGGTCGCTCAATATCTCATCTGTAGTGAGTTGATATACAACTCGCCCGCACAATTGTTCGACTCCTCCACATGGGCCGGCTCATGTGTGTGTTGTTTTTTATGTTTCTAATTTTTTCATTTATTCTATTTTTTACGGTTAATACATATATATTTTAATACTCCCTCCGTCCAAAAATAAGTGTCTCAAATTTGCAGAAAAGTGGATGTATCTATACATGAAACATGTCTAGATACATCCATTTTTTGACAAACTTGAGACACTTATTTTGGGACGGAGTGAGTATTTAAATAAGACAAATGTTAATATTTTGAAAGTTTTGAAACATGTATTGAAACATACGAAGAGAGAAAAAGTAGTTACGAATTCAAAAAATATATTCTGAAAAATTCAAAAAGAAAAGCGAACGTAACAGAATAAAAAAAGAATCAGAAAAATAATGCTACCGAAAAAGTAGAATTAAATAGGAAAAACGAAAAAAACGAAAGGAAAAGAAAAGGAAGAGGAAGGAAGCAAATATGGGCCGGACCATAGTGGCGATTAAATAGTGCCCACCAGCCCACGAATACCCTGACGCGCACGCTCTGATCCATCGCCGCCTCACTCTTTCAGCCCAGCCCGCCTGGCCAACTCGCCTTGCTTGACTCGCAGGTTGGGCTTCGCCTGGATCGGAACCAGGAGCCAACCCTAACTCCCACGTCCCGAACCCGAGCCGGAGAGGCGGTCGCCGGCGACACGTCTAGGCAAGGCGGCGGAAGGCATCAGCTGAGCAGCAAGACTGCAGTCAACCACCAGGCGGCACAGGCAGCAGGTACTATCCATGATCTTTCCGCTTGATTCGAGATATAGGAATTGTTGTCTGCTGGTCTGCTGATTCTTGACCGGAGAACGTCGATGTGGGCGATTTCGTGGCAGATGCGGGTGTGGAGGCTCAACAATTCGGCGTGTGATCTCCTCACTGCGCTTGCGGCGAGCTGCTGTACTCCCTCTCCCTGGCCCGCCGTCTCCACTTTCTCCTCTCTGCGCTGGAGGCGAGCTGGTCTCCTCCTCTCGCTTCCTCGCGCGCTGTCTCTGATCTCCTCTCTGCACTCAATTGGATAATGACAAGGTTTCATTCGAAAAATGCCTTTAATGCTTATAGTTGGGACAACATTACCCGGTAGAAGCAAATTGACTGTTCATAGACTTACTTTTTTCTCTCTGTCTGAAGTCTAGTTTGATGTACCATGCTAATTCTCGCATTCATGTGGCAATCTTCAGTTCTGTTGGTCTGAACATTTTTGGATGGTACAAACCTGCCATCTGCAATTTTCTATCCATAATATGAACCTGAGAACAGGGGCGGACCCAGGGAAAAAAGGGACTGGGGGCATCCATTGATCCATGTATATAGAAAATGCACCAACACTTTTTTTTTAAATTGAAAAATAACCATCGGATAACTACATATAGCTTATAAACGTCCAAATATGATAGTATATATATATTTATATCAATTTTCTCATAATTAATAAAACTTGATCCAATAGCAGTATGACGTCAAGTTTACTAATAAAGTGAACAAACCTTTTTGCAAATAGTTCATAGGTTGCAAAAATTAGGATATTGTTTACCGTGCAAATAAATGTTGTTGCCTTTTAGCTGTATCTCAAGAAAGCTTGTTTAGATCAATCAGTTCACTGACAACAGAATTTTGTCTCGGTGCTACATCTCGTGGTGCATTTTGGTATTTGCTGATTTCTTAATCAAGTACATCTCCATTATTTTCCTTCTTCTTGCCTTACAAATCGTTGCAACACTATCCGTGTAAGTTCATATGCTAGTAGTAGTAGTAGCAACAGGCGAAGAAAAGTAAATATGAGGATGTCTCAACTTTATCTAAATTTGCATGTATACATGCTTTAGTATGTAGATACATGCACATTTAGTCAAAGTTAAGACATCCTTTTATGGACGGAGAAAGTAGTATATTGTCAGGCTAGCCGGATTATATTCAGGCCCTGATTGCGTTGCATAGAAAATTCCCAAATCCTAAAAATTGGGTAGTATACTAGTATGTCAAATAACGGCTGCAAAACTAAATTATGACCACCGTACCAGTAAGGACTCCTTTGATTTGCCACGGATAAGATAAAGACAAACAGAATAAAAATGATCATATGAAAAATTGAAAAGCCCTAACGTATATAGGTTGAGAACTTGAGATGAGTACTTACCTGTGGTATATTTTGGGATAAAGGTATTATACTGCAACGTCTCAACGCGGAGCCGACGCCGGCCGGCCAGGCACACGGCGGACTACCGGGGGCGGAGGGCGGCCGCAATCGTCGAAGAAGTTAGCCCGCTTCCTCTCGTTCCCTAGAGACGAAACGTCGAAGCGGCGGAGTTTCTGGAACAGATACGCACGATCTAGGCTGTAGCCTGAGTCTGAGACATGAGAGACTGGCCTAGCAAGCTGACCGGCCTTTCTTCTTACTGGGCTTTGACAAAGAACGTTGGGCCTTTCTTCTTAATGGGGTTTGACTGGGGGCAACCGTACTGAGCTGACTGGGGGCATGCTTAATCCTATCGGACATCTCTTTAGGGACGAGTGGAAATTGAGTGGGGGCCAATGCCCCCACTGAGCTCAACGTGGGTCCGCCCCTGCCTGAGAAAAGAACAAGTATATGCAAATGTATGTGTTTTGTGCTAGCCAGTTATCCAATCGTCATTAGGATTGGCTTCTCTGATACAGAAGAATCAGCTGCTATTGCTATAACTACTCTTTTGCCGCGTCAATTAGGTTAAGCCACACATATATGCTTATAAGGCGATTAAAATTTGAATTATGGAGCATGAGTTAAGTGAGGGGTGTGAGTTTGCTGGTATCTCGTGGGTCACCTGAGGAGTGTAGGGGGGCATCCATGGGTATCATAACTGTACTAGTTTCTTTGAATTCAGCGTACAGTGTTTTTTTACTATAACAGGTGTATTGTTGTGCTTGCTTGTCTGCATTGTCTTTTATATACAAAGCATGTATTGTAACTTGGGAGGAATGTACATTGTGTGTAAATTGTCCAACAATTGAGAGACATTGGCTAATGATGCTTATCTGTCAATGTTGGGACCATTTGCTTCCTAGCAAACAGTCATCTATGAGTTGTTGTTTTGCGCTTGTTTGAAATAATTGTATAAGTTCGAGTGAAGTATGTACTGTTATCCTGGAATTACAGTGGAATAGAGTTGTAACATGTGAGTGTCCATACTAGTCTATTGCTATCTTGGTTGGTTAGTTAGTGGCAGACTTCCTTATGTTAGAACAGGACTGGTTAGGCTCATACATCCAGTATATCTTTGAGTTCTTTTCCATGGGTTGTGGTAGCATATTATCTGCTGGAGCAAGACTTTGTGTAGACCAAGTTACAGGTTTCATATCACAGTTGCCAAATTAGCTTGGATGAGAATTGCTCACTGGAGCAAGTGGTGAGTTCATGTTGCATTCGCTAGCTCAGAAACCTTTACGAATTTTTGAACATTGCTCATTCATGTTCTGGATATTTCTTTTTATCCTTCTTGAGTCTTGAACCACAAAGGGTGTCAATATGTCTGGTTGCTAAACAGGGTTGCTATTTCATCATCAGGACCCATAATATATCCTTAGAAGATGCTGCTATAACAGTTTAACTTATAGTTAATTGTGCCAAACAGAACAGCAGAAGTAGCCCAAAATAGCTATCTTTTCAGTGGAGTCAGGTTGCTAGTTTCTGTAGCTGTCTCTCAACCTTACTTAGGGCAGCATGGTGGACGGCATCTAGAAAGTTTATGATTGGATAGTTTGTATATTTCCTGTGCAAACATCATTTTTCTCTCATGACTGACAGTTCTTGAAAATACTCCATAGGGTCATTTCCTTAGTATGCTTGCCAACTATTGGTCACAAGAGCTTGCTGTTGGCATGCTTCAGCAATATATTTGCCTTTGAAGCTCTTCTTGAAAGTTTTGCTATAGCAGCGTGTTTCTTTGTGTTTTGAGTCATTGATATGATTGACATCTCTATGTTGGGAGTTGAGACTATTATCTGTTTCTTCGCTTTCTAAAAAAAATTCTCTTGAGAAAATTTCACTCAGTTAGTTATCCTTATACCTTTGTTACTGCAATGAACTTTTACCCTGTTTTGAATTTAACAAGAGTGTTCATTTTCTCTTGCAGTTTTCTTTCTTTGTGACATCTTTCTGTGGTTAGCTCCACCACAAGGAAAATGGCAAGCAATGAACCCATAAATGAGCAAGTAGTCGCAAATATGTACGGCACCATGCGCACTGAAATGAATCAACTGTACACCAAGATCACAGAGCTGGAAATGGAAGTCAGCGAGCACTCTCTTGTGATTGGCGCAATCGAACCTCTGGACCCCACAAGGCGTTGCTACAGAATGATTGGTGGAGTCCTGGTGGAGAGGACCATCAAGGAAGTGTTGCCCGCTGTGCACCGCAACAAGGAGGGCCTTGAAGAGGTCGTCTCTCGCATGAAGGAAGCGCTGGAGAAGAAGAAGAAGGAGATCACCGAATTTGAGCTCAAGTACAAGATCAGGATCCGGAAGGGCGACAGTAATTCTGAGGATGTCGGCATGAAGGAAGCCTCTGCACAGGGTGTTCTTGTTGGCCCTGCAGCCAGTAGAGCATAGTGGCAGAACAGTGAGGCCTGCATAGTCTTTGTTTATCGAAGTCAGATTTCTCTTTGCCGGATGTCTACCTGGTATAGTGATTGTGTGTTTCTGGGTGTGGTTTTCAACTTTTCATGCTACACGCATGCAGCACTGCTGTTAAATCCTCATGTGTAAAACTATAGACCATGCTAGATCAGAACTTTGCTGGTAACTGCAGATTTTACGAAGGTTGTGGCATGATTTGCTCATCTTACGTCGTCCTAGTGTTGGGCTTCAGATGTTTTGTTTATTGATGACATGCTTCGATAATTTGATTCAAGATGAATTCCATAGAAGTTTACCACCCTGAAATGCTGCAACGTCGATTGATTTCAGAATTCGTTGAGAAACAGTTATGAATTTTCTAGATCAAAGTTGGATATATCCTTTCGAACGCCCGTACAGGCACCCCAAGGAGACTGAGAAGAAAAAAAATATGCGTGAGGCATATTATGCACAACTTTTGGTTAGCCGTACGTGTAATAGCCCTTGTTCTAGATAAACCAGAAGATGATGTGTGGCACAATGCTCTTGGTTCAACTGAGGAGTCACCAGGAACAACTAATGCCAAGTCATTCGAAACCAAAGCCGCATCAGATGAGCTGAATCCTGAAGTTTCTGACATAATAACACGGTAGGATTTCCTTCATAGTTCATCAAGACCTGAAGGCTGAAGCTGCTGCTCTCATAGCTCCCACCTCTTCGGCTCTTCCCGGACACGTCCGCCCTTCGCCGTCGACACCATGAGATTACAAGAACAGCATCACGATGAGCAAGCCATACTGCGCAACATCACCAGAGTACCGTCACTGGAGACTGGAGAGGAACTATTCAGGTGTCTCTCGCGGCAGCACGATAAACATTGAAGCTGAAGCGGAGGAAGGAGCAGAGTGCAGCAGCACGGTTGATGCGCTGAGGCGGCAGGTGGAGCTGGACCGTAAGTCCATGGCGCTCCTGTGGAAGGAGCGGAAGGAGGAGCGGAGCGCGTTGGCGGTTTCGGCGGGCCAGACGATGGCCATGATCACGAGGCTGCAACATGAAGAAGGAGAAAGCCGCGACACGGACGAAGGCGGCGCAGTACCGGCGGGTCATGGAGGGAGCAGAGCGCGTACGACCGGGAGGACGCCGAGAGTCTGGCCGGCGAGATGCGGGAGCTCGAGAGGTGCAGGGCGGAGCTCAAGTACCAGGCTATCGCCGGCGAGATCCGCGACCAGACGAGGCTGTTTCCGCGCCCGAGAGAACTGAGAAGGCCACGGCGGTTTCTCCAGATCATCGGCCGGAGAAGAATTCGCTGGCGGGTTCGCGGACGAGGATAACGCCAACATATCGAAGCAGGCAAGCAGAGGAAGTTGACGGAAAATCTCCACCAGTTCTCCGAACGACAGCAGCCGATCATCACGCTAGACATCGCAGACGACGAACAAGAAGACGTCAACGACAGCGGCGGCGAGGAGGAGGAGCCCGAGCCAGGATTATCCCGCAGAGCAGAAGCCTCGGAGGTCGGGAGGCGCGTGAGGAACGCCGACAACTTCACGAAATGGCAGCAGCTTCAGTGGGTGGAACTGACCAGCAAGGGCCGCGGTGGAGACGACGGCGCCGGCGGCGAGAGCGACAGCATATCGCTGGACTGAAGGACGAGGTCTCGGAGCTCGGCGGGAGGCTGCAGGCGCTAGAGGCGGACCGGAGCTTCCTGGAGCACGGCGAGAACTCCCT
Source organism: Poa pratensis (assembly GCA_947311845.1). NCBI lineage: Eukaryota > Viridiplantae > Streptophyta > Magnoliopsida > Poales > Poaceae > Poa > Poa pratensis. Next base: position 16,079,948 of record CAMZMU010000085.1, on the reverse strand, counting down.
GAGGAACGGGCGGGAAGGCGAGGCGGTGATCCACGACATCGCCCGGCGCCCGCAGCCTCAGGGAGGTCCGGAAGAAGCTCGGAAGTTTCAGAACTTTCAGTGGTTGGTCATGTAACATACGTACAGAGGTACCGATTATTCAATTTTCTTTGCTATAAAATGATGATTCTTAAGTCTGATGGAAGTTAATTTGAATTTCTCGTAGAAACTATTCTCTGACCGATTCATCGATTACCACTGCCACTAATCTCCCTCTTTTTTTGGTGCCCGAATGGAGACACACCCACCGCACGAGAATGAAAGTGATGCGGCGGTGGCATGTGCAGTATGCACATTTAGCAATATAAACCTTGAGAAAAAAAAAACTTGAATGAAGATAATTTTTACCCTCTCGTTTCATATACGAAACAAGTTTTGTATTTCAAAAGTAGAGCCAAATAAACATCACCCACCTTTTAGCACTGGCTAGATTATGATCCCTCGATCGATTCAAATGAGTTTCATGGATTATGAGGAGCTTCTCGTTGGGCACATAGTTTCGTTTTCATGGTATATAATACTGATTTTCCTAAGAAATTCGACAAATACATGATTTTTTTTTCAAATATATTATGTCGTGGATTTCGCCTAAGTCAATTAGCGCCTTTCCCTCTCGGTGAAGCCAAAGGTGGGAAGGGCCACGTCGACGATCCCATCCATAATCGATCTAGGCCAAGACGAAATGTACTAATCGTATTCATTTTACTATCGGTCGCGTCAATGTAAAGTAGAAAGGACCATTCTCTTCGACTCAAAATGAAAGAACCTTTCGATTTGGCACAGGTCAAAAAAGTCATGGTTAATAATTTTCCACTTTCTCGGCATCTTCTTCACGTCCTTTGGCTCTCAACAATTGTCTACCTTTTTTCTCCCCCACCATCTTTCTCCCGCATTTTTCCCGCCCCCATGGTTTCCGCTCAATTTTCCAGTCCACTTTTCCGCTCTATTTTGGCAATGGAACCACTGATCCGATCCTATGAAATCCCCTCTTCATTCCTCATCCAAGAATCCTTCTCCAGTGCTCTCTTTGTTCCCCAGTTTTGTAGTGTCCATGATTCTTCCTTGCTCAGACCAACCTATTAGGCCAAATAAGATGAAGGATGCGAGGTTGTCCTTAGAGTCGTAAGTTGTGCGATTTGGGTGCCACAATCCATGCAAGGTGAAAGATGTGGTTGAGATTTTTTGATAAGTTCCGCATGACGTTTTTCATGTGTCCCGATTATGATCTGATCCACACGTTCCAAATTCTTCGTACGACAAGCCTCCAATATGTTTTAACCATGCGGAGTCCACCTCCTTGTTTGTCCTATCCATATCCTGAAAGAAACTTACTTTCTCTTACCTTTGTTTTTCAACTCTCTTGCTTGCACGACGTTGCCTCTCACGCTCTGTCCAATCCGGCTGCTCCGTATCAATCCACTGATACTAGATGCACCTGGGCGCAAGAGACTGCAAAAAAGAAGAACGTTCATAAATAATCGACAAACAACACAAACACTATGGAGGAGGAGGAGGAATAGGTGCTACATGATTCCGGAGCAATCTGAGCCGTTCATTGCAAACCAAGGGACAAGATGGAGCAAGATTGGGAATCTTAAGGCATATCGACCACGTTCGGATCCCTGGAGTTGAGTTCAACTCCACCGCGTGGAGTTGGGCAAATCACAGCCTTTTTGCATTGTGTGTATGGCCCAGATTTAATCAGCCATAATAATCTCAGACTTATCTACTAATTTGGAGGGATTTTTTTCTTTTTGATTGTTCCCTCCAAAATGAACTACTCGCACCATTTTTCCCACCAAAAACACACCACGTACTGCCTTTTCCAACCAAAACCAACAGATCTATTCTATTATTCCCCAAACCTTCAGATCTACGTACTTCCCTGCTGGCGTTGGTGTATCCAGTAATGCAGCCAGAAACAACAATGGAAATCTCAGCGGAAATCTCAACGCGGAATCAAACACCAACCCCGATCATGCTGCAAGTTGGACTCCCATGATAGGTATGGAATTCAGTACAATAGGTGAAGCATGGAATTTCTGGGTTTCTTATGCAGGAAAAATAGGATTTGATGCTAGAAAGCACTATAGTAATAAGAATAAGGATGGATCTGTGACATCAACAAGATTCTTATGTGGAATAGAGGGCCATCGATCAAAAGATAAACGCGAGGACCAATACAAGTCTTCACGAGCTGAAACAAGAACAGGATGCAAGGCACGCATGGGAATTCTTTTGAACAGAAATACTAACAAGTATCAAGTACATGACTTTGTAGCAGAGCAAACCATGTCTTGTATCGACCTGATATGATCCACTTAATCAAAAGCATCCATGTAACAGCCCAAAGTTTGAGAACCTAAAAACCTGTGTAAAATTTTCGCTTTTGTGTTCCATTGCATCATGGCATTCATATTAAATTGCTAAACAACATGTTAATTGATTTGGCAACATGGAGAAACGCAAAGGCCAAACTTGCTCTAAAAAACTTCAAAACAATGAAGGCACTCAAACTTGCAAAACAAAATACTTTGACCTCTCATATTTGTCAAGGAGGTTCCAAGAGTTCAAATTAATATTTTTGCACTTGCTTTAAAAATTCCAAAGTACTATCATTTTGGTTTTAGCAAAAATGCCATATCCAACCCTTCTAAACAAAAGTGGTTCAAAACATTTTATCAGGAGACACCAAAATTTGTGGAGTTTCTAAATGTTAAGGGGAGCCTCCCCAAATTTTGTCATAATTTTGGAGATGTTTAAGTGCCTCAATTAAATGACTAAAGTCACAGGTTTTATAATTAAAAACTAAAAAGGACTTATCCGTGATGGAAGAAATGTTGCCAGGGGGTTTTCTGCAAAAGCGCCGTCATCTCTCTCCTCTCCACTGGCGCCATGCCGCCGTGCCGCTGCCGCACGACGCCGCACCGGGGGCCCCCCTCCCCTCTGCCTCTCACCTGCAAGGAGACCAAGCCACCGAGGCCCTCTGCTCCCCCTATCCCCTCGCGCACCTGCTCCCTCTGCTCCCCATCTCTCTCCCCGCGAGCTCGCAGACCTAGCCGCCATGGCCGCCGTCGCCGCCGCGGATTGAGCTCGCCCGAGCAAAACGGAGACCGCAGGAAGCTTTGCCTCGTCGTCCTCTCCATCTCCGCCGAGAGAATCGACCCGGGGCGCTGCCGTTTCACCGCGCCAACGCCATCTTCCCGCCGCCGGCCGGAGCTCCTCCGCGGACGCCGCGGACGAATTCGTCGCCGTCGCTGCATCCCTGACCTCGCCGTCGTCTCCTACGTGCTCAGGGTGAGCACACGAACCTCCCCATTGCCTCTGTTCCCTCCCTCTCTCGCTAGTTCGTCGAATCGCCGTAGCTCTTCGTCGAACTGGAAAATCTAGTGCAATTCTCGGAATTTTCCGGATTTTATTCCGGGTTAAGGAAATAGCTACTGGACTCACCCGTTTTCCCCCGGTATACACCCGGAATTCACCCGGAAATAATTCCGGATCTTTTTCTTTCGGTGCCAAACCCGGAATCATCCGGACTTGAAACCGGATTGCTCCCGGTACCAGACCCGGAATTTTCCGGATTTCATTCCGGCTACTCCTTTTTAAACTGTTTCAGCTGTAATGCAAACCAAACTTCATCTCACTCTTAGTACTTGTTGTAAGGATGGTTAATCACCTAAACCATGCATCTTAACATGATCATGTCATTCATATGCAAGTAAACAATAGGTTCATCTATTCCAATTAACAAGTAAAGATGAATCATGACCTAACTCCACGGGTACTCGAGATGTGTCCTTGAGCATCCAAACTCCGTTTAAATTGAATAGATTGAATCATCCTCATCCCGGGGATTTAAAATGGCATGTCATCATGTGTTTGCGCATTGCATTTGTTAAAGCTTGTGTGGTGATTGATTGTTCTTCCGTTGTTATGCTCGATAGATCAAGCAGCCGGGGTTACGCCGCAATACCCCGACGATCCGTACTACCAGCACGTTGAGCAAGGCAAGCGTAATCCCCCTCTGAGCATGTCTTATCCTATTTTCCGCAAATATTTTCTCCACTATAATATTGCATGCGGTTCCAAATGTCAATTTTATTGGATTAGAGTATCCTATAGTTGCATTAAGTTTCCGATGCCAATACCTGTTTCCCTCCTATTATCCATAGGATTGTATTGTTGGCCTGAAATACTTAACTATGCTATGTTGTTGCTTAGCCATGCTTAGTTAAATGCTTAGCCATCCGATGGATGGTTCATGATGGAAACAGGTGATGAGATGAATGGATGATGGTGGAGAAATTGTGGAGACAGGTAATAAAATGCTTAAAGGTGGGGATGAGAGGCCACTTTGGTATGGTGGTGTTTTGTCTCACTCTCGCCGCCTAGGTGCGAGTTCTTTACCTCTTGAACCAAGAATGAGCGCGCTTCCTTTCGGTGGGGTATATGGAGCCCTCGTCGACCGACTAACTTGAGAATGGCTAGCCGAGGGTCCTCTAGTTCGGGCTTCCATTTGCGCGTGCGTTGGATGGTGGCCAAGACTGAGATGAGGATGGTGGTGTCAGGAAAATAAGTGGCCGCGGGACAGGGTGTTGGAGGCACTGAACCTGTCCTACCGCCACTGATGATCCTGGGTTAGTCCCAAGCAAGGTAAAGGTTGTAACCGTTCCCACTCAGCCGGCTTTCCCCGGAAGAGAGCTAAGCGTAGGCAATGAGCCGGGCGGTACCGAAGGTAAACACAGTGCACCCCTGCAGGGTTAAATCTTTTCGAAAAGCCGTGTCCACGGTTACGGACAACTTGGGAAAGGACGATAAGACCATAGAATAACTTGAACGGAATGATTAAAAACTGAGTACTAAAGGTACTACTCAAGAATGCAAGGTGAGCTTCCTCGAGGGTGATTCGGGGAGGTGCCTTTGTAGAACAGGTACAGTGATGATGGTGGTTGATGATGAGAAAGGTGATCAAAGAAAAGAGTTACTTCTTACTCTTTTAAAAATACTCTGATAGTCGATGCCATTGAGTTATGTTTTCATAAATAAAATCAGCTTTATGCAAAACAGCCATAAAACTTTGAAAGCCTCATCGAGCTAAAGCTCTATATATAATCTTGCGAGTTCGTCGAACTCAACGTCGTTTGTTTTGTTTCAGAGGAGGACTTCACCGACCTCGAAGGTGGGTTCTTTGTGGACGTCGACGAGTAGTCTGGGGTTCCCAGGTGGCAGCTTGGGACATCCCGGAACAGCTGGCGTTGGATGTTTATCTGTAGGCCTCTTAGGCCATAATTTGGATCTTGTTGTTTAGAACAACCTAATTCGCTTCCGCATGTTGTAATGTTGGGTCTGTGACCTCTGGTTGTAATTTGCTATCTTTCTCTATTATAAGAGTTGAACTATAATGCTTTGTGTCGTAGAGTCTGTGATGTGCCAGTTGTTCCACAAGTCTTGATCTCTCTATTATGCATTGATAGTTGTGCCTGTGTTAAGGCATCAATCGGGGTGTTGCGTTGCCGATGATCATTCCGAGCAACGCCTGCCAAAGGTTTTGGCCGGGGATTGGTAAACCCGTAACCTCCGGTTGTATCGCTTAACCGGTGACACACAGCATCACTGTATAGCAGTCGGGTCGGGGCGCCACAAGTTGGTATCAGAGCAGTACTGCCTGTAGGAAACCCTTCTACTGGTCGACGTTGAGTCTAGTGTTTGTGAAAATATTTTTAACCTAAAAATGAGTTGTGAAAACCATCTTAGGATTCTTTTTACTCCTTATCTGGTTACCCTCTAATCTCGGAGCAATCTTACCTCGATTTGAGTTAAAGTTTTACTTCTCGTCTGTTATAAAAGATAGAAACGGGTTGGGTTCTACCTTTAGTGTTATGTGTCACGTTGCTCCCGCTGCGTTGCAATCCCAAATCAACTCAGATGTTTCTACCGAGTCTAATCATTTGTTTCTTTGTTGGGTTTTAACCCAAGGACTTGAACATAAGGTCCCGGATTGTGCCAACTAGAGTGTGTTGAATCAATGGTTCTTAACCATTGCATCTCTCGCTAGTAGCACATGATGCTGATCTTTGACCCAAGTTCTATCTTGTTGATTCCTTGTTAGTTGTTACACAATGTATTATCGTCCCTAGTCTGTGTACTTGAGTAGACGCTAATGCTATTGTTCGACCATTCGGAGAAAGATACTAACTGTGTCATTGTCAAATCTCCAGAATGGCTCGAGGAGGCCGCGGAGGCCGCGGTAACCACAACAATGATGAGGATGATCTGCCGCCACCACCCTCGATGGCTCAGGTCTTGATGGCCATTGAGGAGAACCGTGGGCGCAATGAGCGTTGCTTGAGCAGTTGGTGCAGCAGAATGCACAGAGGAATGGCTGCAACACTCTCACTGAGTTCCTGCGCTCGCAGCCACCCACCTTTGCTGATGCTAAGGAGCCACTGGAAGCTGATGATTGGCTTCGCGCCTTGGAGCGCAAGTTCTCCGCGCTGCATGTCCCAGTGGCTGAGCAAGTCAACTTTGCCACCTACCTCTTGGTTGGTGCAGCTGGCTGTTGGTGGGAAAGCCATGTGGCTTTGTTTCCAGCCAACCATGTCTTCACTTGGGCTGATTTCCGCACTGCCTTCCGTGCGGAGTACATTCCCCAGCCGATCATGGATTTGAAGAGGAGGGAGTTCCTGGATTTGCAACAGGGACGTATGGACCTCCGCACTTATGGTTGTGAATTCAACCATCTCTCTCGTTACGCCCCAAGGGACGTGACCAATGATGCTGACAAGCAAGAGCTGTTCCGCAAGGGTCTTCGCCGCAGCTCCGCTATGAGTTTTGCCCTTCAGGTTCCAGACCTACCAGGAGCTGTTCAACCAGGCTCTTACTCTTGAGCAGGGAAGAAAGGAACTTGAGGCTTCCAAGAGGCCCGCACACGGGGACCACCAGAGTTCCTCGGGTTCTGAGAGCAAGAAGCGCAGGGTGTTTGTTCCCTACAGCGCTGTGCCGCGTGCTCCATTCATGCCGAGGGCCGCGGGATACAGGCCACCACCTCCGCGCCCCACTACTTCGACACTTGGGGTAGGCGGGAGTGGGTACCGTCCTATGCTACCTGCTCCACCTGGACTCACCTGCTACACCTGTGGCCAGGCTGGCCACTACTCCAGGGAGTGCCCCCAGAAGGCACCTATCACGGGAACTCCTGCACGAGCCCCTGCCACTCCAGCTGGCAAGGCTGGACCTATTGTGCGTGGTCGCCTGAACCACGTCTCTGCTGAGAAGCTGAAGAGGACCCCGGCGTTCTTATGGGTGAGCTACGAATCAACAACAATCTTGCTACAGTTTTGTTTGATTCTGGAGCATCGCATTCATTCATATCCATAGCTTTTGCAAAAGACCACAAAATACCGTTTGAGAAAATGAGCCGTCCCTTGGTGATCGCCACTCCTGGCTCCAAATGGCAAACCGATGGGGTTACTCCTGAAGTCCAGATTACTATCGGTTACTACTCTTTTCCTTTCGCTTTGGTAGCTCTGAGGTCAAGTGGCATTGATGTCATACTGGGCATGAACTGGCTAGCCAAATACCGGGCTAATCTCGACTGTGCTGCCAAGACCATCACCGTGACCAATTCTTCCGGTGACAGTGTGAAGTATTGGTCTGCACTATCAAGACCTCCGTCCCATCATACCCAACTCACCCGAGATCCTCCTTTGCTTTATGGAAGGCGAATCCCCTCCTGAAATCCAGGACATACACGTGGTGTGTGACTTCCCGGATGTGTTCCCGGAAGAATTGCCTGGCATGCCTCCTGACCGAAGTGTGGAGTTTGTCATAGATCTACTTCCCGGTACGCTCCGATTTCCAAGAAGCCCTACCGTATGCCGGTGGAAGAGTTGGCTCTGTTGAAAGAGCAAATTGATCAGCTGTTAGCGAAGGATTTCATCAGCCTAGCAGTTCACCTTGGGGTTGTCCGGTACTCTTTGTCAAGAAGAGGGATTCTACCGTGCCTCGTCTAGTCTCTGACTATCGACCGTTGAATGCGGTGACAATCAAGAACAAGTATCCTATTCCTCGCATCAATGATCTGTTGGATCAGTTAGCTGGTGCAACGGTATTCTCCAAGATGGATCTGAGGTCAGGCTACCATCAGATCAAGATCAGAAAGGAGGATATCCAAAGACGGCATTTGTTACTCGTTATGGCTCATATGAGTATACCGTCATGTCCTTTGGTCTCACAATGCTCCAGCTACTTTCATGAGGCTCATGAACTCCATCTTCATGGATTATCTCGACAAGTTTGTCGTCATTTACATCGATGACATCCTCGTTTATTCCAAAACCGATGAAGAGCATGCCGAACATCTTCGTTGGTTCTGACACGACTTCGAGAACACCGCCTCTATGCCAAGTTCTCCAAGTGTGAGTTTTGGTTGGATAATCTTGTCTTCCTTGGTCATGTGATATCCGCTAATGGTGTGGCTGTCATTCCCGACAAGATTCAGTCCATTTTGGATTGGAAAACTCCAATGTCAGTCAAGGACATCCGTAGCTTTCTCGGATTGGCGGTTACTACCGCCGATTCATCGAAGGTTTCTCCAAGATAGCCAAGGCCTGACTGACCTTCTCAAGAAGGATAAAAGTTCGTATGGACGGCCGAAGCTGAAGAGAGCTTCAAAACACTGAAAGCCAAACTCACGTCCGCTCCTGTGCTTGTCCTGCCGGACACAAGCAAGGATTTCGTCGTCTTCTGTGACGCCTCTCTGCAAGGCTTGGGCTGTGTGCTAATGCAAGATGGCCATGTGGTGGCATATGCTTCTCGCCAACTTAAGCCGCATGAGCACAACTACCCAACTCATGATCTAGAACTTGCCGCGGTGGTCTATGCTTTGAAGCAATGGAGACCATACCTGTTTGGTAACCGTTGCGAGATTTCTCGGATCACAAGAGTCTGAAGTACCTCTTCACCCAGCCGGATTTAAATCTCAGGCAAAGGCGTTGGTTGGAGTTAATCAAGGACTATGATGTGAGTCTGAACTATCAACCCGGCAAAGCAAACGTCGTGGCTGACGCGCTAAGTCGGAAGTCCTATTGCAACAATCTGATGATTGAAAAGGCCCAACCTGCCCTCATGAAGAGTTCTCTCGTTTGAACTGAAATTGTTCCCTCTGGCTACCTTGCAAATCTGGAGATCAAATCTACTCTTGTAGACCAGATTAAGGATGCTCAAACTGACAAGGGTATTCTAAAAATCAAGAGAACATTGCTAGCGGGAAGGCCAAATGTTTCTCAATGAATCCGGAGTTGTTTATTTTGGTGACCGCTTGGTAGTGCCAAAGAACGAATTGAGGGAGCTGATCTCTACAAGAAGCTCATGAATCACCTCTCTCTATTCATCCCGGTAGTACCAAAATGTACCAAGACCTTCGACCACAATTCTGGTGGACTCGGATGAAACGAGAAATTGCCAAGTATGTTGCTGAATGCGACACCTGTCGACGGGTAAAGGCTGAACATCAAAGGCCTGCCGGCACTCTTCGCCCTATTGCAGTCCCCGAGTGGAAATGGGATGAAATTGGTATGGACTTCATCACCGGGTTTCCCCGATCTCAAAAGGGCAACAATGCAATCTGGGTAATCATTGATCGTCTTCCAAGGTTGCTCACTTCCTACCAGTCCGTGATGATATACGGGCAAGTCAACTTGCTGACTTTATATGGCTCGTATTGTTCCATTGCATGGGGTCCCTCTGAGGATCATATCGGACCGTGGAAGTATCTTTGTATCCAAGTTTTGGCAGAGTTTCCAAACTGCTATGGGGTCCCGTCTCAACTTCAGTACCGCCTACCATCCTCAAACTGATGGTCAGACCGAAAGAGTGAACCAAGTTTGGAAGACATGCTTCGGGCATGTGTAATCTCTTTTGGCAAGGGTTGGGAAAAGTATCTCCCTTTCGCGGAGTTCTCCTACAACAATAGCTATCAAGCTAGTCTGGGCATGGCTCCATTCGAGGTTCTATATGGAAGAAAATGCCGCACTCCTCTAAATTGGTCCGAGACCGGAGAGAGAGCACTCTTTGGTCCGGATGTGATCAATGAAGCTGAGGAGAAGGTTAGAATCATAAGAGAGAATCTGAAGATTGCTCAGTCTAGGCAGAAGAGCTACTATGATAAGCACCATCAGGAAATTCACTATGAAATTGGTGATAAAGCTTATCTCCGCGTCTCTCCCCTTCGTGGCGTTCGCCGCTTCGGTATCAAAGGGAAATTGGCCCCTCGCTATGTTGGCCCTTTCACCGTTCTGGCCAAGCGAGGAGATCTTTCTTATAAGTTGGAGTTACCGGTCATCTTCCCAAATGTACATGATGTGTTTCATGTCTCCCAACTTCGCCGGTGTTTTAAAGATCCTATCCATGGAGTCAATCATGAGAGCTGGATCTCCAGGAAGATCTCACTTATCGCGAGCATCCTATCCGTGTCCTGGATGAAGCCGAAAGGAAGACCCGTAACAAGACTACCAAGTTCCTCAAAGTTCAGTGGTCTCACCATTCCGAGGAAGAAGCAACTTGGGAAAGAGAGTCTAGTCTTCGTGAGAGTATCCCGACTTCTTTCCGCAATCTTAGAATCTCGGGACGAGATTCCTGTAAGGGGGGTAGAATTGTAACAGCCCAAAGTTTGAGAACCTAAAAACCTGTGTAAAATTTTCGCTTTTGTGTTCCATTGCATCATGGCATCCATATTAAATTGCTAAACAACATGTTAATTGATTTGGCAACATGGAGAAACCCAAAGCCAAACTTGCTCTAACAAACTTCAAAACAATGAAGGCACTCAAACTTGCAAAACAAAATACTTTGACCTCTCATATTTGTCAAGGAGGTTCCAAGAGTTCAAATTAATATTTTTGCACTTGCTTTAAAAATTCCAAAGTACTATCATTTTGGTTTTAACAAAAAAATGCCATATCCAACCCTTCTAAACAAAAGTGGTTCAAAACATTTTATCTGGAGACACCAAAATTTGTGGAGTTTTTAAATGTTAAGGGGAGCCTCCCAAAAAATTTCATAATTTTTGGAGATGTTTAAGTGCCTCAATTAAATGACTAAAGTCACAGGTTTTATAATTAAAAACTAAAAAGGACCTATCCGTGATGGAAGAAATGTTGCCAGGGGGTTTTCTGCAAAAGCGCCGTCGTCTCTCTCCTCTCCACTAGCGCCATGCCGCCGTGCCGCTGCCGCACGACGCCGCACCGGGGCCCCCCTCCCCTCTGCCTCTCACCTGCAAGGAGACCAAGCCACCGAGGCCCTCTGCTCCCCCTATCCCCTCGCGCACCTGCTCCCTCTGCTCCCCATCTCTCTCCCCGCGAGCTCGCAGACCTAGCCGCCATGGCCGCCATCACCGCCGCGGATTGAGCTCGCCCCGAGCAAAACGGAGACCGCAGGAAGCTTTGCCTCGTCGTCCTCTCCATCTCCGCCGAGAGAATCGACCCGGGGCGCTGCCGTTTCACCGCGCCAACGCCATCCTCCCCGCCGCCGGCCGGAGCTCCTCCGCGGACGCCGCGGATGAATTCGTCGCCGTCGCTGCATCCCCGACCTCGCCGTCGTCTCCTACGTGCTCAGGGTGAGCACACGAACCTCCCCATTGCCTGCGTTCCCTCCCTCTCTCGCTAGTTCATCGAATCGCCGTAGCTCTCCGTCGAACTGGAAAATCCGGTGCAATTCCCGGAATTTTCCAGATTTTATTCCGGGTTAAGGAAATAGCTACTGGACTCACCAGTTTTCCCCCGGTATACACCCGGAATTCACCCGGAAATAATTCCGGATCTTTTTCTTTCGGTGCCAAACCCGGAATCATCCGGACCTGAAACCGGATTGCTCCCGGTACCAGACCCGGAATTTTCCGGATTTCATTCCGGCTACTCCTTTTTAAACTGTTTCAGCTGTAATGCAAACCAAACTTCATCTCACTCTTAGTACTTGTTGTAAGGATGGTTAATCACCTAAACCATGCATCTTAACATGATCATGTCATTCATATGCAAGTAAACAATAGGTTCATCTATTCCAATTAACAAGTAAAGATGAATCATGACCTAACTCCACGGGGTACTCGAGATGTGTCCTTGAGCATCCAAACTCCGTTTAAATTGAATAGATTGAATCATCCTCATCCCGGGGATTTAAAATGGCATGTCATCATGTGTTTGCGCATTGCATTTGTTAAAGCTTGTGTGGTGATTGATTGTTCTTCCGTTGTTATGCTCGATAGATCAAGCAGCCGGGGTTACGCCGCAATACCCCGACGATCCGTACTACCAGCACGTTGAGCAAGGCAAGCGTAATCCCCCCTCTGAGCATGTCTTATCCTATTTTTCGCAAATATTTTCTCCACTATAATATTGCATGCGGTTCCAAATGTCAATTTTATTGGATTAGAGTATCCTATAGTTGCATTAAGATTCCGATGCCAATACCTGTTTCCCTCCTATTATCCATAGGATTGTATTGTTGGCCTGAAATACTTAACTATGCTATGTTGTTGCTTAGCCATGCTTAGTTAAATGCTTAGCCGTCCGATGGATGGTTCATGATGGGAACAGGTGATGAGATGAATGGATGATGGTGGAGAAATTGTGGAGACAGGTAATAAACTGCTTAAAGGTGGGGATGAGAGGCCACTTTGGTATGGTGGTGTTTTGTCTCACTCTCACCGCCTAGGTGCGAGTTCTTTACCTCTTGAACCAAGAATGAGCGCGCTTCCTTTCGGTGGGGTATATGGAGCCCTCGTCGACCGACTAACTTGTGAATGGCTAGCCGAGGGTCCTCTAGTTCGGGCTTCCATTTGCGCGTGCGTTGGGATGGTGGCCAAGACTGAGATGAGGATGGTGGTGTCAGGAAAATAAGTGGCCGCGGGACAGGGTGTTGGAGGCACTGAACCTGTCCTACCGCCACTGATGATCCTGGGTTAGTCCCAAGCAAGGTAAAGGTTGTAACCATTCCCACTCAGCCGGCTTTCCCCGGAAGAGAGCTAAGCGTGGGCAATGAGCCGGGCGGTACCGAAGGTAAACACAGTGCACCCCTGCAGGGTTAAATCTTTTCGAAAAGCCGTGTCCACGGTTACGGACAACTTGGGAAAGGACGATAAGACCATAGAATAACTTGAACGGAATGATTAAAAACTGAGTACTAAAGGTACTACTCAAGAATGCGAGGTGAGCTTCCTCGAGGGTGATTCAGGGAGGTGCCTTTGTAGAACAGGTACAGTGATGATGGTGGTTGATGATGAGAAAGGTGATCAAAGAAAAGAGTTACTTCTTATCTCTTTTAAAAATACTCTGAATAGTCGATGTCATTGAGTTATGTTTTCATAAATAAAATCAGATTTATGCAAAACAGCCATAAAACTTTGAAAGCCTCATCGAGCTAAAGCTCTATATATAATCTTGCGAGTTCGTCGAACTCAACGTCGTTTGTTTTGTTTCAGAGGAGGACTTCACCGACCTCGAAGGTGGGTTCTTTGTGGACGTCGACGAGTAGTCTGGGGTTCCCAGGTGGCAGTTTGGGACATCCCGGAACAGCTGGCGTTGGATGTTTATCTGTAGGCCTCTTAGGCCATAATTTGGATCTTGTTGTTTAGAACACATGTATGCATAATGATAAGTAGAACATCCTACAATGATCATAGAGTGTAGATGGAAATCTGAATATGATAGGTGTACACTTTGGAAAGATGTATATGTGAGTAGAGGTAAAGCATGCATAAGTTTCATCCAACTTCCAAACTCTTCTACTTAAGTTAATGATTGCAATAAGGTATTCATTAGTGTCAAGCTCTCATTGCCCCTATCATAGCATCTTGAATGATTAAGGTTAAAGTGAAAGCAAATATGAGTAGTGTGCTTGATAAAGAATGGGTTGAATGTCTCATGCCCCTTGAATACAAGTATTTACACCATGTGTTACTCAACTTGGGAAACAAAGCAAGTTCAATTAAATATCATTGTAAGCATAATAGTATCATCAAGAGCGTCAACTGGGGTACCTCTTGTCCCAAGATATGGAACAAGCCCATATCAAAATGACAAGACAAACAAACAAAATGAACAATCTCAACACCCTTTTTATTTACCATTTGGAATAGTTTTTTATTGCAAGGTGTATCACAGAAGGTTCACCATAGTATGTAAGTAAATTTCCACCATGAATGATGCATGGCTTAGATTAGCGGCCCAGGCGTCTCTCTAACCATTTACACAAACTCATTTAAACTTACTCTATTTCCACATTTATTTCAACATGATAAGCATCCATAGACAAAAGCACATGATATCAACTAAATGAGATGAAGAGCGTGTTGAAAGCTTGCCATGTGACAGCACATATGGGCTAACTTCCAACCCAAAACATTCATCAAGCCACAAACATCACAATCTTAATCACAATGGGTCAAGTTTTATTATGCAAATAAAAGAACATTGTGCATCAAGTTCGTGAGAGCTATATAACCAACTTTTTTCCATGGCAATCAATAACATAAACATTTTCATTCAGAGGTATAGATAACACAAACAACATGTTAAACATACTCGGAATAGCATAAAGCCTATAGGTAGATATGGTGGACTCACTGGAATAACTTTGGTTGAAGGTGTTGGAAACAAGTTTTTGCTTGTTGGAGTTTTTGGGCTAGCAAAAGGGAGAAAGTTGACCATCTAGATGCATGCATGAGTGTCCATAGAACTAACTAATCCATGTTAAACCAAGTAAAATAACAATCAGCACCAAAACATGAATAAGTGATAGCTCTACAAAAAGATTTGCAAACTATTACTCATTAACAAGCTCATGAATCATGCAACTATATGTATCATTAAAAATCAACTCAAACATCCCTTTTCCAATCTTATAAAAGCATCCAACATATTTCAACCCATATTTCCAGTAGCTCTCTCATATATAATTGATAGTGTGGTGGTCTCTCAAACTCAAACAAAAACAAAAACGACGCTCCAAGTTTATGCGATAAAGTGTTTTGATCGAAAAACAGAAGTTGGACGTGTGCAAACCGAGAGTGTGTAGGTCCAGCGGGGTTGTCTTCACATCCCCAAGCTTATGGTCTTCACCATCCTTGGATAGCTCTTGGTGCATCTCCTCCAATCCCTGTGAAAAAACTTCAAAACACCGTTTCTCCCATTCTTTTCTGTGGGGTGCATTAATAGTGATAAACAAATAGGTTTCTTGCTGCATATAATCCTTGAACAAAAATTCATATGAGATGTCCAGAGAGTGTATAATGTTGTATGCCTACTCATAAACTCAATTGGATCAAAAAGATTCAACTTAAAAGCTCAAAGCATGCATCAAACAAAATGGGACAGAATCTGTCCAGAAAAACAGCAGCAGCAAAACGTATTTTTCTACCCTACCAAACTTTCTCGAAAAATTCCGAAAAATTCATGCATACAGAGGATGAAAAGTTGCAACTATAGTTCAAATATGAGCTCATTCGGAGTTACATAATAAGAATTAAAAATCATACCGTGCACAGATTCGTGCAGGAATAAAATCTCCGAACTCAAATAGCAACTTTTCAAGACCAACATGGGTAAAACTTGGCACTTTATTAAAAACTCCAGAAACTAACTAGACACAAAATCTCTTGTTACAGCAAGAGGACACAAAGAAAAATCACACACAAAAATAACCGGGTTGCCTCCCGCAAAGCGCTTTCTTTATAGCCATATAGCTAGGCTTACTTACTTGGTATCAAGATGGTTGAAGTGAGGTGGCTTGGCATCCCCAAGCTTAAATTCTTGTACTTATTTGATATATGTAGGGTGAGCCTAGGGGTACATCCCCAAGCTTGAGTTTTTGTCCCTCTTGATCTTGTTCATCACCCTCAATTCTTCCACCTTAAAATTCTCTTTACACAACACTCGTCACAAACTTGATTAGAGGGGTTAGTGCCTTCATAAATTAAATCCACATAGGCTCAGCAAAGACATATCATGAATTGATTTTAAACATTAGCTACTGTTACTATGGTTATGTAATGCTCCTTGATCAAAAGAACCGCACAAAACACAAGTAATGAGAGTAATGCAGAATAAAGACAGGATATGTCAAAAACTGGACAGCGAATTACTATTATCACTCTTTTTATTTGGTTTTAGCTTTGGGAAAAGTTTAATGATAGAGACTTTGCAACGGTTCCATTGGCATGAACAACACATGTTCAAGGTCGACCCCAACTTCTCCATTACTCATCCTTCTCATTAACTTTCCCAAATTTTATAAAAAATGAAAATCCTAAACTAATTGTCACAAATCAGTAGGTAAAGATATTTTACATGTTGTGAGGATATAAAGGTGTGCTCAAACCGAATAGGAAGTTAAAGCATAAAGAACACACCACAGAATATCAAACCATCAACTTTTAAGTCTAACTCTTTTCCTATGCATTGGCATTTTATATATGAATAAATAGCAGCAATTTTGTGATAACCAATGCATGTAGTGATCAGTAGCTTGCATTTTAAATAACATAGAAACATAAAGAGGATTCTTATCTCTTCCTCTCTCATAATAGTTGCAAGCATTAAAGTTAAACATACCCACATAGTTTTGAATAGAATCACCACATAAAGACTTATCATCTAATGAGCATAATGGATCATCAAACTCAATTAAATCACTTTCATCCTCAACGGCTTCCCCAAGCTTAAACTTTTCCAGAGCATTAGCAATAAAGGTGTTCAAAGAGTTAGTACCACAAACATGAGTGTTATGCAAATAAAATTTAATTTTCTCCTCAAACACTTCATGTCCTAACTCAAGATAGATATTATACAACTCTAAATTTTTTTTGGTTCTTTTCCATTTTCTAATTTTTTGTGTTTTAGATTTATATGTTAGTATGCAATGCAAACAAGAATAAAAGTTTAGCACAACGCTCCCCGGCAACGGCGCCAGAAAAGTACTTGATAATCCCCAAGAGCAAGGAATCACTGTAGCACAATTCGATAAGTATTTGAGTGTCGAACCCACGAGGAGCTGAAGGTAAACTATCTATTCTCTAAAGCCCTATAACCCTCTTATATGGCCTTTTATGCAAAGCAATAAATATGAAAGGATCTAACTAATGGAAGCAAGTGACGTGGAATGGATTTATCTAGTAGCAAGTTTCTCAAGCAAGTTTCAGACACAGGTTTCTTAGAGCAAGTTTCTCTCAGCAGTTTTCTCAAGCAAGTTTCTCAAGCAGCAAGTATCAAATATCTCAAGTAGCAAATATCTCAAGGGAGCAAATGTTCTAGCAATTGTTATTTCATTCGCGTGGTTGTCACAATTAGTGAAGCACATGTTTCAGTCTTAGTTGTTTCTTTTAGGTGGGAGCCATAAATAGGTGTAGCCAAGTAAATGAGCAATAACACAACTCTTATGATGGATCTCATGGCCAAATAAATGTGCAGCACAAGAATTATTAAGACATAATTGTCCCACCATAGCCTTAAGTTCTAGGGTCCCCCATATATATCCCCCATAAAGTAACTTCAAGTCTCAGACACCGGTTTCTCTCTACTCCGACATGTCCTACTCAATCCATTACGCTACGGTGATCACCTTACATGCATTCCCCAACATATGCGTGCACTCATATATTGTACATAAAGACAATCATAAAAGATAACAACACTTGTATGCAACCAATCAACGAACTATTTCACAAGTGCCATGAACAAATCACTTCTCAAACACAGATGGGAGACACAATAGATCAAGGGAATAGTATATTGCACCACACATCATGTTTGCCAAGAGTTTACAGTGGGGAGATGGAGATGATCTTGCTGTAGATGTCGATGATGAACACGCCGGAGGGGGGTGGAGCCCTCCGGAGGCGATTCCGGCGGCGTTTCCCCCCTCCGATCTTCTCCGGCGGCAGCCTTCTGTCTCTCTGTTTCGTGGTTTTATGTTTCTCCGCCGCCTCCTTTCGCGAAACGCCAGGAGACCTTTTTTATAGGCGTTTTTAGGTCAAGACGAAGTCGGTGGACGAAAGATCGACGGCCACGGAGCTCCGAGGTGGAAACGAGATAGGCCCACGCGGCCATGTACTTTAGGCCGCGTGGGACCCTCCCATTTCCAGCCTGTTGGGCTTCTGGTTTTCAATTTAAGCCCATTGCGTTCGTCTCGAAAATTCTGAACCGTGCTCTTTGACCTTGCCCTTTTTGGAGTCCCGAAGCTCCCGGAAAGTCTGAAACACTAAAAAAGACGTTTTCTGGAAAAACAGGGTTAATTCCAAATAAATGGGAAAACTATGAAGTATTCCCAAAATCATTATAAAACATTGATATAACCCTTATATGATGAAAATATGATTGTAATATAAGCAATTAAAGTGCAAAGTTCATGTATGCATTTTACATGCATCACTTAGTTAAATGCTTAGCCGTCCGATGGATGGTTCATGATGGGAACAGGTGATGAGATGAATGGATGGTGGTGGAGAAATTGTGGAGACAGGTAATAAAATGCTTAAAGGTGGGGATGAGAGGCCACTTTGGTATGGTGGTGTTTTGTCTCACTCTCGCCGCCTAGGTGCGAGTTCTTTACCTCTTGAACCAAGAATAAGCGCGCTTCCTTTCGGTGGGGTATATGGAGCCCTCGTCGACCGACTAACTTGTGAAGGGCTAGCCGAGGGTCCTCTAGTTCGGGCTTCCATTTGCGCGTGCGTTGGGATGGTGGCCAAGACTGAGATGAGGATGGTGGTGTCAGGAAAATAAGTGGCCGCGGGACAGGGTGTTGGAGGCACTGAACCTGTCCTACCGCCACTGATGATCCTGGGTTAGTCCCAAGCAAGGTAAAGGTTGTAACCGTTCCCACTCAGCCGGCTTTCCCCGGAAGAGAGCTAAGCGTGGGCAATGAGCCGGGCGGTACCGAAGGTAAACACAGTGCACCCCTGCAGGGTTAAATCTTTTCGAAAAGCCGTGTCCACGGTTACGGACAACTTGGGAAAGGACGATAAGACCATAGAATAACTTGAACGGAATGATTAAAAACTGAGTACTAAAGGTACTACTCAAGAATGCGAGGTGAGCTTCCTCGAGGGTGATTCAGGGAGGTGCCTTTGTAGAACAGGTACAGTGATGATGGTGGTTGATGATGAGAAAGGTGATCAAAGAAAAGAGTTACTTCTTATCTCTTTTAAAAATACTCTGAATAGTCGATGTCATTGAGTTATGTTTTCATAAATAAAATCAGGTTTATGCAAAACAGCCATAAAACTTTGAAAGCCTCATCGAGCTAAAGCTCTATATATAATCTTGCGAGTTCGTCGAACTCAACGTCGTTTGTTTTGTTTCAGAGGAGGACTTCACCGACCTCGAAGGTGGGTTCTTTGTGGACGTCGACGAGTAGTCTGGGGTTCCCAGGTGGCAGCTTGGGACATCCCGGAATAGGTGGCGTTGGATGTTTATCTGTAGGCCTCTTATGCCATAATTTGGATCTTGTTGTTTAGAACAACCTATTTCGCTTCCGCATGTTGTAATGTTGGGTCTGTGACCTCTGGTTGTAATTTGCTATCTTTCTCTATTATAAGAGTTGAACTATAATGCTTTGAGTCGTAGAGTCTGTGATGTGCCAGTTGTTCCACGAGTCTTGATCTCTCTATTATGCATTGATAGCTGTGCCTGTGTTAAGGCATCAATCGGGGTGTTGCGTTGCCGATGATCAATTCCGAGCAACGCCTGCCAAAGGTTTTGGCCGGGGATTGGTAAACCCGTAACCTCCGGTTGTATCGCTTAACCGGTGACACACAGCATCACTGTATAGCAGTCGGGTCGGGGCGCCACAATCCAAGAACAATTTTTACCGATCAAGATGCAGCAATGGGCAAGGCAATTGGCGAGGTGCTTCTGGACACAATATATGGTTTGTGTTGCTGGCATATGGGTCAGAATGCAGTAAAGCATTTAAGCTCGTATAAGGATGAAGAAGGCGTTCGCCCTAGTGACCCTAGTAATAAGACGGATGAAGAACCAACAGGAGAGGTTCTCCCTAGTGATCCTGTTCAAAAAAGGATGAGGCATCAACAATTCTGAAGGAATATAAGCGTTGTATGCATTTATATTAAAAAGAAGAGAAGTTTGAAGAAGTTTTCAAGTGGATGCAGTCTAAGGTGAAGAAAGGAAGCTGGTTGGATGGTATTTACAAACTGAAGCACAAGTGGGCTTATTGCTACATGAAGGATGTGTTCACATTGGGAATGCGAAGCACACAACTCAGCGAGAGCTTCAATAAGGACTTGAAGCAACATCTGAAATTTAATTTGGACATAGTGAGGCTCTTCAAACATTTTGAAAGGGCCGTTCAAGAGAAGCGTGAGAAGGAGGTAAAGTCTGAACATGAAGCTAGGAAAAGTTTTCGTTGCTAAAACTGAAGGGCACGCCTATACTACAACAAGCAGCAAATGTTTATACAGCAAATATATTTAAACTCTTCCAGGAGGAGTTTGAAAAATCAACAGCAAGCTATATCAAGACCTTGGTTCAGACTGATTCCACCATTGGGTTCACTCTTGCCACTTGCAGTCCCGAAGGACGGCCAACTAATGGTTATGGATACAAAGTTATTGTCCATCCCACTGATCAAACAGTTTCTTGCAGTTGTAAAAAATTTGAGAAACACGGCATCCTTTGTAGTCTTGCTTTAAAATCACTAGATATGATAAACATCAAGTTGATTCCAGAAGCATATATTGTGACACGATGGACAGAAGAAGTAAGATCCGGCATCGTGCAAGACAACAAAGGAAATGATATTGTTGCAGATCCTAATCTAGAGAAATTGCACCGATACAAATCTTTGTGCAAAAATTTTGCTCGCATGGCTTCCCGGGCAGTGGACTTTGATGAATCATATTTCTTACTGGACAGTTTACTTGATTCAATGAACAAAACCATAGAAGAAAAGAGAAAGGAAATTTTCAAGCCAGAAGATTCAAATGAGGAAAGTTCGCCGGTGGTAGAGCAAACCTTGGACAATACAGTGGTTGGTTTAAAAAAGAGAGATGGTCGAAAGAGTAATAAGAGACCAAAGGGTTGGGTTGAATCAATGCAAGAAAAAGCTAAGAAGAAAGAGAAAAAACAGGCCAAGTCAACGCAAGGGAATCCAATGAAAGAACCAAAAGTGGAACCAACACGAAAGAAGGTCCATGCGATGAAGCACAATACTACAACAATAATGTAACAACTCCTGCTCATCTCATGGCTCCATAAATTTCAATAAATACATGTATGAGCCTAACCATACTATTGTTTTTATTGACTATATAGGGTGTCGAGGTACCAATATATATCTTGTGGATGAATGAAAATGGAAATGCTAATGGTTTCACTGAATCGTTGTTGGTAAGAGATAAACAAGATTATTCCCCACAAAACTAGATAACGTTAAACCTTTGGTCTCTCACAAGTTTGTGTCATATTTCAGGGATCAAGCGATAATGCTTTACCTCCATCACATCATGAAGATGAACAATTGTATTTTCCTCCTGTAAGCACCATTGCAACAAGCCAATCTACAAGACACTACAACCCCTATAACACATCATACCGTCAAGTATGTAATT
Source organism: Poa pratensis (assembly GCA_947311845.1). Taxonomy (NCBI): domain Eukaryota; kingdom Viridiplantae; phylum Streptophyta; class Magnoliopsida; order Poales; family Poaceae; genus Poa; species Poa pratensis. The sequence continues at coordinate 16,058,290 of CAMZMU010000085.1, read as the reverse complement.
TATGCAATGTTGCTAAAACATAATCAAATTGCAATATATCATATTTAATTTCATGCTTACTTTGTTTTTGCATCTACTATCTTACAGGAAACAAGTATTGAAAATACTAGAGATGGGTGATACGTCTCCAACGTATCCATAATTTCTGATGTTCCATGCTTATATTATACCAATTGCTACATGTTTTATTTACACTTTATATCATTTTTATGCATTTTCTGGGACTAACCTATTAACAAAATGCCACAGTGCCAGTTCCTGTTTTCTGCTGTTTTTGTATTCCAGAAAAGTTGTTATGGAAATATTCTCGGAATTGGACGAAACAAAAGCCCACGGTCCTATTTTCCTGTCACGTACACGGAGTCCGAAGGAGAGACGAAGACGGGCACCGAGGGGCCCACACCATGCCACGGTGCGGGCCCCCTCTACCGCGTCGCCACGTGGTAGGGCGCCTCGGGTGCCCACCGACGCCGCCCTTTCGCCTATAAATTGATCTATTCGGGAAAACCCTAGATACCCGAGCCATTATCCACGAAAAGTTCCAGAGCCGCCGCCGCCGTCAACCCTAGCTCGGGAGGGTTCTGAAGCTCTCCCCGGCACCCTGCCGGAGAGGGGAATCATCACCGGAGGGCTCTACATCGCCATGCCTGCCTCCGGAGTGATGTGTGAGTAGTTCATCCTTGGACTATGGGTCCATAGCAGTATCTAGATGGTTGTCTTCTCCTCTTGTGCCATCATGTTTAGATCTTGTGAGCTGCCTATCATGATCAAGATCATCTTATTGTAATGCTACATGTGTTTGCTGGGATCCGATGAATATTGATACTACGACGCGGATTTGGTGCCATGGGGGGTAGCGGTGCATACGGTAGGCACCATTGGATATAGTAGTGAGATACTCCTTGATAAATCTATGGTGAGTAAAGCCGTTTGTGCATGTGACGACGGGTCTCTCCCGTTTCCTTTGGCAGAGTTAGGAAGTACAGTGGCAGTAGTTGCATCATCCATTTGACATTTCATCAAGGTGAAAGAATGAGTGGTGCGGGGTCCACAAGCTCCACATCCATGCAAGATTTCCTCTGAATGTATGTAGTGTCATGGTTTGCTTATTTTTCTTTCTTCAGCAACTAACTGAGAAACATGTCGGCGGGAATTTTGTTTACCAGATTCAGTTCCGCGTATTTTCTTCTACCATGAGGAATAATACGTGTTGTTCTTCATATATAAGCAAGCAGCAGCCCATATTTCATTTTTCTCCTCTACCTTAAGAAAATCAGCGTAAAACTTGCAGACGGTTTATGAAGAGTTGCGTTTTAATAACGAAACAACAATTCCTGTTCTGTACGACATGGTGGTGTTTCCTATTTTTCTTAAACTTCGGTAAAAAAAGGTGTAACAAGTTTTTCGCGGGAAACTCTCTGTTAGCAAGCTTACCTAAAGGACTAAAGGATTAGGTCAAGCCATGAAACATTTTATGTCACGGGTGTAGAATTCTTTAAAAGAGATGGTTAGGAGAGAGAAAAAGGAATTCCTTTAGGCAATTCCCTCACTGGCTAGAATTCCTTAAAGGTCTAGGTCAAGGCATCAAACATTTCATGCGTGTAGAATTCTCTGAAGGAAATATAGATATGAGAGAGAAAGTGGAATCAACATGCATGATTTTCGTGCTCTCGGTGTGACGCTGTGAAGATTTGTCGTTTGCATTGAAACCAATCTTGTGCTCCCTATAGTATATTCAGCGGTTAGATGAGGGTACACCACTACCCCCCATGGCACCCCACTATTTTGCATTGATACTATGTCAAGTTGATTACTGAATTATCATGTCTATGTTATTTATGATCTTTGCTTGTTGATACTCTGGCCAAGTTGATGCTTGTGACTCCAAGAGGAAATATTTATGCTAGATAGTGGGTTCAATCTCCATTTAATCTGGGACAGTGACAGAAAGTTCTAAGGTTGTGGATGTGCTGTTGCCACTAGGGGTAAAACAGCGATGCTTTGTCTAAGGATAATTGTGTTGCTTACATTATGCACTTTACTTAATGAAATAGTTTGTTGCTTGCAATACTGAAACGGGTACGGATGTTAACCTGAAGGTGGACTATTTAGGCATAGATGCATGCTGGATAGCGGTCTGTGTACCTTGTTGTAGTGCCCAATTAAATCTCATAGTAGACAATATAACTTGTACATGCATTATTATGCACTTCTCAATATTGTCAATTGCCCAGCTATAATTTGTTTACCCAACATGTTAGTTATCTTTATGGAGAGACACCACTAGTGAACTGTGGACCCTGGTCCATTCTTTTACATCTGATAATACAACCTACTGCAATCATTGTTCTCTTTCATTCTCTACAAACAAACATCATTTTCCACACTATACGTCTAATCCTTTGTTTTCAGCAAGCCGGTGAGATTGACAACCTCACTGTTAAGTTGGGGGCAAAGTAGTTTGATTGTGTTGTGCAGGTTCCACGTTGGCACCGGAATTCCTGGTGTTGCGCCGCACTACACTCCTTCACCAACAACCTTCAGAAGTGTCTTTGATCTCCTACTGGTCCGATTAAACCTTGGTTTCGTACTGAGGGAAAACTTGCTGCTACACTCATCATACCTTCTCTTGGGGTCTCCCAACGAACATGTGCCTTGCACGTATCAAGCATATTTTCTGGCGCTGTTGCCGGGGAGGTCAATCCTTCTGCAAGGGGAGTCTCTCACTTTCAATCTCTTTACTTTGTTATTGTCTTGCTTAGTTTATTTTTATTTTGTCTTGTTTGCTTCTTTTTATCAAAAACAAAAAAAATTAGTTACTTGCATTTACTTTTATATTTCGGCCTAGTTGTAATTTTGCTAAAATGAGTACTCCTGAGAACACCAAGTTGTGTGACTTCACTAGCACAAATAATAATGATTTCATTTGCACCCCTATTGCTCCACCTGCTTCTAAAGCAGACTTCTATGAAATTAAACCTGCTGTGTTAAATCTTGTTATGAAAGAGCAATTTTTTGGTGTTAGTACTGATGATGCTGCTGCTCACCTTAATAATTTTGTTGAACTTTGTGAGATGCAAAAGTATAAGGATATAGATGGAGATATTATTAAACTGAAATTATTTTCTTTCTCTTTGAGAGGAAGAGCTAAAGAATGGTTGCTATCTTTGCCTAGAAATAGTATTGATTCATGGACTAAATGCAAAAATGCTTTCATTGGAAAATATTATCCTCCTGCTAAGATTATATCTTTGAGAAGTAGCATTATGAATTTCAAACAATTTGATAATGAACATGCTGCCCAAGCATGGGAAAGGACGAAATCATTGGTAAAGAATTGTCCCACGCATGGACTGACTGCTTGGATGATCATCCAAACCTTTTATGCAGGACTGAACTTTTCTTCAAGGAACCTTCTTGATCGGCTGCTGGAGGTACCTTTATGTCCATCACTTTGGGTGCTGCAACAAAGCTTCTTGATGATATGATGATTAATTATTCTGAGTGGCACACCGAAATGACCCCCCAAGGTAAGAAGTTAAATTCTGTTGAAGAAACCTCTTCCTTGAGTGATAAGATTGATGTTATTATGTTTATGCTTGTGAATGGTAAATCTCATGTTGATCCAAATAATGTTCTTTAAGCTTCATTGGTTGCTCAAGAAGAGCATGTTGATGTGAACTTCATTAAAAACAACAATTTCAATAACAATGCTTATACGAATAATTTTGGTAGTAACAATTATAAGGCTTATCCTTCAAATAATGGTAATGGTTATGTCAATTCCTATGGTAATTCCTACAGCAATAATAGAAATGTATCTTCAGATCTTGAAGCCATGCTTAAGGATTTTATTAGTACACAAACTGCTTTTAATAAATCTGTTGAGGAAAAGCTTGGTAAAATTGATGTTCTTGCTTCTAAAGTTGATAGCCGTGCTCTTGATTTTGATCTTTTGAAAATAAAAGTTATGGCTAATGATGTTAAAGAGAACAAGACTTTTGCTACTGCCAATGCTATCCAAGTTAAAATTGACAACAATATTAGGATGTTGGCTGAATTGCATGCTAGGTGGGAAAGAGAGAATAAAATTGATAAAGAGAATAGTATAGCTAGAGTTTGTACTATTACCACCACTAGTAATGCTGATGTTTCACATGCTAGTAAGCCTCCTACTATCAATGGTAACATAATTGGTGTAGGCATTTCTACTACTTCTTCAAAGCGTTTAAAATTGCCCAAAACCACTGAAACTGTTCCTGATAAAAGTGCTGAAATTAAAATATGGGAGACAATGGTTCCATTACCATTGATCATAATGATTTTGATTTTGATGATTGTAATATTTTTGAAGTGATTATGTTCTTGCAAAAGCTAGCTAGAAGTCCTAATGCTAGTGCCATTAATATGGCTTTTACAAAACATATTACGAATGCTCTCATGCAAGTTAGGGAAGAGAAATTAAAACATGAAGCTTCTATCCCTAGGAAGTTAGAAGATGGTTGGGAGCCCATCATTAAGATGAAGGTGAATGATTTTCATTGTAATGCTTTATGTGATCTTGGTGCTAGTATCTCTGTTATGCCTAAGGAACACTGTTATTTGGATGTTTATCTTGCTGATAATGCTATGAAGAAACCTTTGGGGAGAGTTGATGATGTTCTTTGTCCCCGTTGATTTTGTTGTTATGGACATTGAATGCAATGCATCTTGTCCTATTGTTTTGGGAAGACCTTTTCTTAGAACTGTTGGTGCCATTATTGACATGAAAGAAGGGAACATTAGGTACCAATTCCCACTCAAGAAAGGTATGGAACACTTCCCTAGAAAGAGAATGAAGCTACCGTTTGATTCTATTATTAGAACAAATTATTCTGCTGATGCTTCTTCACTTGGAAACACTTGATTTTCACTTTTGCGCCTAGTTGAAAGGCGTTAAAGAAAAGCGCTTATGGGAGACAACCCATCGTTTTATTTCTGTAATTTTTCTTTTATTTGAGTCTTGCAGCTTGCTTACTTCTGTAACAACTCCTTTGTATCTTTATTTTATTGCATTGTTGTACCAAGTAAAGTCTCTAATAGAAAGTTGATGCTAGATTTGGATTTCTGCGCAGGGACAGATTTTTGATGTCCACCGTTTTGAGCTGTACGCACTCCAGAAAAATTGAAAAATGCTGAAAAAATTGACGCGTGATCCTCATATATGTGAGCAACTTTCATTAGTTTTGAGTTTTCTGATCTGAGCAACTTAAGTGCCTCGAAAAAATTCGTCTTTAGGGACTGTTCTGTTTTGACAAATTCTGCCTTTTATTTTGCATTCTCTCTTTTACTATGTTTGACTGGATTTCTTTGCTCCACAAAACATCAGTGGCTGTAGCTAATGTCCAGAAGTATTGGAGATGATTGTGTCCTCACAGAACATGTGAATTTTTGATTATGCACTAACCATCTAATGAGAATTACTTTGATTTTGGTGTGAAGGAAGTTTTCTTTTTTGACGCTTTGGACAGTGGGGAAGGCCGCCACTGCGTCATTTTTTCATTTTCACAAAAGGAAATATTTACATACAGAGTTCAGAGACTAATGCAATGAATAAATTACAAACTATCTATCCAGATTTGCAAGCCTTCCTTTAAACTAGGCTTTATTCTATGTCTAATATCTCCAACCGAAACTTTAAATGAGCTGAAGCAAGTCTCTTGATCTCTGATCACACCATCAAAGATAAATGCAAAATAGAACGTAGCATGATATGATATGATCAAGAAGAGTGAAAATCCTAAGCTTGGGGATGCCCCCGTGGCTCACCCAAGCATATTCCAAGAAGACTCAAGCGTCTAAGCTTGGGGATGCCCAAGGCATCCCCTTCTTCATCAACAACTTATCAAATCATCTCTAGTGAAACTATATTTTAATTCTTTCACATCTTATGTGCTTTACTTGGAGCGTCTGTGTGCTTTTATTTTTGCTTTGTTATTTTCTTTTTCTGAATAAATTAGATCGTAGCATTCTTGTGTGGGAGAGAGACACGCTCCACTTTTTCATATGAATACTCGTATTCTTCACTTATATTTTTGAGTATTCTTGTCTAGCTACTACAATACTTTTAGCTCGAGCTGTTAGTTCTTGTAGAGAAGTACTCTCTTGTTTCATTGTTGTATTATTTGGAGAGTTTTGTGTTGAAATAAGTTGATTGGTGTTTGGTTGGAAACAAAAATGCTACATGTGGTAGATGGTATATTGAAAAGACATACTTATTCTTGTAGATCATGTCTTGGATAATTTGATGCTTTGCAATTGTTTTGAGCTCTCAAGTAGATCATGTTTAAGCTCTTGCATCATGTAGTTAAAACCTATTAGTGGACAACTACCGTAGAGCTTGTTGAAATTTGGTTTGCATGTTTGGTATCTCTAAGGTCTAGATATTTTCTGGTAAAAGTGTTTGAGTAACAAGGAAGACAGTGTAGAGTCTTATAATGCTTGCAATATGTTTTTATGTAAGTCTTGTTGTACTAGTTGATATCCTGTGTTTGCTTCAAACAACCTTGCTAGCCTAAACTCTGTACTGAGAGGGAATGCTTCTCGTGCATCCAAACCTTGAGCCAAAACCCATGCCATTTGTGTCCACCATAACTACCTATTATGTGGTATTTCCTGCCATTCCAAGTAAATACTTCATGTGCTACCTTTAAACTATTCAAAAGCTATTATCTCTTATTTGTGTCAATGTTTTATAGCTCATGAGGAAGTTATGTGGAGTTTTCTCTATCAACCTTGTCATTTACTCATGACAGACTTTCACCAATGGACTAGTGGCATATACATCCGCTTATCCAATAATTTTGCAAAAAGAGCTGGCAAATGGGGTGCCCAGTCCCAATTAATTACAACTACTTAATTCTCTTCACATGATTTGCCATGATTTATCAGAAGCAATTTCAAAGTGTTAAACAATATCAAATAGGCACTCCTCCATGGTATGTGATTGTTGGAAGGCACCCGAGGATTCGGTTAGCCATGGCTTGTGTAAGCAAAGGTTGGGAGGAGTGTCATACCAATTTATAAAATGCATGTGTAAACAAAAGAGAAGAGGGATGATCTACCCTTGGGTAGAAATAACGTCCTTCATGGGAGCCGCTCTTGAAAGTCTGGGTGACAAGGGGGATAGAGTGCCCACTGCCATTCGTTGACAACAACAAACACCTCTCAAAAACTTACTTTATGCTCTCTATATGATTTCAAAAACTTAAAAAGCTCTAGCACATGATTTAATCCCTGCTTCCCTCTGCGAAGGGCCTTTCTTTTACTTTATGTTGAGTCAGTTTACCTACTTCTTTCTATCTCAGAAGCAAACACTTGTGTCAACTTTGTGTGCATCAATTCTTATATGCTTACTTATTGCACTTGTTATATTACTTTGTGTTGACAATTATCCATGAGATATACATGTTGAAAGTTGAAAGCAATTGCTGAAACTTAAATCTTCCTATGTGTTGCTTCAATGCCTTTTATTTAGAATCTATTGCTTTATGAGTTAACTCTTATGCAAAACTTTTTGATGCTTGTCTTGAAAGTACTATTATGAAAAGTTTTTGCTTATATGATTCAGTTGTTTACTCTTTATCTATTGTTAGCAAACTATAGACCATTGCCTTGAGTCACTTCATTCATGACATGAGCCTTGCAATATTATTTGATCAAGATTGTGTGATAGCATGTCTCCTCAGAAATTATTTTGTTGTTATCGTTTTACCTACTCGAGGACGAGTAGAACTAAGCTTGGGGATGCTTGATACGTCTCCAACGTATCCATAATTTATGATGTTCCATGCTTATATTATACCAATTGCTACATGTTTTATTTACACTTTATATCATTTTTATGCATTTTCTGGGACTAACCTATTAACAAGATGCCACAGTGCCAGTTCTTGTTTTCTGCTGTTTTTGTATTCCAGAAAAGTTGTTCTGGAAATATTCTCGGAATTGGACGAAACAAAAGCCACGGTCCTATTTTTCTGTCACGTACACGGAGTCCGAAGGAGAGACGAAGATGGGCACCGAGGGGCCCACACCATGCCACGGCGCGGGTCCCCCCTCTGCCGCGCCGCCACGTGGTGAGGGCTCCTCGGGTGCCCACCGACGCCGCCCTTCGCCTATAAATTGATCTATTCGGGAAAACCCTAGATACCCGAGCCATTATCCACGAAAAGTTCCAGAGCCGCCGCCGCCGTCAACCCTAACTCGGGAGGGTTCTGAAGCTCTTCCCGGCACCCTGCCGGAGAGGGGAATCATCACCGGAGGGCTCTACATCGCCATGCCTGCCTCCGGAGTGATGTGTGAGTAGTTAATCCTTGGACTATGGGTCCATAGCAGTAGCTAGATGGTTGTCTTCTCCTCTTGTACCATCATGTTTAGATCTTGTGAGCTGCCTATCATGATCAAGATCATCTTATTGTAATGCTACATGTTGTGTTTGCTGGGATCCGATGAATATTGATACTATGTCAAGTTGATTATTGAATTATCATGTCTATGTTATTTATGATCTTGCATGCTCTCCGTTGCTTGTTGACACTCTGGCCAAGTTGATGCTTGTGACTCCAAGAGGGAGTATTTATGCTAGATAGTGGGTTCAGTCTCCATTTAATCTGGGACAGTGACAAAAAGTTCAAAGGTTGTGGATGTGCTGTTGCCACTAGGGGTAAAACAGCGATGCTTTGTCTAAGGATAATTGTGTTGCTTACATTATGCACTTTACTTAATGCAATAGTTTGTTGCTTGCAACTCAATACTGAAAGGGGTACGGATGTTAACCTGAAGGTGGACTATTTAGTCACCGATGCATGCTGGATAGCGGTCTGTGTACCTTGTTGTAATGCCAAATTAAATCTCATAGTAGACACTATAACTTGTACATGCATTATTATGCACTTCTCAATATTGTTAATTGCCCAGGTGTAATTTGTTTACCCAGCATGTTAGTTATCTTTATGGAGAGACACCACTAGTGAACTGTGGACACTGGTCCATTCTTTTACATCTGATAATACAACCTACTGCAATCATTATTCTCTTTCATTCTCTGCAAACAAACATCATTTTCCACACTATACGTCTAATCTTTGTTTTCAACAAGCCGGTGAGATTGACAAACTCACTGTTAAGTTGGGGCAATATAGTTTGATTGTGCTGTGCAGGTTCCACGTTAACACCGGAATCCCTGGTGTTGCGCCGCACTACACTCCTTCACCAACAACCTTCAGAAGTGTCTTTGATCTCCTACTGGTCCGATTAAACCTTGGTTTCGTACTGAGGGAAAACTTGCTGCTACACTCATCATACCTTCCTTTTGGGGTCTCGCAACGAACGTGTGCCTTGCACGTATCAATGGGCGATTGTACTTTCGTCATGTAAGCAACATTGCAACAAGCCGATTTGCAGAACACTACAGTCCTCATAACACATCATACTGTCAAGTATGTAATTTATGCAAAGTTGTTACAACTTAATCAAATTGCAATATCATATTTCATTTCATGCTTACTTATTTTTTTTTGCTTCCACTATTTGAGAGGAAACAAGTATTAGAAATACTCAAGATGGGCATTTGTATTTTCCTCCTGTAAGCAACATTGGAACACGCCAATCTACAGGAGACTACAATCCGTTGTTGCGAACAAGCCAGTAAACATCATCTACTTGATATGTCGTATGTAATAATTATTTTAATCACTGACGGTGCAATGAACAATGTCCTCTTAATTTTTTATTGCAACTGCAATTAGCATAGTAGCAGAACAGTGAATCATACCTTTTTCTTTGATGAAGACATGAATCATGGATGGATTTAAACTTTGTTTCTTACCTTTTGTTGGCTCGACTGGCTGCTGACAATTGCGTGCATGCACGCACACCTGGGCCTTCTCTTCCTCAAGCTCTAGCTCATGTACGCTATATATCAGAGTAAGCTCGACGTGCTGCCGGTGACTCGTTGAAGCGGGATGTCCTCGCGACGGGTGAGCTCACAGGTCGCAGCGGGCTACCGGAGGTGAGGAAGGAAGCATGAGTTCGGGAGAGGCGAGGGGAATCGCGTTTCTGTCCTGAAGCTTCAGGAGCCTTATCCAAAAGACAAAGAAGACGGCCTTTGGAAGAAGATTGAGACGTGGACGAATCTGGACCATCGGGAGAATACAACGGTTGTGATTTGCCCAACTCCACCGCGTGGAGTTGAGTCCAACTCCAGGGGGTCCGAACCCATATCGACCCTGTTTGTTTTCCTATTTCAGATCGCCCCGATTCCAAGTGATACTTAGGTCGCTGTCTTCCGTCCCAAACTTCGATCTAGGTTTAGGTTTAGACAGATGGCCGAAGCCTCGCCTTCTTCGATCCGAATCGCCATGAACCAGCCACACTATTTTTTCGACGCAACCCTAGATGCCCCTACTTGGGTCTTGCTCGAGCGCAGGATTGAGTTCGAGTACGACGCGTCGGCTACCGGCGGCTCGAGCGGAGAAGAGTCGCTGGGCGGCGCGAGCGCGGGCGGATCAGGACAAGAATCGGTGGGCGGTGCGAGCGCGCGCGCTTGCAGATCAGGAAAAGAGCCGGTGGGCGACGCGAGCGGATCAGGAAAAGCGTCGATGGGCGGCGCGAGCGGATCAGGAAAAGAGGCGCTGGGCGGAACAGGGGGAGTGCTAAGCCGCCAAGACATTGCAGACGCCATCCTCGGCTACCTGCAGAGCCTGAAACCCGACCCAAGCTTCGCCCATCCACCGGAATTATCCGCCCTTCGCCTCCTGCGACCGACAGAATCCGTCCCGCCGTTATGCGGAGGTGTCAGGTCCGCCTTCATCGCCAGCACAGACAATAAACTGGTCGCCCTGTACGCCGGACCTTACCGCCCCGGCACCAATCTGAAAGGAGGCTATCTCATCTACGACGCCTACAAGAACACCCTCTCAACGATTCCCAAGCCCCCCTATGATTATTCCCGTGCCGAGCTCGGGGTCGGAGCCGTCGTTGTCGACCTCGTTGACACCTATCTTCTCTGTGAACTCACACAGATAAGAAACTCGGATCCCCTTCAAGCTGCACTCTGCACCTGGCGAGCGTCCTCACCAGGATGGGCGGTGGAGGTAGCTAGCTTCCCTCCCGAGCTGAGCCCACCAAACTATTTCTTCCAGGCCGATATCTGCTTCTATTATCAAGGCTCCCTTCTGTGCTGGGTCGATTTGTTCAAAGGCATGGTGGTTTCTGATATTCGCAAGGGTCTGGTTTTCTCCTTCATTCCGTTGCCTGCAGAGTGTATGAAATTCGACAGTGGAAACCAGAGGTTTGAACAACCACGCCGAGCAGAGGAGTTCCGTTCCGTTGCCTGTGTTGGTGGCCGCATTAAACTGGTCACCATGGATGGCTATGCTCAGCGGCCTGTCCATGAGTTATCACTGACCATTTGGACTTTGTCGATCGGCCCCCATAATCATTATTGGAATAAAGTCAATGAATTCCCTCTCGAGGACATCTGGGCAAGCCTGGCCTACCGCTCGTCCGGCTTGCCACAGATCTTGCCGTCGTTCCCAGTGCTAAGCAAAGACCAAGATGACGTTGTCTACCTAGTCGTCACTCATTGGAACAAGTCAGTCGATGGTAAGGTGGAGTACATAGGCCAGCATTTGCTTGGCGTTGACATAGATCATAAATATGTCTCTCTCCGTCCACACAATAAAGAGCAGATGCATTCCCAACTCTTTGCTAGTGAGTGCAGTGCATACCTACAGGGCCCAGAGGACCACCAGGTAATACTACTAACTACCGGTTAACATGTATGTCTCATCTGCATACTAGTGTTATCATACATGGTTTCACAAATTCATCTGCATGCTACCATTATCTAGCACCAGTAATCAATTTCGTCCAACTCAGGGACAATTATTTTGCATGCTTCAGGGCATTTTTGTATATAGACAGATTTCAGTTTGTTATCTTGGTTGACATGACCATTAAGTGGATATAGCGGGCTTTATGTAAACTTCAGTACTTCTATTCCGAATCAGTAGAGCCTAACTTCATGGAAAGATGTCGCCTGTGTAAGGATAAATTCAAACTAAAACTAGACTCGAGCCAAGTATCTGAAGTGAAACATGTGAAAGTACAAGCATTGCCCTGGCACATGTAGCTTTTGGAGTAAGCCTTTTAAATTCAGGGGCTATCTGGATTGATCTTAGGAAGCATATTCCTTGCAATTTTACACTGCCCCTCCTTTTAGTCCCCAAAAGCATTTTAAGCTGCCCTTCCCTTTTTTTGTAGCCATTTTCTCCTTGTAATCTTTTGTATCAGCATTTCTAACCTGCCTTGTCATTACTTGAAACTACTATGTTTGACAAACTTCCTATGAATGTTGACGTACATTCAAACTTGACGTACATTCTCTGAATGTTGTATCAGCAATTTGAACCACTCCTGTGATTACTTGGAAACTATTATGTTTGACATACATTCTGTTTGTTTTGCTAGGAAAGGATTTGGTGGGGACAAGTGGAAAGAGGGTGATGTTTTGAGATCTTCGCGACATTCATGTCTTAAATTTAAACTAGGGGAATGTGCATGTGATTTAGCAAGTTCAATCTTGTAGCCAGCTGTTTGTAGTGAAACTGTAGTTACCTTTCAACATCTCTATCCTATGTCATGGGGAATTTGTACTGAAGTCGTCACATGTTTTGGCTTAGCCAATGAAAGATTTAAGGGTGGGTGTTGGTAGTATGGTATTCATGAAGTAGATTTATCTTGCTACCTGGCTACTTCTGTATTTGAATACTCGCATATTTGTTTCATTTCTTTAAATTCTCACATCTTTGTTTTTTAGAGCTTATGTAGGTACTCTTTAAGTTTTATTTTGTGCGTTTAGTATTATATTCTTGTAGAGGACCTGAAAATGTGAGAACCTATTGTAGATCTCTACCTACAGTTCATCTTATTTTCGGAAAATTACATTGGAGATGTTAGTACTCCTGAAATATGGTTTTAGTTCAATGCACCATCGCCAAATTTGTCTTTCATATATCTGGGATTCTACCTGTTTTTTTTGAATGGCGGGAGAGCTGGAGATCGGGAGCAAATGCCACTTTCCGGATAGATGGCCCATAGTAGGTCTCTTTACTTAATCTCAACTACTAGCAAAAGGAGTGCGTTGCATCGGGAAATAGACATTTGAGTGGTTTGAGATTTTCCAAAAATAAAATAGCTCTGAGTTGCAAGGAATACTAAAAAATTAATATGTGTTTTTAGAATAAATCAGTAAAAACACGGGTTAGTGGAAAAAAAAAATACTTAGTGACATTGTTGTCTTTGTTTAGATTTTCCAGATCTCTACTAAGGCCCCGCTTGGATCGACCGTAATTGGGCCGGAATCGGCCAGGAATAAATTACGGACCTCCAACCCTCCGTAAATTACGAAGCAATCCGTCCATATTTTCCGGCGCGGAAAAGTAAACAGCGATCCAAGCGGGGCCTAATGGTCATTTCGGTGCACCATCTTACATTAGTAAGAAATACGGCATTGCTTTGCTTATTGGCCTCTGAATTGACGTAACACCTCGTTTATATCTGCTTGTCTCCTTCCAAATGAAATGATATCACATAATCGCAGCTGCTTGTTCTTGACATCTTATTTTACTCAATGTATCTCTACTATATAATATGACTTCAGGTGATGGTCCGTTTTTTACTTTCCGGTTATACCCTTGCATTGATAGCATAATTACGCAGTATGCCACCGCCAAGTCATATTATCGCTTCGCTATTCGTCTCCTGCTGCTCGCGGTCGCCGGCGAGGCAAGCTCGGCCGCCTGCTGCTCGCGGTGGTCCGTCCCCGACCTTCGCGCCGCCGTCGAAGAGAGGTCTCCGCAGGCTCAACCCATCCTCCGCGCTCACCGGTGCAGGCGTCCAGCCCCACGGCAACCCTCTGACGCACCCTCCCGAGTCCCCGGCGCCGTATTTTCGCAAGGCGGCCGCGCGGCTTCTGCAGCGTGTCTGCACCCAGAGGAGGCGACGCTGGGCTAGGCTCGGGCCCGCGCTGTCGTCGGAAGATATAGCGGAGGCTATGGTCAAGTAATCAAGTTCGGCATCGCCTCCGTGTTCAACCTCCGCCGCCCTGCGTACCTGAACGGCTCGGCGACGCTTGTGGCGTCCACACATCCGGCCGGTCGATTTGCATGAGTATCCATCAGTTCGTCAAGTGCCGCTTCGGGCATCTTGTCAATGTCGCCCGCGCGGCCGCTCTGTGCTGTCTTCAAATCTCCCGTTCCCAATTTAAAGGAATTTTCTATGTCCACCGCCTAATAGACGTCCTCCGTCCTGTTTACTCATCCTCATCCTCTCTGTCATCCCGGCCGGATCGTTGGGATCCGAAACACAGTGCTCGTGCACATCGCCGACACGCACGATCGTGGGAGGAGATGAGGGAGAGGGGGATGTAGCAGAGTACAGAGCTTAAGGTGATGGCCAACAACGACGGCCCGGCCTGCCTGCAGATGCCTCCGAATATGCCGTCCAGCTCGCTGCATCTCACCTCCTGATCGCCGTTGTACACCTGGTAGTGCAGCACCGCGGTAGCCTCGCCGGCCGCCAGGATCAGGTACGTGAGCACCTGCATCCATCTATTTTACCAACTTATTCCTATGCAAATTTTACGGTGCTTCGAACAACAAAGCTAGCTTCTGGTGGTTGTAGTCGATCGAGCGTGGACAAATCAATACCAGTAGTGATAAGTTAAATTATGTATGGGGCAAACGTTGATGTTTATATGGATTAATTTCTCTGCTCCATATACACACACTACAACTATCACATACAAAGTCTGAAATTTATATGAAAAATAGTGGAGTACTTAACTTCTTTAAGCAAATTGGTTGTTTAACAGTGACGCTGAGTGATGATTTTCTCATCGCAGTAGAAACGGAAAAAGTTCAAAGCCCGATGTCTCTTTTCAAATAATAGTGCAAGCCTAATGGTGTCCAGTTCATTTCGCTTTGCGATCAAGATCTGGTGATTGTCTTTTAGTCCCACCCTACTGAATTAGCCGAAACTTCTTATAAACCAAGTGGAGATTACACATGTCACTGGGCCCCGAGCGAGTGATCAGCTGAAACCTCTTACATAAATTAAGTGGTGATTACATCTTTTTTATTTGATCCAGAACCACTTCCATTGCCTGAAAGAACAACTTTCTCATGGTGAGTTGGTGACTGAAAGATCAATGTATGAAGCATTGCTCTCTCCCGGTGTGTTCTTCCTGGTAGAGCAGAGGATCCTTGGACCAAAAAACCTTGCTCCGCTACCTCTTGTGATTAGGTGCAAGCGATGTAAGAAGAGTTTGAAGTGTCAGAAACTGGAAAGCAGCGGCATCGTTTTCATGGTGTTAGCAAGTGCAAAGACATTTATCGCTGCAACATCGTTATCAAGAAGATGGGGAAGAGGGAAGAGGGTGTTGAACTGAGCGGAGGAAGTGGTCCGGTAGCAACATCCCTACACAGTTATCTAAGGACTTTTCTGAAAGCTACTGTGTTTGTCTAATTTATGAGCTGGTCACGTGCGGTGATAAAACTGTGTATGCACATAGCTTTAAATGGATAATATGTTTCCAGTGGCGTCAAGTTGTCCATATCCAAAATAATGTCGCTTAAAAAAGAGAACATGAGCATCCATTTTCATGCTAATGTCCTTAGGGGGAAATTGGATCGAGCGTCATTGGCTCAATGTGTTTTTACTACATGACTTTATGAAGAAGGTACTAAATTAAAATTTGTCCACAAATAACATAGATTTTCCGAAGGGGCATCTATCATGCTAGGAGTCTATCTTCACAAGATAAAATATCTCTAAATCGATATTTCGTAAAGTATATTTGTGATAATCCGTAGCAACGCACAGGCAGTTTGCTAGTACTATATAATATGTCTTCAGGTGATGGTTGGTACGTTTTTTCAATTTCCTATTTTACCCTTGTGTGTCATGAGATTTTACCCACCCCTACCATCGGTAAGTGAAAAAAAACGGTTCATGAAAAATAACCCGCACTCCGTAGGGGAAAGAACGCTGTCTTGGCTCCCGAGTCAACGCAGTCGAAAACAGAGCTCGCTCCCCATGTCTCCGTGCGGCGGCTCCGCCACAGCCAGTCCAACGCCGGCGATCTCAGCCCCAATCCCGCTCCACGTGCCGTCGTTTCGTCGACCGGCCTGGCGATGAGTCGCTCCTCCCAGCTGCGTGGTCGGGCTTGGGGCGCAACACAAGAAGGCTGGGAGCGGCGGCGGGACGAGCACCGACGGAAATGACTCGAGCAGGGGCTCACAGAAAACTTCGGTGTCCTTCCTTGGAGCATCGCCGTCGCCGCCTCGATTTTTGCAGCAGAGCGGCACCGGCTGCCCTCTCTGGAGCGTTGTCCGTGGAGCAACAACGCGACGGGAGGAGTAGACTGTGACGGCGAGGCCCCGTGCAGAAACAACGGCGGCAGAGGTAGGATGAGACGGCGAGCGTGATGGTCTTCTGGAGGACCGCTATGGTTGTGCCGTGAGATGGGAGAGAGAGAAGAAATTGGGGAATTTGGAGGTAGGAGACGACGCGTGAATGAAGGGAAAAGATGGGTTGTTGGCCCGCTGCCTTTTTTCCAGCCACGCCTACAGACACGTGTCGCGACGAGCATGAGGAAGCGGACGATGGATCCTCCGCTGCTCCGACTCATACAGTTGTACTCGCTACTCCTGCGTGGGGATAAGGAAAAATCCAATACGTATGGTTGATTGCCATGCTGGTGCAGTCATCGTTTTCTCTCTTTTTTTTTAACACACATCGTTTTCTCAAATAAGCTGATCCTAATAGTAAAACGGATCTATTGTCTTTAAAGTTCTTCATACATTGACTATTTTAAGGAAATAAATGGGTACGAATTAACTTATGTCTCATGTAACATTTATTCTGTTTGTGTATTATTACTTTGGATGCCCATGATGGAAGCAAGCTTGACTGAAAACTTCAAAATTAAGTAATAAATGTTTCTTTTTATTTGGAGAGCCGATCGTAAGAACACATGGGTGACTAAAAATAGGGTGACACTAGGTTCTTTATATTGCTATTCTAGAGGACTAATGGTATTTACACAGAGGATAACACTTTGAAATTCAATATCATTTGTTTATTTCATCCATGGGTTTGAAGCGCTCCCGTAGCAACGCACGGGTTTTTTGCTAGTGTTAGTAGGATCACTGGTAAGTAGGGTTGAAAACGGAACGGAAACGGAAGGAAACATGCATTATCGTTTTTGTTTCCTTTCGCCTTGCCGGAATCGGAAACGGTATCGGAAACCCCGGAAACGAATACGGAATCGGAAACTCTCGGAAATGAATATAGAACGGATACGGAACGGATACGATACGAAAACGGATATTTGTCGGAACACAATAGCGGTATAATATGTTGGTCCATACCCTCAACATATAGCTAACAAGACAAGAAATGTTCACAACCTCGGCAAGCGATAGTTTAACATAAGTACCACGCACATAGTTTAACACTTCGACACACACAAAAACTCACAAAAAATAGTTTCACATAGACACTAGGACACTCATCTTACTGATTCAAAAAAAGACACTCATCTTACTAATAAATATAGTCTTAGAAAACGTATGCTTCAGCAGCAATGAAGCACCCCATAGGTTTTAGCAACACGTCAGCTCAACTCCATGTCGTCTTCATCAGAGTCCTTCTCCCCATCGGTACTATCACCACCACTCTCTTGGTCATCCAACTAAAAAAATAAAGCCAAGAATAAAAATGTGTGAAAACTAAATTATAACTACATCGATGAAATTTTAAAGCTAGACTAGAAAAATACAGATAAGGCGTACCAGCATCAAGTTTGCCAAATGTTGCTCAATGCTTTCCATGTCCATCTCATCCATAATAGATTTGGCTTCTTTAGCACCTAACGACAAAACAATAAACATCAATACTTTGACATCGATATGGGAAAATATTTATGCAAAATTAAAATATTACCTTTTCCCAACGTCCAATCTTTAAGACAAATAAACGCTTGCACAGTTTCAGGTTCTAGACGGTTGCGCAAAGGGTCAATAACACGTCCTCCAGCACTGAATGCAGACTCAGATGCAACCGTTGACACTTGAATAGATAGAACATCACGAGCAAGACGAGCCAGAATAGGGAACTCGGCTTGTTTTACTTTCCACCAGGACAAGATATCAAAATCTGAATCCTTGGCCCTAGGTGCTAGTGGCTGCTCCAAGTATATCTCCAGCTCTGATTTGGTACCACTGTCCGATTGACATTTGGAGTGCAAGAACATGTCCAGATCATCCTCGTCACCAGGAATATCAAGCTGAGAAGCCATATGATGCACTGAAGTACTACCATTAGTGTCTGTCTTCTTTGAAGTAGAGAGATAAGCTTGGAACAGCTGGTTAATAACCATATCAAACTTATTAATCTCTTGCCTAGAAGTGGTGGGATAAAGCTTCGGGGCATAGAATTCAATAACATTTTTCTTGTACCTAGGATCCAGGAAAGATGATACAGCAAGTGCCATGTTGGATTTGTCCCAATACTTATCATATTTCTTCCGCATGGAATATGCCATCCTCTTAATGACATTGTTGGAGCTGCCACACCACTCTGCAATTGCTAGCTTAATCAAACAAAACTTTCTAAAGAACAGATTGGCAGTAGGGTATTTATGGGCTGAGAACAACACTGTAGCATCATAAAATGGCTTCAAACATGCACATACTGATGCAGCCATCTCCCAGTCACTCTCACTTGGAGCACATTTCTTGTACGTGCTTTTATTCCTCAGAAAAAGCCTCTCAAAAGCTTCTTTGTTGTACCTTGCAGAGCACAACATTTCATAGGTGGAATTCCACCTAGTTGGAACATCTAACTTGAGTTCTGTGTTCTCATTCAAGCCACATTCTGATGCACATTTCTTAAAAAAATCATGCTGTAATGTTGAGAGCTTCACAATTGCAACTGTATTTCTGATATTAGCAATAGATGATGCAATTGTCTTCAAACCATCTTGAGCAACAAGGTTTAAAATGTGGTTCATACATCTCACATGAAAAAAGATTCCATCACAAACTAATGGAGATATCTTATTCAGTTTGCTTACTACTCCATCAACACATTTATCATTTGCTGCAGCATTATCCAAAGAAAGTGCAATCAACTTCCTATCAAGATTCCAATCTAGTATGCTGTCAATAAACTCATTGCATAAAGCCTTTCCAGAATGATGCCCTTTGACTTGCATGAACTTGATAATCCTTTTCTGCATACACCAATTATCATCTATCCAGTGGACTGTGATGCACATATACCCTTTAGTCTGATTAGACGTCCACATATCCATGGTTGTACTGAACCGGCAATCAAGTGTTTTAAAGTACTCATACAATCTCTTCTTTTCCTCGTTGAACATATTTTCTATCTCTTTCTTAACAGTAGGGCGACTTTTAATTGGGAAACTAGGACGCAATGATTTCACAAAATCAATGAAGTACTTATGTTCAACAATACGCATGGGATATTCATGCATAATAATTGCAAGATAAAATTTCTTCAAGCTGACAGCCTCATCATACCTATAAGTCTGAACTGATGCAGACTTCTCGTTGTCGTTGTCTCCACTTGGCTTCAGTTCGAGTCTTTGCTGCCCAGTCATGATGCTGTGGTTATTTTTCAAGTGACTTATGAAAACCGATGTTCCTCTGCCAGATTCCCGCCGACCTTTGTAGTTGCATCCAGGAGAGTTGCACTTAGCCCATCTCTCTACAACGGTGTTTCCATCTTTATCTTTAACTGTTATCTCATACTTGGTCATGTGATTCCAAACAACCGAGGTAGTTCTCTTAGATTTCTTGCAAGGAGGAGGATTCACAGCAGGTTCAGCAGTCAAATCTACAACTTCGGCAGCAGGAGCTGGAGCTGCAGCAGGCTGGGACGAGTTGGGCATGGACGTAGGTGCAGAACTGTCCATGATAATCTGTAGAATCACAAGCACAACGTGAATGAAAACTAGAATGGCTGCAGAAACTCAGATCCACACGTAGTACTTCAACTTTTTGATCTATACGTATACAATATACTCAGTTACTCACCGATCAGAAGCGGAGGCGCAGAACGGAACAGTGTGCCGCTGGGCAAGGAGAAGGAGTCGAGCCGTCGAGGGCTCGAGGAGTTGAGGCGGCTATCCTCCAAGCGACGAGGCGGCGTTCTCACGCTGCATGTACGTAGGGTAACTATAGATTAATTAGGGTTTAGTGTTAAATAATGGACTTAAATAGCGATGTGGGCAGGCCTCATTTGGCACCTGGGCGGCTGGGGCGCTGGGCCTTGTGGTCGATCGAATCAAGCACGGTCCTGCGGAAAGTTTCCGTATCTGTAATTCCAGAAATTTCCGTTTCCTTTCCGTTTCCGTCGGAAACTGCTAAATCATTTCCTTTGTCATTTCCTTTTCTGAATATGCCGTTTCCGTTTTGTTTCCTTAAAATGCCGTTTTCATTTCCGTTTTTTGCTCTTCACTTCCTTTTTCTCCGGAAACATCCGGAAAGTTTCCTTATCATTTTCAACCCTACTGGTAAGCTCATTGATTAGGTAGGAGAGTTACAAAGAGCAAAAAGCAAACCAATGGAGAACAAAGAAAAACAAAAAACATGGTCACCGAGAGACACGCCTCAGCTGCGATCAAAAGGGAAGGAAGCGCCAGCCATCCTCCAAAGATATGTTTTAAAATTTCTTGATGACGCCTCGTACACAAGATATACTCCTATAGATATCCTACCATATACGTATACTTTTATAATGTATAACTTTGAAACACAAAAAGGTTGGCACAAGCCACTTATAAAACTAAACATGCATTTGATAAAAGAGTAAAACATGCATGATAGAAAGCAGTACAACAAAGGGGACTAAGAGAGCTCTCACTTTCCCCCTTCCTTCTCCCTCCCTTATCCCCTTGTTCTGAGAGCTCCACCGCCGCCCCCGGACCCTCTCCTCCTCTCCTCTGGTGGCCTTGCCGGCCGGAGTGGGAAGGGGAGAGGGGGCCGGCTCCTCCTTGTTTATAGTAGATGTAGGGTTGGTGTTGCCTCCGTGGCGAATGGCTTGATGCCATTTTCTAGAAGCTTCCGTGGGTTGCCGGCGAGCTCCCTCGGCAACTCCCCATGGTGGTTGACGTGCTTCCTCGGCAACTCCCCATGGTGGAGAGAACCGCAGAGGTACGGATCTGGCGATAGCTCCTCTAATAAGCTCGTTTTCTGGCCCCTTCTGGTCTGTACTGCCGCCCTGTGGTTTCTTCTCCTGTTCGTCCATGGTGGAGAGGGGAAGGAGAAGCTCGGTGCGGTTGCTCATAGATTGGGTGGTGGAGGTGAAGGCTTTATCGATCTGGCGTTGTGGTGCGGCGCTGGGCGATTGTGGACGAGGAATCCTGCTGGACTTCCATGGAGGGAGATGGCGGAGGATTTCTTCGATGCGGCCTTCTTCAATAAGCACTTTTGCTGCGGTTTGTGGTGGTCCTCCTTGATGGTTTCGCTCTGGCCGGCCGTGGCGGCGAGGGGAGCGCCCGCGTGGAGATGGGATGATGCTGGTGGTTGGTCTAGGTGTTGCCGTGTCGGCGGGAAGACGGGTGGGCCGGGGAAGAAGGTGCTAAGGCCGTGTGCGTTCATCGTTCTGGGTCTTCGTCGCTTCGCGGCGGGCGGGTATGCGGTCGTCTACAACAAGTGGGAGTACTCTCTTACCGGAGAATGGTGGTACGGCGGCTCCGGCGGCGGCTAGTTTCTGGGGATAGTGGTGGTGGATCCGTTTGTGATCCTCACAGGACACTCGGGGTGCTTTGTGCAATTTGTAGGGCCCTTTTGTAATTTCTTTCTTTGTTGGACCTGTCTGTAAGTTGTACTGGGTTTCCTGAATATAAGCATCAGATCCTTTCAAAAAAAAAAGCAGTACAACATGTCTATGTTTCAAAGAATGGCTTTGCCTGGTTCAGCAATATGTTCCTGGACTTCCCTTCACAGATCAATAAAAATAAAATTCACATTCTTCTTCAGTAACTCCCCTCCAATGGCCACTCCGATAGCGTTATTTTCTTGCGCCCGTGCAAAAAGGAAAAGAAAACACTCAATACACGGTACAAAGCGGCAAATGATACACAAACAATTAACAAACCACAAGGATAACACTAATCCATCAAGCAATCAACTAATCATGCTTCTTGAACCAGGGATACACTAATCCCACTATCAAAGTTAAACTAGCATCTAGTCAAACATACACTTAACTAGTTACAAGCTAAAAGCTAATCGAGCAAACTTTTATTAAGAGAAACACCACCTCAACAACAAGCTTAGGACTAGACATTTAATCTGGCCGCAGCAACATAAACTAAAAACATAAGTTAAACCTAATACAAACACTTAACAACAATCATCACATGCTTAACTATTAGCTAACAAGTGACTAATTAAAAAGGCAAAACAACACATCCCACTAGCGAAATAATAACACACTAACAGGATAATAAGATCATACTCATGCCAACATAACAGGGCACACGAGACATTTAATTAAAGGTAATTAATAAACATTTTTCTAGAGCAGAAATTACTACAAGCAATCAACAATTCACCAAATAATCTCTGCAAGTGAAAACTTTTTACCAAGCTAGGCCATGGTAGAGTGCAATAATAAGAACTTACTGATAGAGCCAAAGGTGTCCGATCTTTCGATGAGATGATAACTACGATTTGGGTGGCGTCGACGTTGACGATCCGACTACAAAAGTGCGAGGACGTTGCGCCTTAGCAATCGCTACACCAACTCCGGGAGGTTATTGACAGCGCCGTGATGACGTGAAACACATGTTCGTCGGGAGACCCCAAGAGGAAGGCATGAAGCAGTTGATACGTGCAAGGCACACGTTTGTTGGGAGACCCCAAGAGGAAGGTATGATGAGTGTAGCAGCAAGTTTTTCCTCAGTATGAAACCGAGGTTATCGAACCCGTAGAAGATGAAGACACTTCTGAAGGTGTCAACGGCGTCAGGAAAAGTGGTGTTGATGGGAGATGGAAGTTTGCTGAACAGAGGTGCTTCTTCTCCCTAGCTATGGTGCCAGAAAGAGTGCTTGCGTCGAAAGGGTGGTCCTGACGGTGACTTGGAACCTGCACACAACACAACCAAAATATTTTGCCCCAACTTAACAGTGAGGTTATCAATCTCACCGGCTTGCTGAAAACAAAGGATTAGACGTAAAGTGTGGAAAATGATGTTTGTTTGTAGAGAATGAAAGGAAACAGTGTTTGCAGTAGCTTGTATTATCAGTGTAAAAGAATGGACCGGGGTCCACAGTTCACTAGTGGTGTCTCTCCATAATAAATAACTAACATGTTGGGTAAACAAAATACATCTGGGCAATTGACAAAATAGAGAAGTGCATAACAATGCATGTACAAGTCATGATGTCTACTATGAGATTTACTTAGGCATTACAACATGATTCATAGACCGTAATCCAACTGCATCTATGACTAATAATCCACCTTCAGGTTAGCATCCGCATCCCTTTCAGTATTAAGTTGCAAGCAACAGATTATTGCATTAAGTAAAGTGCATAATGTAAGCAATACAATTATCTTTAGACAAAGCATCACTGTTTTACCCCTAGTGGCAACAGCACATCCACAACCTTAGAGGTTGCTTTCACTCCCCCAGATTAAATGGAGACTGAACCCACTATCTAGCATAAATACTCCCTCTTGGAATTACAAGCATCAACTTGGCCAGAGCATCTACTAGTAACAGAGAGCATGCAAGATCATAAATAACATACACATGATATTTCAATAATTAATCAACTTGACATAGTACTCAATATTCATCGGATCCCAGCAAACACGACATGTAGCATTACAATAATATGATGGCACAAGAGGGGAAGACAACCATCTAGCTACTGCTGTGGACCCATAGTCCAAGGATTAACTACTCACGCATCACTCCGGAGGCAGATAAGGCGATGTAGAGCCCTCCAGTGATGATTCCCCTCTCCGGCAGGGTGTCGGGAAGAGCTTTAGAACCTTCCCGAGTTAGGGTTGACGACGGCGGCTCTGGATCTTTTCGTGGAATATGACTCAGGTCTTTAGGGTTTTCCCGAGCAGATGAATTTATAGGCAATTGACAAAATATTGAGCGCATGAAAATGCATATATATGACAAGATGGCTACTATGATATTCATTTGGGCATTACGACAAAATACATAGACCGTTATCCAACTGCATCTATGACTAATAATCCACCGCCAAGTTAGCATCTGTGTCCCCCGTTGGTATTAAGTTGCAAGCAACGGATAATTGCATTAAGTAAAGTGCATAATGTAAACAACACATATGACCATAGACATAGCATTGTTATGTTATCCCTAGTGGCAACAACACATCCACAACCTTAGACGTTACTATCACTCGCCTAGATTACCGGATGCATGAACTCACTATCTAGAATACATACTCCCTCTTGGAGTTACAAGCATTTACTTGGCCAAAGCATCTACTAGTAACAGAAAGAATGCAAGATCATAAATAACATATAAGATAGATTGATAATCAACTTGATCATAGTATTCAATATTCATCGGATCCCAGCAAACACAACATATAGCATTACAATAAGACGATCTTGATAATGTTAGGCAGCTCACAAGATCTAAACATGATAGCACAAGGAGGAGATACAACCATCTAGTTACTACTATGGACCCGTAGTCCAGGGATGAACTACTCACGCATCACTCCGGAGGCAGGCATGGCAATGTAGAGCCCTCCAGTGATTCCCCTCTCCGGCAGGGTGCCGTGAAGAGGTTCTGAACCCTCCCGAGCTAGGGTTGACAACGGCGGCGGCTCTGGAACTTTTCGTGGATGGAGGCTCGGGTTTCTAGGGTTTTTGCATCATGGGGAATAAATAGGCAAAAGGGCGGCAGCTGGAGGCACCCGAGGGGCCCACACGCACCCTCGGCGCGGGGCCCCCTTCTACCGCGCCGAGGGGTTGTGTCGCCTCCTCGTGGCGCTCCTCCGTCTCCCCTTTGGACTCCGTGTACGTGTTGGTGAAATAGGACCCTCCGTTGATTTTCGTCCAATTCGGAGAAAATTTCCAGAAGAGTTTTTCTGGAATACAAAAAACAGTGAAAACAGGAACTAGCACTATGACATCTTATTACTAGGTTAGTCCCAGAAAATGTATAAAAATGATATGAAGTGTATGTAGAACATGTAACAATTGACATAATATCAACATGGAACATCAAAAATTATAGATACGTTTGAGACGTATCACGCCGTAGCACAGTCGACCCAACCACTCAGTTCTAGCTCATGGAATCAATCGAGAACAAGAAAGAACTAAGATTGGCAATCAAGATATTACGAATAAAGATGAATGATTATATTGAAAGTGGGGTTCCGAAAGGCGGTCTTAGTCTGACCGATCTGACACAGACGAAGTACGATGAAGTTACAACAATGGCTAAGTTTCACCTAAACAAAACCCAACCCTAAAACGACAACCTAGGGTTGTATTTATGGGGAGACTTAAGGAAATTTCTTGCAGCCTTGGAAAAGGGGGCCAAAATCAACCGTAAGTCGGTTTCCCCATCAATACGGACTCTAAAAATAGTCTATGAAAAGGTATTTCGAAATTATACGGGCCTGACCCAAATATTAAAGTGACGCAACACGATATAACATTATGGACGAAAATATGACGTGCGATCTTGAAGTATTTCGTCCAAGTCTCCATTTGTAGCGTCATCTCCACTCCTTGCATGCTTGTTGCCATCTCCATGAACCATCATGCTCCAATGCTTGTCCTTCTCTTCCTTGTTAGGCCCATTGTTCCTAAGAGTAACAAACATATCTGATTTAGACAGTAGCATATTCTTATGTATATTTGGAATAGTTCCTAGGAACGAAAGTACCTAATAATTAAGTTGACGAGCACGAGATCGAGTAATAGCTCTTTGTATAGTTGTAGGACTAGTAGTTGTGACTGTAGGTGGGATGTCCTCATCATCCTCCCCTTCTTAAATTGAAGTCGTCCTTGACACTATCTCATCTTCTTCACCAAAGTTGGGATTCAAAACTGCAATGTTAAATGTGGGACTAACCCCATAGGCTGCAGGGAGTTCAAGTTTATATGCATTTTCATTTATTTTTTGTAGCACCTTAAATGAACCAGCAACTCGTGGCGTCAGCTTAGACTTGCACAAATCAGGAAAACGATCTTTGCGCAAATACAACCAAACAAGAACTCCAACATCAAATACAACATGCTTTCTCCCTTTATCACGATATGTTTTATATTTAGCATTCATACGTTTAATATTCTCTTTAGTTGTGGCATGCAATTTTTGAATCAGTTCAGCACGTTGTGTTGCACCATAATTATTTTGCACCGTAGATGGAAGAGGTAATAAATCGATAGGTGCACGAGAAACAAAACCATACCCACAATGCCACATGCATCGAGCGTCAACGAAAAGCGCGCGCTGCGCTCCTCCCAAGCGCGCACGATCAAACCCAGCAAGAGAGCATCTCCCTACTTTCCACGTGGCCTGCCAGGCAGCACGCGCACGGAACGCACCGTACTCGTACGCTCCTTGTACGCTCGTACGCGACACTGTGCTCGCGCCTGAGCCAAAAGCCAGCTAGCTGGTAGCGAGCGAGCTAGCTTATAACCATCAAGCTGCCTGCTTGCCTGCTTGGTTTAGTACGTGGTTGTCGTTTTTTCCTTTTCAAAGCAAAAATCTATACCTAATAATAAAAATAATAAAAGCACTAGCAAAATGCCCGTTGCAACCAAACGTCTTTAAGTTTGAAGTAAACATTTTTACGCATTCTTTATCAAAAAAAGTTTGAAGTAAACGGATTTTGGTTCTATCATTTTTACGCACTGGGCCAGGAGAAGAAACATGAGTGCGTTGCCACATGAGCACAATTAAGCTTAAATTAATGACACTTGATGAAAAGGATTTTGGTGTAAACCCTTTGCTTATGGTCCCATTCATGTCGATAGCAAGAGGTTGTCCGGAAAGATCTAAACTGCTTCAAAATTACATATGAATTGGCTCTTCTCAATGAAACAAAAAATACATATCCTAGCATGAAAATGAAACAAAAAATGACCTAAAATATAGTGATGTAATAACCTCCATTCCTGCAATAACATTGGCTCTTCTCAAGTTACAGTCACTTTTTGTGAATTTATGAGTTACAGTGATATTAGCCTAAGAATTGTTGGAGTCATCGAATGTCTGACTATCTTGTCTCTGAAATCTGAATAGCAACAACATGATTCCCATGCCGTATCCTCTTAAGAAGACATTTTGAGAGGCAACTCTACTCTTTTCCCTCTACCAAATCCATTGCAGAATATTTAGTTTCATGCCAAGAACAATACCTGATACAACAAATAGTCATAACAATTGAGCAGATTCTACCGGGAGTGCAGAGTGCCACAAGAACTGAACCTATACTTTATCCGTCAACACACTTGACTGCTTCATTGTCCAAGTCCTACAGCGATGCTGCAGAGAGCTTCTTCGCCAGATTTTGCGGCAGACACATTCCTGCCAAATACAACACAAATAAATAATAGAAATTCATGTGATGTGGAGCTACATACTGAACGTGCCCCATTGAAAAATGAACTGAACTGCAGCAGCAGTTCACAGCCTAAAATGCGCCTTTTCCTTCAGTCTGAATGAAACAAACAGCGACCACTCAACAGAGGGCGCAGGTGGTAGCTCGCAGGAAGCAGGGGAGTCCACGCCAGCTGCTCGGCCGCGCCATCGACTTTCATCCTCAGTCAGCGGATCATACATGCTCGGCTCCACATCGGCGTCCAGCTTGATGCAGGGCGCCGCAACCTCGGCTTGCAGGGGCGGGAGAGGACGCTGCCTGCGGCGATGCAGGGAGCCACCACCTCGGTTTGCTGGGGTGGGACAGTGCGCCACCGGCGGAGATGTAGGGGAGGCGTATGCCATGAGTCCATCCTGGCGCGCTTGCTCTCAAGGCGAGGCTCACCCTCCAGCGTGGCGCAACCCTCCGTCTCTACAGCGGTGGAGCGGGCCCTAAGGCGAGGCGCAACCCTCCTTCACGGCGGCGGCCACGAACGCTGGGGTAGGCGGTGGTGTGGATGGGAAGAGGTCGCGTGTTTTGGTGCGGTGGTTGTGGATTGCGGGCTGGCCGCGAGCATGGCCGACAGTGGAGGCGAAGGGATTTTGCCGGAAGGGGCAACGCTCGTCCCGCGCCGGCCTCCTCTCCTCTCAGACTCGCTCGATGGGAGGACGGTGGCTATTACCGGTGGCAACGCCCATCCCGGAGAGGCACAGGGGAGCGGGCTGTGTTTTCAATCGAGTGGTTGACTCGGGAAGAGGAAATCGTTGGGACGTGCCACGGCCATGGACACACCAGCGCCGCCACCTACTCTTGCGGCGGAGAGAGCCAACGATTTGGGCGGTGCGCTCGGTTCCTGCGCCGCTTTTGGAAGAGAAAAGATCTAACCGGTATGACTTATGGATGGTAGTGGTGGGTAATATCTACCAAAACGCAGGGGCAAAATCGGAAAGTGAAAAACGGACCAACCATCACCTGAAGCCGTAATATATAATAGAGATTAAGATTTCTTGTGGTACGTCAATTTTTTTTGCCGATTTTACCCTCTCACCAAATCTCATATTTACCCACCACTGCCACCCATAAGTCATACCGGTTTGAATAAAACGATTCAAGTTTTTTTTTTTCACCCTCTGTCTCTTAGGGCAGCATGGTGGACGGCATCTAGAAAGTTTATGATTGGATAGTTTGTATATTTCCTGTGCAAACACCATTTTTCTCTCAGGACTGACAGTTCTTGAAAATACTCCATAGGGTTATTTCCTTAGTATGCTTGCCAACTATTGGTCACAAGAGCTTGCTGTTGGCATGCTTCAGCAATATATTTGCCTTTGAAGCTCTTCTTGAAAGTTTTGCTATAGCAGCGTGTTTCTTTGTGTTTTGAGTCATTGATATGATTGACATCTCTATGTTGGGAGTTGAGACTATTGTCTGTTTCTTCGCTTTCTAAAAAAAAATCTCTTGAGAAAATTTCACTCAGTTAGTTATCCTTATACCTTTGTTACTGCAATGAACTTTTACCCTGTGTTGAATTTAACAAGAGTGTTCATTTTCTCTTGCAGTTTTCTTTCTTTGTGACATCTTTCTGTGGTTAGCTCCACTACAAGGAAAATGGCAAGCAATGAACCCATAAATGAGCAAGTAGTCGCAAATATGTACGGCAACATGCGCACTGAAATGAATCAACTGTAGACCAAGATCACAGAGCTGGAAATGGAAGTCAGCGAGCACTCTCTTGTGATTGGCGCAATCGAACCTCTGGACCCCACAAGGCGTTGCTACAGAATGATTGGTGGAGTCCTGGTGGAGAGGACCATCAAGGAAGTGTTGCCCGCTGTGTACCGCAACAAGGAGGGCCTTGAAGAGGTCGTCTCTCGCATGAAGGAGGCGCTGGAGAAGAAGAAGAAGGAGATCACCGAATTTGAGCTCAAGTACAAGATCAGGATCCGGAAGGGCGACAGTAATTCTGAGGATGTCGGCATGAAGGAAGCCTCTGCACAGGGTGTTCTTGTTGGCCCTGCAGGCCAGTAGAGAGCATAGTGGCAGAACAGTGAGGCCTACATAGTCTTTGTTTATCGAAGTCAGATTTCTCTTTGCCAGATGTCTACCTGTACCTGGTATGGTGATTGTGTGTTTCTGGGTGTGGTTTTCATGCTACACGCATGCAGCACTACTGTTAGATCCTCATGTGTAAAACTAAAGATCATGCTAGATCAGAACTTTGCTGGTAACTGCAGATTTTACGAAGGTTGAGACATGACTTGCTCATCTTTTGTCATCCTCGTGTTGGGCTTCAGAATTTTTGTTTATTGATGACATGCTTCGATAATTCAATTCAAGATGAATTATGTAGAAGTTTTACCACCCTAAAATGCTGCAATGTCGATTGAGTTTCGAAAATCGTTGAGAAGTACTTACGAATTTTTCCAGATCAAAATTGGGTCTATCCCTTCGGAGTTCGGACGGCGAACGCTCACCCTGCACTGAGAAAAGCCATACCGCTCAGCACTAACTAGAGTTCGGTCTACAGATATACGTTCCTACGAGCATTGTAAGAGAGGTTTGAGATCTTACCGCCATTGACGACGGGGTTGAGATTCCAATTGTGATGAAGTGAGTCGTCGTTTTCAACGAGCAATCTGTCGATAGAGGGAGCGAATGTTGCCGATCTGATTTTGCGTCGTCGACGGTGAATATGCCAACGAGAGTAGAACCGCATTGGGTGAGAGCAGAGGAATACATGAGAGTGAGGGTTTTTTCTCGAAATGACATGACTTCTCCCGCATATGCAGCTGCGTGTCTCCTAACACTCCAATGGAATTGGCCCGGCTTTATAGAAATTGTCCATTCGGTCGTTCCTCTAGAGCAAAATAGAGACATCTATGTAGACAAGGTGGCAATGAATTCGATGTATAGCGCGGCGTCTGTACTCCTTGGCCGCGTCAGACAGACAAGTACGTTGATCTCTTGCCGGAGGCAACCTCAATTGACATGCTTAGCGGGCTACCGAAGGAGAAGAACCGAGCGGAAAGTGGTGCTTTCATTTACGCTACATGGGAACCTGGAAGGAGTGGAACCCGGTGGGTCTTCTGCAACGTCGATCTCTTGTCGGAGGCGATATTGGCTCTCGTTAGGGAGGAGAAAGCTCAGAGGGCGTATGCCCACTCCATTGACCCGGGACACTCTCTAACTGTAAAATAGAACTTTTATGCTTATATTCAGTATGAAAACTCTGTACACAAACTCTCTTTCTATCTAAAAACGGACCGGGTAACGACTGATTTTAGCCTTGAAAAAAAAGACAGACAAGCACCAGCTACCCAGCTGGCTGTCTGTTCCTTCGGGCCCACATGTCAGCTCCGAGAAGGAGAGGGGGAACATCAGGCAGGCAGGCGGGCAGGCAGCCAGCGATCTCTCCGCCACATCGCATCTCGATCTCCCAGACGTGCCGGTGCGGTACTCAACTTAGCGCCGCCGCCTTCGCCGTCGCCGACCGGGGAACCCGCCATGGTTAGCATCGACACCCTCTCTCGCCTCTCTCTCTCTCTCTCTCTCTCTCTCTCTCCGGTCACGCGTAGCTGCCCGCTCGGACGCTGGTGCCGGCGAGCTATGCGCCGTCGCTGCTCGCCCAGCCTTCACCCCGGGGGCGCGGCTCCGGCCGCCGTCGGAGCCGAACGCCCGTTTCTTCGCTCCTGATGGGCACGAATCGTGGGGGTTAGTTCGTTCGTAGCAGTATTTTCCCTAGATTGAAGTGTGATGCTCTGCTTCTCTGCGGTTTCCTACCTCAGTCTAACTGAATGTGTATGAAGAACACAATGCGGAGTGTCACCGCGGCGCTTGTAAATAGGATGTACCTCCTCGTAATTTGCTACATTTGATCCGAACTCGACCCCAAGTGAATTTGCGCCACAAATGATTTATTGAATTTTGGCCGTGATCCTGTTCCTGGGACGGTGGTCTGAAGGTATCTGGACTGTGAGCGAAATGGGTCCAGTTGCACAAGTTGGGTTATGCCTTATACGCTACTTTACTTACTGTGCATACTTGTATGTTGTATCAGCAGCCAAATTTCCACTTAATTGTAGTAATAATGTGTTCCAGTATAGATATGCTACATTTGGTTTGAGTGAATGCAGCACATGTTAACGAAATATTTTCTTGTGCGTATTCAGAATTATATCATTGGAGCATTCAAGCCGCCCTGCGACATCTCGATCACATTCGCCGAAGCGAGAGGCAGGAAGCAGGTGCAATTCATTGTTGTCCACATGTTACTGCCAGTTGTGTTCAAACATGTGTGCTGCTTGCTGATTCCCGCCTCTTGTAATTTTACAGGTTTCAGTTAAGAAGGACAATGGGAAAACAACCATGGTTCCTGTTTACCAGAGCATGGAAACGATATCTGGAGAGGTATTTTTTCCTTTTATGCGTATCATTGTACACTGTTTGGGTGGAGCCCGGTATTGAGCTCTCGTGAAACGGTCCTCAGGTCTCAATAGCACCTGTCCCGGGTAAAAGGATTGAACACATGGGTGTCAAGATTGAGTTGCTGGGCCAGATAGGTATGCTCTGGTGCCCTTGTTCCATATAAAATCCTGCATGCAAGTTCTCAAGTGTATGCTTTTGCTTCAATGGATTGTCATTTTCACACTGTTACTCAATTTGATCGGTTCTGCTTACGTGACTTCATCGTGATATTCATCTGTGTTCTTTGTCTTCATAAACATCTAGTCTCATTATGGTTGTATTCCATCTTACCATGTTGCCTTAATGTTCTGTTAAATTCTTGCACAAACCAGCAGTGTGCATCATTCTGCATCTACAGGTTGATGTTATTACCAAAAATTTCAAGTATTATGCTTGATCATTTGTTTACTTGGCCTGTTGGTCAGTTAAGTTTGCTCTAAGTTCATATTGACATAATACTACCTCCTTCCAAAAATATAAGACCTATAAATTTTGATCCAAGTCAAAAGAATATAAGCATCTACCATGCCAAATCAACAGTAGATTTATCATGAAATGTGTTTCCGTGGTATATTTATTTTGTATATTGGTGTTGATAGTTCGTTCAGTAAACTTGGTCAAACGTTAGGTTCACATAGGATATGTACAACCCTTGTATTTCAGGATGGAGGGAGTTTGTACTTTTTGGCTCTGCTGGTTGTATGTGGCATCGTACGCCCAAATCATGTTCTGTATGATTATTGCAAACATGCTCAAATCTGGTGTACTTGCTCCCCTGTTACTTACATTGTTAGTTGACAGATTACTAATACTTATGCTCTACAATTTAGTACATTGTCCTTCCCTGGTCCTGATATTTTCATGTCTGATCAATATGTTACAGAGCTGTATTTTGACCGAGGAAACTTCTATGATTTCACTTCACTAGGTGGGTTTCTGTACTTATATCGTTCTTATGCAAGAAGCTATTTGATGGTCTAAAATACCATGTCCCTTTTTACAGTGCGTGAGTTGGAAATTCCTGGCGAAATCTACGAAAGAAAAACTTACCCATTTGAGTTTTCTTCTGTTGAAATGCCGTACAAGTCTCACAATGGAACAAATGTCAGACTGCGGTAAGCAAACGCTATGTTTCAGAACAGCAATAATAAAAAAATTTACTACGTAAATTGCAGTTTGCACCAACTAAATTGACTAACTTGCACAAGACAGTAGGGTTACATTTGCACGTAATACTGCAACTTGACTATGTGTTACACTTTGAATTAGCCCTAGAGTTGTGAGGTGAACATGATTCACTTGTGGTGTCACACAACCACAATACTAGCAAGTATGAGGTGTGGTGTTAATTGGGTGCTTCCTTTGACATATAGCATACTTGAGGTATAGGAGAATGATGTGGTATCATTTGCCCTAGTAGTAGAACATGTGCTTGAGTGTGTCAGTTTATTTGACCATGCCAATGAAGGCCAAATGATACAGTCCCCACTAAATACCATCCTCCCATTTGCCAGTGCGGATGCCCTGCTAGCACTAATCTCGATATTTTTTGTATCAGCATGTTTAGTTTCATATGCATGTAGTTAGGTGTTCATCTAGCCTGTTGTAGTCCGGCATGGTGTACGTGTGATGCGTACGAAGTCGGCGAGTTCATGCGAAGACGCGCGAGGTGAGATGCCGGGCTGTCGTGTGATGCGACGAGCATGGCGAGATGCCGATGGCGGTGGCATGAAGCTGCAGTGCGATGGACCTGAACTAGTCAGAAGTTGTTAGCTAGCTTTGTGCATGTTGGCCGGGTCATGTGTGGCCTAGCGTGATTCTAGGACTTGATCAGGTCATGTGTTAGTGGTGTGAGTGCGTGCGTGCGGGCATGCTGGTAGTGGCGAGTGTGGCCTCCGGGCGTGGCTTATGTTTGCCTATTTAAGGTGTTGTAAATCATGTTTCAGTTTGAGCCAAGAGAATAGAGAAAAAGCCCGGCTGTGTGACGCAGTCCGGGGCCAAAACTCCTGTGTCTCCATTGTTGCTCTTTGTTCATGTGTAAGCTGTGAGAGTTAGCCCAAGGTTGAAGAAGAGGAGCTGCCAAGGGCACCTCCTACATGCCCAGCCTTACACCTGAGAGTGTTTCCTGTTCTCATGACCATGCAAGGGCTGGCGAAGTGGAAACGATCGCATTTTAGTTGGTGCGATCTGCAAAGAATTTCTATCCCTGGTGTATTATGTATATACCAACAAGGTGGAAATTCTGTAATCACTAATACAGTAATACTTATGCTTCATCTGCCCTTTTGCCTTTTACGTAAGAGTTTTGTTTAGGTGCTTGACCAAAATGGTGTTCAAAGTTGAACCCAAATGATGGTTTGAACTAGATATGTTCCCTGTAATGTTTAGGTACTTTAATTTTTGTATTGAAGAATCTTAAGATAGAACTACACTTGATGGGCGTGCAGGTATATTTTGAAGGTGACCATTGGCCGAAACTATGTTGGCAATATTGTGGAATACCGAGATTTCTATGTAAGTCTTGAATTCACCGTATAGCCACTGTTATTTCTGTACTACTTAGAGGCTGTATAGTTCAGACATTTTAATGTGGTTCAGTACCACATTTTTTTGGTAGGTTTAGTATCTGTGAAGTGTATGCTCTGTTCTAACTGCCCTTTCTTAAATGAATTTTGAATGTATCAACCCAACATATTTTATGTGTAGCAGCAGTAGTGCAGAATTTCGTTTTTTAGATCATTTATCTTTGTTTTTTGGCAGGTAAGGAACTACTCCCCTGCCCCTACAATCAATAACAGTATCAAGGTGCGTTGTTATTAGTGAACTAATTGTGTTAAAAGCTTCACATTTGATACTTGTACGGTATGGTACATGTTTGAACAGAGCTTTTCAATTTCTTGATTGTGGAATAAAATTTAAGGCTTGCCATTAATGCCCCGCGACAATCGGATAGATTCTGATCCAATCACCAGGAACTTGTCATAAAATGGATGCTAGGAGGGTCCTCACTTTGGGTCCTCTCCCATGACATTTTCTACCTTCAATAGAGAGAGACACGAATGTATTGAATAATTAATGTTCTTGTCACTGTAATAAGATGATTTTTTTCCCAGACAAGCATAAAAAAGCTTGCCATTGTGTATTGGGAAGAAAATGCCGAGAAGGTGCAAAGTTACAAAAAAAGGACCAAAGGCTAAAAGAAAAAGCAAAGGCAAAATCAAAGTTACAAAGAAAGAAACGAAAAAAAGCTAATCTAAGTTGGAGCTGGTCAAAATTAGACAGAGCTATTCTAATAAGATGTTTTTTTTACTTTCATAAATTTTGCTGTTTGATATTGTATGTCATGCTCTAACTTGTCTTTCCAGATGGAAGTAGGAATCGAGGACTGCTTACATATTGAGTTTGAATACAATAAAAGCAAGTACGATCGTACCCATATGCCCAGCTGTCTGGCTGTAAATTCTTATATTTTACTCAATATGAAAATCCGCAATATTGGTTACATGTTCATGCTCTCGCTCAGGTATCATCTGAATGATGTCATCATAGGGAAGATATATTTTCTTCTTGTGAGAATAAAGATAAAGAACATGGAGTTGGAGATCCGTCGTCGGGAATCTACAGGATCAGGCTCTAATACATTTGTTGAAACTGAGACCCTTGCAAAATTTGAGTTGATGGATGGTGCTCCTGTCAGAGGTATGCTATGATTGTTTTCTTGGTTTTTTCTGAAATTTTAATAAGCACAGTTCACTTTCATGTCTGTACCATGATTTGAGGTTTGAAGGACGTCTTGGTATTTGATTTGTAGTTATTATGCATTTGTGGGATTCGTGACTGTGTTTTTCGACCTAATTAGTCCAGAACAAATTTCCAGCATATGCTTGTCTAATTGACGGCTGATGTTAATGCCTAAACATCTCAAAATGGTAATATAGTAATTTAGTTTTCCCAAGCTTATATGAAATACGTCGTGTGAAGTTAGGTACATGTTTTCTTCAAATGTTTATAGGGGCCCCTTACATATTATGCTGCCCGTGGGCTGTCAGTAAAATAAATTACATATGGTTCAGAGTTTGATGCTGGTCTTTGTGGCACATCTGGAGCTTAGTGTGTAGATGCTTGGTCATGTGGTATGCTTTGCGAGAATGTTGACGTAGGTTTGATTGAATTGGTTTGCAGGAGAATCTATTCCGGTTAGGTTGTTCTTGACACCGTATGAGCTGACGCCAACTTACCGCAACATAAACAACAAATTCAGTGTCAAGTACTACCTTAACCTAGTTCTTGTGGATGAGGAAGATCGAAGGTACTTCAAGCAGCAGGAGATCACAATCTACCGTCTTCTAGACACCCCCCAGGCTTCCTAGATTTGGACTTTGAGCGGCATGTTGATATTCCAGGTTTTGTATAAGAAAGCAAAGGTTAGATTCATGTCTGCATGTACATAATCCAGAAGAGTGACGCATCTCACTACTCTACTGAGGCTGCACTCTGAATCAACCGCATTGTCTATCCCCCCTGTAGTCTTTGTTTGGTTAGATGGGGTAGTTGTGTATTACCTGTTGTTTTGTTTCTCTTTCTGGAAAGACATCCGGCGAAGACCATGCTTGTTGACAACCTCCTCAGAATCCCGGATTCCTAGTTAATTTAAGTTCAGTAATATTGTAGTATGTTCCATGGAGTAAAGCTATAATAAAGTTTCTGAGTTGTGCAAGTTTCTGCGAGTTCATGCCCTGTGGCTCTCCATCCCTGGACTTAAGAATTACATTGATTTGGTTTGGGTATATATGTCTCGAGAGGAAGGCCATTAACTTGCCTAGTAGTTTGTAGCGATTTACACATTCGTTTATTGGTGAATAAGTAGAATGTAAACAATGCAATTTACTTGTGTTGTGCGCAGCAAAATCTCACAATGCAAAATTCTGGTAGCATACAACCCAAAATCTGCTCGATTGCCATCCCAGAATGCAAAGCCATCACACTCTTGCTTCCATGTCAGTTTTAGCTAAACCAGCACAAGCAAAGCAAACAGATACCAAACAACTCAGCAGCACCAATCTGTTGCATTATTCCCCCTATCTATAAGCTGATCCACTCTGTTTCTTCTTCTGCCTAGTATCCCACTATGTAAACTCCTACCGGTAACAGAACACAAGGTGTTGAGGAAGGAAGTCTCATGCCAGGAGCCAGAAATCTCTCTGGCGCCTGGTGGTGATGAGGTACCCTCCCCCTCGCCGGCTCTTCCGCCGTATGCCCAGTGCCATGCACGTCGAGTGCTGCACGCAGTACTCGACGGTGTTGCCCCCTGTGCCTTTCCCGCCGGCCATCCACATCGACAGTAGCCTCCATGTCATCGACTGCTTCTTCTGCCCCATGACGAGGAGCGACACACCCTGCTTCCTCGCTGCCTCTACGATCGTCGGCCCTCGGTCCTTCCCTTCAACAAGGGAAAGCTCGACACATACCTAGTAGGATGAACAAAACACATGAAGAGTCAGATGCGCCCAATTAGGTTACAGTTTTCGAGGAAAAATAGTAGGTTGGTCAGTGCATGAAAATCAGTTTAGTGGGGATCTCCGGGGGTCATTTGTTAACCTCTTCATCACGTAACTAATTGATGGCAGGTTAGGTACACAAAGGCATGGAAGTCAAACTAGAAATGAAAACTGGAGTTTGAGAAACAGAACCAAGGGCCCATGCATCTTATCTGGCAGTAGTTGTGGCCTTTGCTTGCATCTGTTTGTTGCCATCTATCTTCCGTTAGTGACTATGACAGCAAACGGGACCTCTGTTTCCCCTACTGTTTGACATGCAATGCATTGTCTCTGAGAAATGTTGGATTCGAATCTTCAATTAAAAAGAGAATGGTTTGGTTTTGTGGCCAACAGTTCATCAATTTGAGTAAACCATAGAAGCTAAGAAGCATATATTTACTGAGGCTTGTTGGCAAGGAGAATTTAGCAGTCCTTGGCAACGGACCGGGAGTAAAGAAAGGGACAGTCCTTTTTTTACATATAGAAAAAAAGGGACAGTCTTGGACATCTTGATTGCTACTGTTTCCAGCTTTCTGATTGCTGTTTTTCCTGTGTACTGGTTCTGAACTCCCAGTGATTCTCCTCTTCTTTTGAAACCTTTTTCTGCTGATCAAGTACCACATATGGATATGTACATCTTAGTCTATAGAGATTTAAGTTTATCTTCTTCTAATGGTTTTGTTGAAGATGGCCAACTGACTATTTGCGTATGAAAGTGAACAGAAAGAAAACAGAAATGCATCTGCTTAAATTGATTCGAACTGCTGATCAGTTGTGTTGTGTTGTGTTCCTGGAAAGAAGATTTGCACCACGAATCAGGGGATGGTCTGCTCAACATGTGTACCTAGTGTACCAGCCTTCAGTGATCTCAATTAACTAGCAGGACCAGGCATATTGGTTAGGTCTAGACGGTATCAGCACGTCTCTTTATTTATTTTTAGAATATAAAACCATGTCTCTTATCAATTAGCCACCCCTGGAAAATTAAATGTAGTATTAATCTTGATGTTAATCTTGATGTTACATGTAGTATTCCGTTATGTGTCGCAGTGGTGCTCAAATTTTGATCACAATGAGATTGTACTAGATTCAAGGGCAAGTTTATTATGATACACTGTAACATACTGAAAATGATGGTAATTATGTTCGTAAGCACCGCTATGTACTAATTCCAGCAATTACAAACAGAGAAGAGCACATGTTTTTTTGTGTACCTCTGGTCTTTTAGCCTGACAAATGCTCCTCATGGCCTCCAAGGG
Source organism: Poa pratensis (assembly GCA_947311845.1). Lineage (NCBI taxonomy): Eukaryota > Viridiplantae > Streptophyta > Magnoliopsida > Poales > Poaceae > Poa > Poa pratensis. The sequence continues at coordinate 16,019,291 of CAMZMU010000085.1, read as the reverse complement.
CTGATACCCTCTTAGATCATCTGCTAACATCAACCAAACAAGACATTCTTTTATCACTTGCAAAGATGCACAGTTAATGCACACGGTAATATGTTTGGAGATATATCAATTTGGATGCATAGAGTGTGACAGCAAGCAGAGCATGGTGTGGTGGACATCGATCTTACCGTTCTTGCTGGTGCTCCGGACGACGTCGAGGAGGATCACGGTGTCGCAAGGCCGTACGGAGTGCGAGAGCGCCCATTGCAGCGCCGTCCGGGCCTCGTCGCCGCCGCCATCGGCCACCACCATCACCTTTCTCCCCACAGCAACAGCACCGCAGCCTTTCTCCTTCTCCTCAGGCTTGCCGTCGTTGCCCTTCTCGTCCTTGGCGCATATGGGTGGTGGCGCGGCAGCGGTTCTGTCGGACCGGATCCGGTGGAGGCAGAAGGACGGCAACGATCTGGCCGTCATGGACGATGATGGCTTTAGTTGGTGCTGTTAGCTAGGGAGAAGAAGAAGCAAAGGGAGGAAGAGAGGGAGAGGGTGGCACCATGATACGATGCGAGTAAATAGCTAAGCTGGCTTGTGGCTCCCCACGTACTGCTCCCATGCTGCTGGTAAGGTGTGGGTATAGATCCATGGGTTGGCCATCTCACCTACACGAGCGCCTGTTCTTTTTCTTTCTAATAATTAGCCTCTTTTTCTTCGCTTCACACTCTCACTCACTATGTTCCAGTCTTAGTTTCGTTAGGACCTACGCTATAATTTAATTTGTGCCGAAATATTTTATTTGCGTGTTTTATATGAATTTCTGTGAGTAGTGATTTTTATGGGGAGGTGTAAAAGGTGAATGAATCAGGTCATGGCTACCAACTATACCATTCACGGTGGCAGAATTATTTGACCTTTATGAAATTGAATCACTGAAGATGAATATGTACTCAGCTTTGACACAGGTGCCGAGTCTGGTCACTATACTCCCCTTGTGAGGTTTGAGAATTAACTATTGAAGTATAGATTGCATGTGAATTCAGAAGACGATCTCTATAAACCAGCCTGGAGTTGAAATTCAAACCCATTGTCTGTCATCAACTCCCTTTACAAAATCTAGATCAGGAGCGGGGCAATACAATGATCGCACTTTTGCCCGCGAGCAGCAGAGCGGATGAGTGATCCAAGAAAGGGAGGGAGCATGCAAGCCAAGGGACATGAGGACATGCACTGTGTTGCGCTAATCATCACATCCCAATAAAGGCTGGCATTTTGCCATGATTTGGTAAACGGCTAGCTATAGGCGATGCCCGTACAAAAATTTGCAAGACAATGTTTGAGGCATGTGTGCCCTGAACCTCGGTTCACTGTGCATGTGTTGTTGCAACATCGACAAGCCAGCACGAACTCTCAGTCTCTTAGATCAGATGTGAACTCATGGGAAACATGTTCTTCTTTTTTCAACCGTTTTTTTTGCGATAAATTGTTTTTTTTTTGTGAACCGTTAAAAATATATTGTTTGCTACTAGTAGATTACAAATTTGTTTGTGCACATTAAGAACATATCATTTCAACAAAAGGTTTTTTTTGTGACAATTCAACAATAAACAGGGGTTGACACCGCAAGTCCCGGTGGAAATAAGATCTCCGAGGAAGAGCATTGCCATTCCTTGTCTATAAGAAGAACCCGAAACATCCAGATAGAAATATGACTAAGATTAGGTTCTGAAAATGATGCGAAAGTGAGATTAGTGCGATAAGTGGGATAGTAAACTTAGGTGATTTATACTATCTCACTTGTCCTTTTTTCGCATCTAAATCTGCTTATGCTCCCAGAAGAAGTACGAGATGCCATACACAGATAGAATGAAGACGAAAATGGTATAGTTTGGAACACAGTGCAGTGGCAGAGCCTTGATTTGATTAAGCCTACGAGCAACATAGACAAGAAAAATAATTACTTATCTGCATTATTCTATCATGGTTGGATGGATCCCAAGCTCTACCTTACGGGTTCCATATTCATCGCCTTCAGCGAGTTCGGGGCGTCTCGCCCGCACTGGCGCGCGCGCTCGCCCTGCAAATTTCTCCCACATGGGCCGACCCACATCAGTGGTTCCTATTTTTTTGTTTCCTGAAAAATTTATTGTATAATGAATTTAAAATCTGAACTTACAAAATGAACATATTCAAAAACCTAATGTTTTTTGAAATTTGAACTATTTTGAAAATATGATTCTTTTTTTGCGACTTGAAACATTTTCAAAAATTGGAACCATTTTCGAAAAATCAAAAGTATTTTTAATCCGGATTTTTTTTTTCAAAATTCAGAACCATTTCAAACCGGAATCATTTTTAAAAATTGTAACCATTTTGAAATAAGAACCATTTTCAAAAATGGAAACTTACAAAATGATTTTTTTTTCAAATCATGTTTCTTTAAAATCTAAATTTTTTTAAGAATTTGATTCTTTTTGGGAACTGAACCATTTTCAAAAGTTGGAACAAATATCGAAAGGTTGGAACCATTTTCAAAAATCAGAATCATTTTTAAATAAGAAACATTTTTTTAACATGGTTCAGATTTTAAAAATTGTTCATTTTTAAAAATGGTTCCAAATTTGAAATATGGTTTAGATTTTAAAAATTGTTCATTTTAAAAAAATGATTCAAATTCGGAAAGTTTCCAATTTTAAAAATGGTTAAAAAACAGTAACGACAATGGTTAAGTTTTTAAAAATATGAAAAATAAGATGAAAAGAAAAAGAAAGACAGAGAAAAAAACGAACAAAAGAAGAAGAAACGAAAAACAAAAGTAAATGCGTCGGCCCATGCGGGGATTTGCAATGGGCGAGTCCAAACTAAGACTCGCTAAAGGTGATATATAGTAATTCCGCTACCTTAGCTTAGTTCCACTGTTCATGTGAAGCCATTACTACCCCGTTCCCAAGCGGCGCCTACGCGAGTACCTGCTACCTTCTCGCAAACGGGCCAGCCCAATATACTCTGTGCCTTTTTTTTTTTTTTTTAGTAACTTTCTAGAACCTTTTGTCCTCGTTTTTTCAGGTTGATCGGTTTTCATGTTTTATGTCTGCTTTCTTTTTTGTCAATTTTTTTTGAAAGGGAAAGCATTAAGCTTTATTACGATAACATGGGTGAATCACCCACCAGAACTGCAGCCACATTGGCCGGTACATCAACTTCCCAAGTTACAATCTCTTGGGTATTACAACTCTTTCCTAGGACAGCAAGTTCATGAGCAACTTTATTTGCAGAACGCCTACAGGCCACTACTTCACTATGTGAGAACCTAGAGCGGAGCTGTATCTTCAAATCATCTATTGAAGTCGCAAGCTGGGAGTAGTATTGGCCACGTCGATTGATTGCTAATGCCAAGAGTTCAGAGCCCGTTTCAAAAACAACACGTATTGCGCCTAGACTTGAAGCTATGTCGACCGCCCTTACCCGTGCGTGCATCTCTGCTTTGAACACATCACGGATCCCATCCGTCTTGCCTGCATTCGCCATGATCAATTCACCATACTGATCTCGGACAACCACTTCCCATGTTGCATGGAGGTCACCTGGGTTATATGCTGCACCACAGTTCAGTTTGAGAGTACCATCAGGTGGTGGTTTCCACTTCAAATCATCAGTGTTTTTGCTTCTTCTTCCTTTGCTAAACAGCTGCATATACTCATCAGCTTGACTAACTGAACGGCGAACAATTTCGTCAGAGGAAACTGGAAGTTCGCCCTCCCTCAGCTTATTACGATTGTTCCACCAGTGCCACCATTCAGTCAAAATCTGAACTCGAGGTCGTTCCGGTAACTCCCAAAGAGCATCCGTAGTTTGGGCCACCGTATCCAACTGTTCCAGTTTAATTCTAGTGTCCTCCATTCCGCTCTTACGCCAAAGCTCCTTCACCTCCTTACATTTAACAAATAAATGAGCTCCGTCCTCATCAGCGCGATCACAAAAAAGGCATTTGTAGCTCTCTAAAATAACACCTCTATTTCTCAGGTTATTTCTCAGAGCCAAGGAATTGTGAGTAACACGCCAAGTGAACATTTTAATTTTATTTCGGCAAGGGAGGGACCAAATACGTTTCCAGAACTTGTCCTCACAACAAGAGGTAACTGAAAATCATTGAAACTTTATGCTAGTAAGATAGCACCAAAACGTATATTGGGCTCATCTGAAGAACTACTGCAACTTGTAACTTGTGAGGAGTAAAAATGCCCTTTTCCAATAATTAATCCACTAGTGAAATATGACCACTTTCTGTTCCATTTATCAAGGAACTCGACTGCCCCTGTCTCTTGTAGTACTTTTTCTGCAACGATGCAGGACACAAGATGAACTGAGATGACATGTAAGGTCAAGGTTTTCCACTGAAGCAACATCCTAAATACTCCCTTCGTTTCATTTTAATTGACTCGCATATTTCTATATATGGATGCATCTAGACACATTTTAGTGCTAGGTACATACATATCTAGATATATGTGAGTCAATTAAAATGGAACGGAGGGATTAGATCCAAATCCGGCAGCATATAGCACATGACAGGAGTCACATCCAACTAGCAGCATGAACTAACTAGAGATTCTGGTTAGTAGACGTGCAATGCTACAAAAAGGAAAACAGAAGCTAGCAATCGACAACTTATTCAGCAACAATGTCCCGGAACATAGCATCTTAATTGCTGATGGTTCTTGCACACGGAAATATGTTATGCAAGTACTCTGTCCTCTTCTAGTCGTTCGATGGCCGGAGCATCAACCACGGCAAGACATGGCCGTCGCCGCTGCTCATTCGTTTGAGCGTCGTCGTTATCGCAGATCCTGGGTCTGGGGTGTCAGCTCCCTCGCTGCGGTTTGATCCAGGTCCAGATTAGTTTCATACAAACGTTTGCAGTAAGAAGAAGAGAACTTGAGATCAGTAACAAACATATAGTGCATGGGCGAAATTAGTGGATGAATGCTCACCAGATGTTCAGGTTGGGAAGAGAGGCAGCAGTAGCATTGCAGAATGGAGGTGCGCAGTTCTTGTGCAGGGATGCCTCCAGCACTTCAGCCTTCTCCTATGACACGAATAGACACAAAATATTTGATTAATTTCAGTTAGTATTCAGTCCAACTATAGGAGCAATCATGCAGTGTTCGACGGACAGTAAATCATAACATTCTTTGCATGAGTTAAATTTACCTTCTCGAGAATCTTATTTTGCTCCATCAGCAACCTTTCCTGCAGTGATGAAATCAAAATCTTAATAAACAGCGAACATTGAGAGGACTATCTGAAATTCAAGAATCAGATTGTTCAAAGATTTGCCTTGTTTTGGTGCTCCGCGATCGAGTTGTTCAAGAGATGGTTCTGAACGAATTAATCATAAAAACCGTTAGCTACTGAAATGGTTACCAAGAGAACATCTACGTAATTAATAGTTCTCTTTTTTTGTTTAGAGAATTTAATTAATAGTTCTCCAAGTTCATTGTGGAGTACCTTTCTCAGTCTGATGTTCCGGAGGGCATTGCCAATCTGCTGCTCAAGCTGCTGGACTTCCCTTACTGTCAGGGAGTCCAGTTGCTCTCCCTTAAGATTCCTGAGTGCATACAGGATTCGTAAAAATGAGATAAATTCTTCTGAAATACTTACGACGTGTGTAGGTATCGCATTTGTCTTCTCAAGTTCTGAGCATTTTAAGCCACATGCAGAAAAGATGTTTAGTGTTGTTTCATGGTAAAGCATATTGTCCCTGTTTGTTACCTTTTGCTCTTTTGTAGAGCTTCAATCCTAGAACTCAACTTGATATGATCGTAGTTCAGACTCTCCTGTCCATTGCAAATTTGCTATAATCAGGGTCCTCGGTAAGACATGCACAATAATACATAACCGAAACGGCAGAACTATATTTAGCATTGCAGCATACAGAGAACTATAAATACACAGATGCACTCCTATACCTCCAGCTCAGGGAATTCTTCAATCTCATTTACTTCAGATAACGAAAATCTCTCATATCGTTCGAGAATTCTGTCCATGCTAAAGAAATAAAAGAAACCGAGTTAACAAAATGCTAGGTTATTTAGTTGTAAACAATTAATATGGAAGGATTAATTATACGATAAGTTCATATATGAAAAATAGGAAAAATCTATCATCTGCCAGAAGATCATGGCCCACGTGTCATACAGCTAGGATGAGAGTAACAGCTAAATTAAGTCAACTCCAAACCAAGCAAAGAAGATTATCACATCTATTTTCCTTGGAACGTTTACTCTTTTGTTAATGTGCATCTCTCGTCGTAGCTAGAATATCCCAGTCGCTGCTGTTTTGTGCCTTGTGTGTCCTAGTCATGGTTTTGATTACTGCTCGCCAATTGTGTTTTCCCAATATCTCCAGGTAAATGGCCTTATCGAGCAAAGTACACGATTTTTTTTAAAGAAAATTGAGTGCTGAGTGTGTGCATAAAGTCACTAGTATCCAATGTTGAACCACATATTAACACTGACTTTTTTCTCGAAATTTTTTTCTCCTACTGCGCGCATTTTTATTTTTTCAAGTATAAATTATGTACAAGAAGAGAAAATGAGAAACTAATTATATTTTCAAGTGTAAATTATGTACAAGAAGAGAAAATGGAAAACTAATGAAAATGAACAACTAATTATATTTTCAAGTTTAAATTATGTACAAGTAATTTCAGGATACAATATATATATATATACATGGTTGATGGGCTTTATGCATGTACTACAAAGTCTGCAACACAAATCAGTGTTCAACACTGCATCTCCGAGCCCATTCATGCCCTTGGTTTTAGGAGAGTAAAACAAAAGGTGCCTCGGTGAGGTACAAAGAAAGGTACCGAGTGACTAGTGCAAATGAACACGTTGTGTTTTGCTCAGGAATCCTTTTTGACCAGCATGCTTGAGTAGAGGGTGCACTGCATGCCCACACATGCATCACATTTTTATTCAAGTGTATAGTACAAGAGCAGGAACATGTGGTGTACTATAGTTCCATAAATAGACCATACTAGGTCATGTACCGAAACAGTTCAGTACTGGATTTCCTTTTGTAAAAAGGGAAATGAAACGTAGGTGCAGTACAATAGTTCCATATCAGGAAATAAGCAAAGAAAGCAAAATGTACAATTATATATATTGCCATTCTCTAAATTAATCACCTCACTGGCCAGCTTTCTATGTCGCACACTCGTACTATATTCTTCTCGACAAAAAAAAGTATGCCACCGTAAAAGAGAAAAGATACAAGTGAAAATCCAAAACAGAATACTAGCATCTACGGTTGAAGCGGGCGGGTGGCTGCTGACCTTGTGTTTGCGGAGTACTCGTAGAGCCTGCCCTTGGCGGAGAAGACGATGACGGCGACGTCCGCGTCGCAGAGCACGGCGATCTCGTGCGCCTTCTTCAGCAGCCCCGACCGCCGCTTGGAGAAGGTCACCTGCCGGCTCACGTTGTTCTCGATCCGCCGGAGCTGCACCTTGCCCCGCCCCATGTCTATCAACCTCACTCGCCGGCTCGACGGCTCCTCCTCAGTGTCCTCCGGGTAGAGACCACCTCCTGCTAGCTGCTTCTATGTATATTTTTGGTAGTGCCGAGGTAAGCTTGGAGGCAAGCTATGGCTAGGCGGTGTCAGGCAAGCCTATTTATAGTAACCCAGGGGGGCCGGGCAGCTCGGACGCTGTGCGGGCTCGCACAGCGCGGGCGGCGCTGTCGAGCTCTGGTTGGGCGGAGGGGTCTTTTTTCCGACGTGGCGGGAGGCCGTTGGCTTGGTGCCCTGATCGGTGGCAGCCCACGCGCACAGGCACAAGGCACGCCGTTGTCCGGCGGCCAATGGACGGCGGCGGCACCGAGGAGGTACGGACGTACGGGTGCTGGGGTCTCTCGGTTCACAGGAACTGCAGGCGGATTCGGTCTCTAGGTTGTTTGTGTGGCTGCTAGGCAGCCATGGCACTCGAGTAGAGGCGTGGAGCGGCGATATGAGTACCTAGTACCTACATGGTACTACCTCCTTATTTCAAAATATTCGAGAATCCTATTTTATATTTTATAGTTTCATAAAAATCTAAGACAATTCCTTGATGTAGATGATGTTGGATTATATCCACATGGTAAATATCAACTAGGAATAACTAAAAATATGTTATATTTGGGGCTATATAAAAAAATGACAAGATCTGAATTTGGAATTTGGAAGTAGTGAACAGTGCTAAGTTTCAACTCTACAAAACCTGACAGGTTTTGTTATTTTTGTGTAGCCTAGAACATGAATTATTTTGGGTTGAGATTCTGCATGTTGGTAGGATGCACTATTATCGATATCTACACCTAGGATTTTTTCCAGATTTATTTGAAATTTCAAAATATGGTTTACGAATTTTGGAAAAATAAAGAGCTACATTTTGGCCAGCCTCCATTTTGACTTTCCAAGTAGAGGCGACACTCCCTTTAAAAAAAAGTAGAGGCGACACTATTAACATGAAAATAACTTTTTTTAAAGGGCCTTCAAACTCTCCGCATCCAAAATGTTGGACATAGTTTCTTATATTATTTAATAAAGTACGGCCACATTCGTCGCCATGAAGGAAGTCGGCACAATTTTTGACCAGCAACCCACCTCTCCGAACTGCAGCCGGCTATATCGCCACCAACCGCAAGGTCGATGACGCCACCACCTCTCGCATCCAGAAGCTCCGGCCACTACACACCTCCTACAAGGATCCTGGACTCGAGATCCCGAGATAACGCGCCTAGGCGCCCCCACAAGGAGGCACCACCAGACCAATCCTCCGCGGCGGAGGTGACACCATCACCGCGGCGTCCGGAGCCACTGCTCCGGGATCCTTGCGCGGTTGCGCCGCACGTCAGTCGATGACCCTGCCGAGGCGTAGAAGGAGGACGTGTCGCCGATCCAATCTGCCGCTTAACCTCGCACACAATCACCCAGCTTCTCCCCGTGCATGTAATTGCCATTAGACATATATTTAGCTCTTTGTAGTGAGCATGTAACTGGAGCGTGTTCCATTTCCATATGACCTTGGATTAGTCAAACTGTGGACGCGGGACAGTGTAGAAGTCATGTACTATGACTGAAAAATTGGGCATTGCCTGTCGTACAAGTCAAGAGCGTTCAGACCTGAGAGTTTAGATCTGAACCAGTTGACGGTGACCTCATAGTCAAGCTATTTGCTCTTAATGAAATGCTGTCTTATTTAAACCGCAATGATCTGATTTATTTGACCCACACGAAATAGACAAGACATTAAGTCGTGGGTGGCATGTACGCTCAGTTGTCTGAACTCTGAAGGCTCTACTCGATTGATCATTGGAGCGGAGCCCTACAGATGTTTGCTAGTGTTTTCAGATCATTTGAGTGAATATACACCAAGACGAACCTACGGTTTCATTTATCTGAATATAACAATCGGTCACTGTCAGAGGGTTCGAAAATCAGAATGACATGCATGTACACTTTTTTTTTTGAGTGAATATAACAATGTACACATTTTTAAACATGTATAAAGCCAGTATAGTGATCAAACTCTGATACAAAATGTGATTTGTCGCTTTGGCCATCCAAACAGGATTTTTTTTTTTTTTTGACGAAAAAGGCCAGGCCATTTTCTATTAATTAAGGAGAAGCAAGAATACAAAGAAAGGTGTTACAGCAAGGAGGGTATAAGAAAGAAACTCTCTATGAATCAAACAGGATTTGACATTGAACCTCGATATCAAGGTAATGTTCCAAATACCTAAACGGCCACAGAGATGTAAGCATTCAAACTCAATATCAACATCCTGTGATATTGACACTGGAACAAATGCAATGGCAAGCCTTTGAATGTCTACATCCAAGAGGAGCCTAAGCGTTTTTTTTTTTTTTTTTGGAACGAAGGTAGTATTCTAAGGTGAAAAGGACAAAAATTCCATCAAAACCACCGAGGTAAAAACTAGCAAGTAGAGTAGCAAAGATTTTTCCAAATTGTCAGATGAACAATAAGGCAGAATAGGACGTTCGATGTGCAGCTGTTTTCTTTAACTTACAAAAGCAGCAGGGGGTAATTTTCGTTGCACAAAATGGCAACACCTTTTGCCGTGCTGTCAAAAACACTCTTTGCCGTCCAATTTGTATTACAATAAGGAGAGCACGTTCCCGCTTCCAGATAGTTGCCACATTCAGCAACTAGAGAAGCAATTAAAGGTTAGATATACTGAACTCTGATTTAAGACTTTAAATAAAGCTAAATAAATAAACACACAATCTAAGTAGTAGTATTCCACGGTTTTTGGGATGAAGAGGGCTGTCCAACTCGGCTCACGCTGACAAAGCTGGTCTGACCGTCATGTCCTTCCAGACAATAAATGGCTGACCGAGAAGAGGCTAAAATGCTTCGCATCTATGGTTGTGGGTTAAGCAAAACTAGATAGTGCATTGTGGTAAACTGTTAAACAAAAGTTGAAGCAGAATATACACATTATGAATTCGACGCCGAATACCTCCAGGTATGGTACTCCTAGAACAACCGATACATTTGAATTGTCAAAGTTGGCTGTTTCTACTTCGTAGTCATATTAGTGCCAAAGGCATCCATTCACTAGGTAAGTAACAGGAAAACAGCCAGATCATTGCAAACTTTGATCTTAAGGCTGTCTGAGTCTTCAATCTAGCGGAAACAATATACAATCATCTGGGTATTGAAGGGCTTACATGGATTTGATAAATTCGTGTGAAGATGCTCGAACATGAAAGTATCACTGAGAAAGCGCGATGCTCCCGGTGTACAGTTATTACTCACTAGATCCTGATAGAACGAGAACAGAGAATGATTGACCACACAATGTGGGTTCCGTGTTACCTCATATTTATAGATGGATTACAAGATAACCTAAGGAAACAAATCAATACAATCCTAACCATAATGGCTCGATTTATATGCAAATATACGGGCACTAAATATGGAAGGATATAGCCTAATCGGATTGCCTAACAGCCCCCCGCAGTCGCAACGGGAGATTCTCGGACGCTGAGACTGGACCGAAAATCCAAGAACAATGGCGCTGGCAAGCCTTTGGTGAAGATGTCTGCGAACTGCCGAGAAGAGGGCACATGAAGAACCCGAATCTGCCCAAGAGCCACACGATCTCGAACGAAGTGAAGGTCGATCTCGATGTGCTTGGTGCACTGATGCTGGACGGGGTTCGTGGACATGTAGACGGCACTGACGTTGTCACAGAAAACAACGGTGGCAGCAGGGAGTGGTCGGTGAAGCTCCTGGAGGAGTTGGCGAAGCCAACTTGCTTCAGCGACAGCATTGGCGACAGCTCGGTACTCCGCCTCTGCGCTCGAGCGGGAGACGGTGTGCTGGCGCTTGGCGGACCACGAAACCAGGTTGTCACCGAGGAACACACAGTAGCCGGATGTCGATCTGCGAGTATCAGGACAGCCAGCCCATTCGGCATCGGTGTAAGCAACAAGGCTATCCAAGGAGGAGGGTGTGAGCTGAAGACCGTGGTGCAGGGTACCCTTGACGTAGCGGAGAACACGCTTGACCAGGGTCAGGTGTTGGGCACGGGGATCATGCATATGAAGGCATATCTACTGGACGGCGTAGGCGATGTCAGGACGGGTGAACGTCAGGTACTGAAGAGCACCAGCCAGACTCCGATACTCCGAAGGATCATCAACAGGAGAACCGGCGGCTGCAGCTAGTTTAGGCGACGTGTCCACAGGTGTAGAAGCGGGGTGGCAGGAGCTCATGCCAGCACGCTCGAGAATTTCGAGAGCATACTGGGTCTGCGAGAGAAACATCCCACTGGCGTCGCGACGAACAGCAAGACCAAGGAAGTGATGGAGCTCACCCATATCAGTCATAGCAAACTCGGCACTGAGAGCGGTGATAACACGCTCGAGCAGGGTTGATGTAGAAGCCGTAAGGATGATGTCGTCCACATATAGCAGAAGATATGCAGTCCCCATGGAGTCGTGCAGGGTGAAGAGAGACGTATCCGACTTGGAGCATATGAAGCCGAAGGCGGTGACGAAGCTCGCAAAGCGGTGATACCACGCACGAGGAGCTTGCTTCAGTCCATATAGTGCGCGGTTGAGGCGGCACAAATGATCAGGGCGAGCGGAGTCGATGAAGCCGGTGGGCTGGTTACAGAAAACCACCTCGTTGAGACGTCCATGGAGAAAGGCGTTATTGACATCAAGTTGGCGAATCTTCCAGTTGGAGGAGAGAGCGCCGGAGAGGATGACCCGGATGGTGGCTGGTTTAACCACGGGGCTAAACGTCTCGTCGAAGTCGATGCCGTGCTCCTGGGAGAAACCACGAAGGACCCAACGTGCTTTGTAACGGTCGAGACTGCCGTCGGGCTTGAACTTGTGACGGAACACCCACTTCCCGGAGACGACGTTGGCGTCGGCGGGACGACGCACGAGATCCCACGTGTCGTTGGCGAGTAGAGCACCGTACTCATCTGTCATGGCCGCGAGCCAGTTCGAGTCTTTGAGAGCACCACGAACTGACTTCGGAATCGGCGAGGGAGCGGTTGCAGGAGCAGGTGCGGCGACAGCGTGTAGGTTGAGACGCTCGCGAGGTCCGATGACCTTGCCGGCTTGTCGCCGAGTGACCATGCGATGAGCTGGAGCAGCTGGGGCTGGGGAGCTCGGGCGTGGCGAGGTTGGTGGAGTTCACGAAGCCGTGGACGAATCAGTGGTCGAGCTCGACGCAGAAGACGCAGTGCCAGAGGCCGCGTGACCGGCCGCAGATGGTGGGCCGCTCGCGGGCGATGCTGGGGCAGAGGCCCGCTGGGCCGGAGTGGCCGCGGAAGAGGCCAGCGAGGGCGTCGAAGCCGGCGTGCGCGGTGATGAAGGAGTCCGTGCTGAGGAGGCCGGGGAAGCCGCGCTGCGGTGTCCAGCAGGCCGATGCGGCCCAGCGTGCATGGGAGGCACGGGGACCGAGGCTTGGACGTCGATCGGATCGTCGTCCAGTGCTGGCGTCGACGCTGGCTGCTGCATATTAGTCAGAGAAAAATCCGGTGCAAAAGGGAAACGAGTTTCGTCGAATATCACGTGACGAGATATGATGATGCGACGAGATTCAATGTCCATGCAGCGGTAACCACGATGATTAGAGGGATAACCTAGGAGGACACATGCGGTGGAACGATGAGACAATTTGTTTGGCATGGTGGCGGAGAGGTTTGGATAGCACAAGCAGCCGAAGGTGCGGAGGAGGGTGTAGTCTGGTGGTGTTGAGAAAAGAGCAGAAAAAGGACAGGGGGCGGCGAGTGCTTTTGTGGGTAGTCTGTTTAGGAGATATGTGGCGGTATGAAGAGCTTCAACCCAAAAGGTGGGAGGCATGCTCGCTTGGAATAGGAGGGTGCGTTTAATGTCATTGACAGTACGAATAATGCGTTCTGCTTTACGTTTTGGGGGAGGTGTAGGGACACGAGAAGCGCAGTTGAATCCCATGTAGGGCTGAGAGGGTCTGAAGAGCGTGGTTGTCGAATTCACGCCCGTTGTCGCACTGAATCGCTTGAAGGGAGAGAGAAAATTGTGTAGCGACATAGGCACGAAAGTTAGATAGTATAGAAAAGGCTTCGGATTTTTTACGGAGAGGGTACGTCCAAAGGTAGTGAGTAAAATCATCTAGAATGACAAGGAAATATTTATAACCAGAAACACTCGCGACAGGTGATGTCCAAAGATCACAATGTATTAATGCAAACGGACGATGAGTAGTTGTTGTAGAAGTAGAAAAAGGTAAACGAACATGACGGCCAAGTTGACAAGCATGGCATAAACTAGGGTCCTTGAGCACTTTATTTAGAGGGAGCGACAGCGACGGAGCGAGGCGCCGGAAAGCGTCGAGACCAGGGTGGCCGAGGCGTCGGTGCCAAAGGGTGGAGTCGGCGGTGAAGGCTGTGTTGGCGTGCAGCAAGGAGGACGCCGGGTAGAGGTCACCCGAACTACTGCAACGGAGGATCACCGCACCTGTCCTGAGGTCCTTCACAGAAAAGCCCCAAGGCTCAAATTCAACCGAGCAAGAATTGTCACGAGTAAATTGACGAACTGAAATTAAGTTTTTAACTATGCGAGGAGTGACAAGAACATCACGAAGGGTGAGATTATGAGAAGAAGAGGGGGTGGGGAGGTAGGTTTGGCCGGAGTGTGAGACAGGAATAGGGAGCCATCTCCGACGATGATGTGTTTATGTGGAGGAGTAGAGGAAACAGAGGTGAGGTTACCGGCAGACGAAGACATGTGAGCGGAGGCGCCGGTGTCCATGATCCACTCCGGAGGCGCTTGCAGGCTCATGGTGTTGAAGTAGCCGGCAAGAGCGGAAGGATCCCATGTCGGTGTCGAGGGGGCGTAGTTGGGGTAGCCGTACTTGGGGTAGCCGCTGTAGGAGAACGTCGCGGGCGATGGAGGTGCTGGCGACGGAGCTGGCAGGGCCATGTAGCCCTACGCCGGTCGAGACGGCGGAGCGGTAGGGAGCGGCCCAAGGAGGCTAGAAGCCGGGCCGTGTCCAGCGGTGTAGCGTACCTGCACTTAGAAAATGGCAAGGTACCTGTGTATTGTGCAAACCCCTGGATCGTTTCATTTGCACACACAGTTTAAGACGAATATCACAACATTGTATCATTATTACATGAATGATCCAGACTTGGTAAAATAAATGGTTCGATACAACTTTGCATAGCTTAAAGCTAGCTTAAAACAATAAAGCAGCGAAAATAAATCTTCAATGAGCCTCCATCTTCATGATGCGCCACAGGCGAAAACATGTTGGTTGCAGACTCGAAACCCAAACATAGTCCTTACTCATCGTCAGAAAATTCTGCAACAATTAAAAATTTGCAACAGAGTGGGTCAGATACCATTAAAAATGGATCTGACAAGTGACACTATATGGACACTTAGTGGAATAACTCTAGTAACCTATATGCATATTTGGCTGGTGGAGTTCAAGGCTGTTTTGCATAAAGCCAATTTTTGCCTAACACTTTGTAAAGCTTTTCTTCAATTTAAGACAATATGGCTTGAAAACCATAGTCTCATCTACCCTTGTTCACCCATCAAAATTTTACTTAAGAAATAAGATGTTGGGAGCCTCCGTTGACATCCTTGATCAGCTGCTTGAATTGTCCGTAACCGGGGACACGGCTAAGTACTTAGTTTTTAACTCTGCAGAGGTTGTGCACTTTCACCATTAGACCCAACAAACCCAAACTATCCTCAAGCACTCAAATTGTGCTAAGGAAAAGGAGAGAGTTGAGACAGATTTTTCAGAAGCCTTTCCTCATCCCATGTCGCCTTGACCCGTTCCCATTCTAACCATCTACCACCACCTGTCAATACGGGACGAGTCCACGCAACTTAATCCATCAAGTCAGAGCCCATATGACTAATGGTTGCACGGTAACAACTTCACTTAGACAAAACATTGGTCCCTTTAATACCCTGGGTGGCAACCACAAGTGACCATCCCTTAGAGGTCACCCCTAAGAGATGACACTCAACCTTTCCATCATCTTTTCAAAACCAAGTCCACCCAGGTGATAAATTACTTAGTAGAATTAAACTTTAAAGAAAACACATTTGCATAGCATCAAATAATCTACTAAGTTATCACAGGGGTTCTAGACACAACTAGTGTAAAGGTATGGTGGGTTTAGCATCTAGCAATAATACTATCCAACACATGCATATAAAGAAATACACTAAATAATGCATATAAAAATACTTAGGAAATTTCATGAGGGGTGTGCCACTTGCCTTGGCAACAGGGAGTGCAGTAGTAGCAGTTGCAACCACCTTCGTCTCTCTCCGAAATTTCTAACACATCAAACAATTCTCAATACATATGCAGCCAAACAATACTTAAGAAAATATGACATGCATGAGATGCAGAATGATACAAGGAAATTATGATGTGAATGACATACAGAACAAACTAAGGAAAAAGACATAAAATAACTTAATCCAATTGGCTAAGGCAAGGTCAAGGTTGAGCAAAAATAAACTTGATAAAACGACAACTTGAAAAGTTGTAAGGCTACTTCAAGTCTTCACATGTTTGATCTTCAAAACATCTTCAACTCCTTTGTAGTTTCATTGATCTTCAATGGTCTTCAATTAGCACTCTAGAACTTAGTCTTAAACACAAGGACTTGGTCTATGTCCAAAGTGAGACAAAATAGAAGAGAAAAGATAGAAAGAAAGATGTAGTTGGTCTTCCAAGAATCTCTCCAGACTTCCTTGTAGCTTTCTCCTTGGTGTGTTGACTTCTTTGAAATTTGTGGACTTGATGGTTCTGCAGACTTGATGATGTTGGTTGGTCTTGAATATAACTTAGCCACCATGAAGTAGGAAGAAAAGAGAGAAAGGAAAGAAAGACTTAGAAAATTGTAGGTGGTTGGTCTTCATGAACTTCTTCTTGATTTTCTTCTAAGTACTTTTACTTCTTGGAGATGCTTCTGGAGTCTTGTTTTCTTGGCTAAGTCCTTCATTGGTTTCCACTAATTCTAACTTAGTGGTTTTCGACTAGGAGGGTCAAAAGGACTAACATGCATCCTCAATTTTTTTCTAAGGAGGAATGTCATGTAAGAAGTGCAAAATATTTCTAAGGACTAGAGATGCATGCCATGCCATGAAATTATTCTAAGTTAATGCAAGACAAGTAAGATGGTCCAAAAATGACTAAGGACCAAAGGTCAAACAATGAGTCCAAATAATTTCTAAGGAAAAGTAAACAAAACATAGTTGCTAAATTTTCTAAGGAAAATACTTTAAAACAATAGTTGATAAAATTTCTAAGGACAAACACTTAAACAATATCACTTAGAAAATATTATAAAACAACTAAGTTTTCAAGATGCTAAATTTTTCTAAGGAGAAGATTTAGCACTATTAAGATGTTGAAATTTTTCTAAGGAAATAATGTTGTCAAAATAATTATCAATATTTTCTAAGGAAGAAAAATACTTTGTTTGGAGAGGCAAATATTTCTAAGTACTTTTTGTAACTAAAGTGATCAAAATATGACTAAGTCATTTTATTAGCCGAATAGATGAAGAAAAATAATTTTAATCAATTTTAATTATTAAAATAACACCTAAAAAGCAATTAATCAATATTAATTACAAAAATCATAGAAAATACTTTTACAAAATTGGTAGAATATTCCTACGGCCAAGTATTAATTAAACAAAGTTAAAGCAATTGGATTTGCCCAAAAATAGTTTTTAAAACTCAAGTTAAGTCAAATTTACTTAAACAAACAAATTTAAAATTTGAACCAATTTGAATTTGTCAAAACATAAATTTAACTATGCCAAAAGTTTCTACGTGTCATAAGCTTTCCAAAAATATTTTATTTGTAAAATTTGGCCAAACCAATAAAAAGTAGTGATAGATCTAAGATCTAGGGTTTTTCTGCAAAACTGCCGGTCTTCGGTTGACTGTTGACTCTGACCGCTGACGTGGCGATGACGAAGCGCTGACTGGGCGCTGACTTTACGGTTGACTACGAATTTTGACCAAAAATAAAGTTGCTCGGATGGAAAAACAATCTTAACGAAAGTTGTAGAGAATTACGTGCTCTTTCTAACTATCACAATTATAACATAAGTGGATTAATAGATTGGTCACAAAACGCAAATTACCTTTCTGATCCGAAACTTCAAACTCGAATATCTCCTAGCTCGCTTGACCAAAAGAGGTGAGGCTTGGGGCAAAAGAAAGGTCTTGATCAGGGGAACAACTTTCGTAACTACGGCCCGAAGATTTGAGATTGTTTTCTCCTCCGAAAATCGTCAAAAGCAATCTGTATTGTACAGAGAATTCCGTACGTCAAAACCAAAAGAGTGCAATAGCAAAGTTGTAGGTAAGGGTTAGATCTGACTTCTCACCAAAAGAATTTCGATTTGAAGAACCGAGCGCGAAGAGATCTAAGAAATACGACTTCAGATCTGAATATTGCGAGTCGAAATTCTCTCTCCACGGTTGATGAAAAGAGTTGAGTCTTCCCGGGATGGAAAGGTATTGAGGAGATCTTCAACAATGCTTCAGGTTCCGTCGCGATTCGAGATGATTTGGTCGTCAAATCAATGAAATACGATTTTGCTGATTAGGTTTTCGGTGGAACGAAAAGGGGAAAGAGATGTCGATGGCTACAGGGTTTATATAGGCCAAGGGTCGGTGGAATAGATTGGCCTCGAAGTTGTGAACGCGTAGGATCAAGCGGATCCGGATTTGGAGTTATATTTCTCAAGATATTTGCGTTTAAGTGGAAAGTGTTTGAAAACCTAGGTTTTCCTGATATTTTCATCGGGTTCGAACCCGAGTTCGGTCCGGCTGAGCTTGCTAGATGGGCCAGATTTCAGCCTAGCCAGAAAATACAAAGAAAGGAAAAAAAACAGATGGGCTGGCTGCGTGCGCGCGTGCGGCAGATAACGAGAAGGTAGGTGGGCTCGGCCCAATAGGCTGAGCGCCCCTTTTTTTTCTTAAATCTTTTTTCCTTTTCTGTTTTCTGAAAACATTAAAACATTTATAACTTTTGTTTTAAAACTCCAAATGACCTCAAACCAATTTCTAAAAATTTGTAAAAACAAAACCTGTCTGTTAGAACTTTCAAATACACTTTTCCAAAACATTTCAAAATTCGAATTTCAAATAATGTATAAAGGTTTAATTAGACCTTTATGCTAAATTTTATAAGTAGGATTTTATAAATTCCTTTTGAACTTTATATTTAAAATCCAAAACAAAATATGAGTAATAAGATTCCATATCCTTCCAAGATAATTTTTCACAAAGTCATTTTGTTTATAAAAGAATTCGATAATTCAAAATGAATTCAAAACTCAAATTAAAATCCAAATAAATATTTTCTTTCAAAACAAAACTATTAAACTTAAAAATAGAGAATAGGTAAGTAATAGAATAACTTCCAATTCATACAAACAATTCACAACCAAACATTAGACATTACAAATAAAACCATAATAATTAAAAACAATATATAGGGCATCACCTGCCCTTTTAATATATTTTCTTCAATATGTTTTCAAGTGGAAATAATTCCCCACTTTTGAAATTTTCAAATGCAAGCAATGCTATATGATGATGAATGCATGCATGATTTTTCTTTTCAAAGCAAAATACATAATAGTTTTCAAAAGTTTTAAATTTTTCTGATTTTTCAACTTTTTTTTGATAAACTTGGGATGTTACAGACTACCGCCCTTAAAAGGAATCTCGTCCCCGAGATTCGAGAAGGCTAGCAAAAGGTTGTGATTGGGATATCTGGGTTGGCTACCACCCTTAAAAGAATTTTTGTTGGTAGTGAAAACTTCGAAGTGGATACTTGATTGAGAACGTACCGCTCACCATACTGGGCTCATTATAGTTTCCTTCCATATGGATATGGTTCACGTATCCTTTATCGAAAGGATTTGGCTTGGCTGTTTCTTTTGTCCTTTTCTTTTCTGGGCATTCATTGGCATAATGTCCTTTGTTTTTGCACTTGAAGCAAAGCACTTGGCTGATATCTTTCTTGAGGTCGGGATTTGGGCCAGCATGTCCATTTCCCTTGTAGCCTCCACTGCTTCCCTTGAATTCACCCTTGTGATCATGATGTTTGAGGTGACTCCCTCTATTATGGTGATTCCCATGTTTGTTACTATGGTTCACTTCAGGAGTAGGGTGTCTCTTGAATGAAGGCTCAGAATGATGTTTGTTGATACTCAGCTTTCCCTTCCTATTTCCAGTCTTCTTGATATTATCCTCCAGTATGATTGCTTGGTCCAATAAGGCCTGATACTCCAAAGCGTATGTGGCTGTGAAAGGGACTTTCATCTCGTAGCACAGTCTCTTGAGAAAATTTTGCTTCCTCTTCTCCTCGGTATCTATGTCTTCAGGGGCATAACGAGACAATGCATAGAAGTCATCTCTATACTCCTTGAGCGTCCTGTCCCCTTGCCTCGGTTTAGGAACTCTTCTTGCTTCAGGTTCAAAATGTCAGAGGGAATGTGAGCATTACAAAATCCTTCCTTGAACTCTTTCCAGGTTAAAGTTTCACATGTGTGAGTGCTATAATAAGTTTTCCACCAACGAGCAGCAGGTCCTTCCAAGAGATAAGATGCAAAAATTACTTTCTCTGTGTCGGTGCACTCACAAGTTACCAGATTTTTGTCTACTAATTGTAGCCATTCAATTGCCACAATTGGCTCATTTGTAGGGCGGAACATGTTAGGTTTAAGACTTAGAAATTTGACAAGTCAATCCTCCCGGGTTAGGGGTGGCGGTGGTTCACTTTGATTTGCCTTGATCTGAGCCATCATGGTCATTAGCTGGGTTTGTGCTGCCATCATCTGCTGCAACATTGCTTCAATGTTGTTGTTGTTGTTGTTGTTCTTCTCAGGTGCACTATGGGGAGACATCTGTGGTTTTTAGAATAGATGAGTACAAGATAGAAAGATCTAAGAGGAAAATTCCTACCCATACAAGCAATTTGACACAAACAACCACACATGATAAAAACTCACAAACTTTTGAGAAAACCAAACTAGTCGTTTTTGGATCGAAGTACACCTAGGATATGGGGAAACAATATGATAGTACTGCCATACCACAATTTGATAGGTCAATACATCAACATGGTTTCTTTATTCTAATACATAAGGGGGTCTAGTCCATCTCCTTCCTGAGTGCATCGAGTTCCTCCTCTATATCCTTGACTTCATCAAAGTACTTCTGGGTGTTGTGAAGTCTAAATTGAAGTCTTCTTCCAAGGTTCTCGATGGCCTCCCATGCTGCACTTCTTGCGGAATCAAAGAATGATGTTCGAATTATTGGGTTTGTGAACATGCAGCAACCTTTGGTCTTGTGGTCATCGTCTTTGTTCTTGTATAGATGGAGTTGCACCCAACAGTACTCCTTCACCCATGAAGGGAAATCCTTTGTAGACTGCTGCTCCTTCAAGTCCCATACTCAACATGAGCTCCTTCAAAGCTTTTGGAAACTCAGTCTCACATTCCAAGGTCATGGTCATTGCTGGACCTTTCTTGAGTGATTCTAGGAGGCGGGACATCTATAAATAAGGAAGGTATTTAGAACACGAATAGCTAAGAAGTTACAAGAATGATATCAAAAAGTTTTAGACAAGGAGCAAATAATTTTTGTCCTATGCGCTTTCTTATTTCTAACCAGACTTAGGGTTTCGAACCTACAGGCAACACAGTGCTCTGATACCATCTGTAGCGTACCTGCACTTAGAAAATGGCAAGGTACCTGTGTATTGTGCAAACCCCTGGATCGTTTCATTTGCACACACAGTTTAAGACGAATATCACAACATTGTATCATTATTACACGAATGATCCAGACTTGGTAAAATAAATGGTTCGATACAACTTTGCATAGCTTAAAGCTAGCTTAAAAGTAAAGCAGCGAAAATAAATCTTCAATGAGCCTCCATCTTCATGATGCGCCACAGGCGAAAACATGTTGGTTGCAGACTCGAAACCCAAACGTAGTCCTTACTCATCGTCAGAAAATCTGCAACAAATAAAAATTTGCAACAGAGTGGGTCAGATACCATTAAAAATGGATCTGACAAGTGACGCTATGTGGACACTTAGTGGAATAACTCTAGTAACCTATATGCATATTTGGCTGGTGGAGTTCAAGGCTGTTTTGCATAAAGCCAATTTTTGCCTAACACTTTGTAAAGCTTTTCTTCCAATTTAGACAAGTATGGCTTGAAAACCATAGTCTCATCTACCCTTGTTCACCCATCAAAATTTTACTTAGAGAAATAAGATGTTGGGAGCCTCCGTTGACATCCTTGATCAGCTGCTTGAATTGTCCGTAACCGGGGACACGGCTAAGTACTTAGTTTTTAACTCTGCAGAGGTTGTGCACTTTCACCATTAGACCCAACAAACCCAAACTATCCTCAAGCACTCAAATTGTGCTAAGGAAAAGGAGAGAGTTGAGACAGATTTTTCAGAAGCCTTTCCCATCCCATGCCGCCTTGACCCGTTCCCATTCTAACCATCTACCACCACCTGTCAAGACGGGACGAGTCCACGCAACTTAATCCGTCAAGTCAGAGCCCATATGACTAATGGTTGCACGGTAACAACTTCACTTAGACAAAACATTGGTCCCTTTAATACCTGGGTGGCAACCACAAGTGACCATCCCTTAGAGGTCACCCCTAAGAGATGACACTCAACCTTTCCATCATCTTTTCAAAACCAAGTCCACCCAGGTGATAAATTACTTAGTAGAATTAAACTTTAAAGAAAACACATTTGCATAGCATCAAATAATCTACTAAGTTATCACAGGGTTCTAGACACAACTAGTGTAAAGGTATGGTGGGTTTAGCATCTAGCAATAATACTATCCAACACATGCATATAAAGAAATACACTAAATAATGCATATAAAAATACTTAGGAAATTTCATGGGGGTGTGCCACTTGCCTTGGCAACAGGGAGTGCAGTAGTAGCAGTTGCAACCACCTTCGTCTCTCTCCGAAATTTCTAACACATCAAACAATTCTCAATAAATATGCAGCCAAACAATACTTAAGAAAATATGACATGCATGAGATGCAGAATGATACAAGGAAATTATGATGTGAATGACATACAGAACAAACTAAGGAAAAAGACATAAAATAACTTAATCCAATTGGCTAAGGCAAGGTCAAGGTTGAGCAAAAATAAACTTGATAAAACGACAACTTGAAAAGTTGTAAGGCTACTTCAAGTCTTCACATGTTTGATCTTCAAAACATCTTCAACTCCTTTGTAGTTTCATTGATCTTCAATGGTCTTCAATTAGCACTCTAGGAACTTAGTCTTAAACACAAGGACTTGGTCTATGTCCAAAGTGAGACAAAAATAGAAAGAAAAGATAGAAAGAAAGATGTAGTTGGTCTTCCAAGAATCTTCTCCAGACTTCCTTGTAGCTTTCTCCTTGGTGTGTTGACTTCTTTGAAATTTGTGGACTTGATGGTTCTGCAGACTTGATGATGTTGGGTTGGTCTTGAATATAACTTAGCCACCATGAAGTAGGAAGAAAAGAGAGAAAGGAAAGAAAGACTTAGAAAATTGTAGGTGGTTGGTCTTCATGAACTTCTTCTTGATTTTCTTCTAAGTACTTTTACTTCTTGGAGATGCTTCTGGAGTCTTGTTTTCTTGGCTAAGTCCTTCATTGGTTTCCACTAATTCTAACTTAGTGGTTTTCGACTAGGAGGGTCAAAAGGACTAACATGCATCCTCAATTTTTTTCTAAGGAGGAATGTCATGTAAGAAGTGCAAAATATTTCTAAGGACTAGAGATGCATGCCATGCCATGAAATTATTCTAAGTTAATGCAAGACAAGTAAGATGGTCCAAAAATGACTAAGGACCAAAGGTCAAACAATGAGTCCAAATAATTTCTAAGGAAAAGTAAACAAAACATAGTTGCTAAATTTTCTAAGGAAAATACTTTAAAACAATAGTTGATAAAATTTCTAAGGACAAACACTTAAACAATATCACTTAGAAAATATTATAAAACAACTAAGTTTTCAAGATGCTAAATTTTTCTAAGGAGAAGATTTAGCACTATTAAGATGTTGAAATTTTTCTAAGGAAATAATGTTGTCAAAATAATTATCAAATATTTTCTAAGGAAGAAAAATACTTTGTTTGGAGAGGCAAATATTTCTAAGTACTTTTTGTAACTAAAGTGATCAAAATATGACTAAGTCATTTTATTAGCCGAATAGATGAAGAAAAATAATTTTAATCAATTTTAATTATTAAAATAACACCTAAAAAGCAATTAATCAATATTAATTACAAAAATCATAGAAAATACTTTTACAAAATTGGTAGAATATTCCTACGGCCAAGTATTAATTAAACAAAGTTAAAGCAATTGGATTTGCCCAAAAATAGTTTTTAAAACTCAAGTTAAGTCAAATTTACTTAAACAAACAAATTTAAAATTTGAACCAATTTGAATTTGTCAAAACATAAATTTAACTATGCCAAAAGTTTCTACGTGTCATAAGCTTTCCAAAAATATTTTATTTGTAAAATTTGGCCAAACCAATAAAAAGTAGTGATAGATCTAAGATCTAGGGTTTTTCTGCAAAACTGCCGGTCTTCGGTTGACTGTTGACTCTGACCGCTGACGTGGCGATGACGAAGCGCTGACTGGGCGCTGACTTTACGGTTGACTACGAATTTTGACCAAAAATAAAGTTGCTCGGATGGAAAAACAATCTTAACGAAAGTTGTAGAGAATTACGTGCTCTTTCTAACTATCACAATTATAACATAAGTGGATTAATAGATTGGTCACAAAACGCAAATTACCTTTCTGATCCGAAACTTCAAACTCGAATATCTCCTAGCTCGCTTGACCAAAAGAGGTGAGGCTTGGGGCAAAAGAAAGGTCTTGATCAGGGGAACAACTTTCGTAACTACGGCCCGAAGATTTGAGATTGTTTTCTCCTCCGAAAATCGTCAAAAGCAATCTGTATTGTACAGAGAATTCCGTACGTCAAAACCAAAAGAGTGCAATAGCAAAGTTGTAGGTAAGGGTTAGATCTGACTTCTCACCAAAGGAATTTCGATTTGAAGAACCGAGCGCGAAGAGATCTAAGAAATACGACTTCAGATCTGAATATTGCGAGTCGAAATTCTCTCTCCACGGTTGATGAAAAGAGTTGAGTCTTCCCGGGATGGAAAGGTATTGAGGAGATCTTCAACAATGCTTCAGGTTCCGTCGCGATTCGAGATGATTTTGGTCGTCAAATCAATGAAATACGATTTTGCTGATTAGGGTTTCGGTGGAACGAAAAGGGGAAAGAGATGCCGGTGGCTACAGGGTTTATATAGGCCAAGGGTCGGTGGAATAGATTGGGCTCGAAGTTGTGAACGCGTAGGATCAAGCGGATCCGGATTTGGAGTTATATTTCTCAAGATATTTGCGTTTAAGTGGAAAGTGTTTGAAAACCTAGGTTTTCCTGAGATTTTCATCGGGTTGGAACCCGAGTTCGGTCCGGCTGAGCTTGCTAGATGGGCCAGATTTCAGCCCAGCCAGAAAATA
The DNA here is from genome assembly GCA_947311845.1 of Poa pratensis. NCBI lineage: Eukaryota > Viridiplantae > Streptophyta > Magnoliopsida > Poales > Poaceae > Poa > Poa pratensis. The sequence goes on along the minus strand of CAMZMU010000085.1, from coordinate 15,994,156 downwards.
CAAAGAAAGGAAAAAAAACAGATGGGCTGGCTGCGTGCGCGCGTGCGGCAGATAACGAGAAGGTAGGAGGGCTCGGCCCAATAGGCTGAGCGCCCCTTTTTTTTCTTAAATCTTTTTTCCTTTTTGTTTTCTGAAAACAGTAAAACATTTATAACTTTTGTTTTAAAACTTCAAATGACTTCAAACCAATTTCTAAAAATTTGTAAAAACAAAACCTGTCTGTTAGAACTTTCAAATACACTTTTCCAAAACATTTCAAAATTCGAATTTCAAATAATGTATAAAGGTTTAATTAGACCTTTATGCTAAATTTTATAAGTAGGATTTTATAAATTCCTTTTGAACTTTATATTTAAAATCCAAAACAAAATATGAGTAATAAGATTCCATATCCTTCCAAGATAATTTTTCACAAAGTCATTTTGTTCATAAAAGAATTCGATAATTCAAAATGAATTCAAAACTCAAATTAAAATCCAAATAAATATTTTCTTTCAAAACAAAACTATTAAACTTAAAAATAGAGAATAGGTAAGTAATAGAATAACTTCCCATTCATACAAACAATTCACAACCAAACATTAGACATTACAAATAAAACCATAATAATTAAAACAATATATAGGGCATCACCTGCCCTTTTAATATATTTTCTTAAATATGTTTTCAAGTGGAAATAATTCCCCACTTTTGAAATTTTCAAATGCAAGCAATGCTATATGATGATGAATGCATGCATGATTTTTCTTTTCAAAGAAAAATACATAATAGTTTTCAAAAGTTTTAAATTTTTCTGATTTTTCAACTTTTTTTGAAAAACTTGGGATGTTACAAGCGGCGGGGAAGGCGTGTCCACCACGCCCTGCCATCGGGTACATGTGGATGGCGCCCGTCCTTGGATTTTGCAGGCTTGGGAAGACGGGGCGCCACCGCTCCCCGTGTACTTCTTCTTTCCCTTGTACCGGCCGGAGCCGGAGTTGTTGGGGGCGACGTAGCCGGGGCGCCCGACATGAGGTTGCTGGGGCGGTGGAGGAAGAGGCCCGCCGCGAGGGCCCCCAGCAGACGGGGCAGTGTAGAAGACCGCGGGCGACGCCGAGCGCGTGGGGGACGGCTTAAGTTCCTGCGCAACAACATGTTGCGAAACTCGAGAAAAGTGGGGAAGGGTTTGAGAAGAGGAGTTAGGTTCCCGATCTCCTTGTAGTCGTCGTGGAGGCCCTTGATGGTGTTCCACACCAGGGCGTCGTCGGTGACCGGAGCGTTGACGTCGGCGAGGGCATCGGCGACCGTCTTCTGCTCGAGGCAGTAGGCGGTGACGCTCTTGTCGCCTTGCTCGATGTTGCGGAACTTCTGGCCAAGGTAGCCCGCCCGGGCTTGCTGGTTGTCGCGGAAGAGGGCGGTGATGCCGCCAAGGACGGCGAAGGCAGTGTTGCCCGAGGCCATAACCATGTCGGGGATGTCGGGGGTGATGGAGCCGTACAGCCAGCGGAGGACCATGGCGTCCATCCGCAGCCACTCCGCGTCGGCCAGAGGGAGAGCCGTGGTGAGGTGATCGGCGAGGGCGAACTGATTGACGGCGATGGAGAGGAAATTCCGCCACTTGGTGAAGTTCGAGGCTTTGAGATCGAGAGTAACGGGGATGAGGCTCTTGATGTTTTGGATGGCCATGGCCTGAGCCCATAGGTTGGCGTGGGGATGGGGAAGAAGGCCGGCGTCGGACATGGTGGTGGTGGCGGCGGCAGGTGGAGGGGAGGGAGAGGTTGGTGGCCGCGGAACCCTAAGGCGGCGGCGGTAGTGGAGGGGAGCGGAAGAAAATCTTTTGGCTGATACCATGATAGAACGAGAACAGAGAATGATTGACCACACAATGTGGGTTCCGTGTTACCTCATATTTATAGATGGATTACAAGATAACCTAAGGAAACAAATCAATACAATCCTAACCATAATGGCTCAATTTATATGCAAATATACGTGCACTAAATATGGAAGGATATAGCTTAATCGGATTGCCTAACAGATCCACCATCGTCTTTGCTACTCAGGGTTTGTATTATTGCTTCTAACACCTTGATATCACTATCTCTCTTAGCGATCTCCTGTTGTTTCGCCCGCAGCTCTTCCATGTGCAGCTGGAACACTCCTGCGAAGATGAAAAAACAAAAAATGAACTATTCATATCTGGAATAACCTCAGTGACTAAAATGCTGGAGTGCCAACAAGACGGTAAACATACTTGCAGTGTTCTCTAGCTCTTTCGTGACATCCTGTGCACGCTTCTCTGCATCCCGTTGAGCGGCTTCAGCCTGGCGTTTCTCCGTACGGGCTCGAGCAGCTGCAGAAATCGCGGCGTCGAGTTCACGTTCCAGAGACTGCACCCTCTGGTCAAGAATCTAATCCACAGAGACAAAGTATCAATCAGACAGAGAACTTACTGAATAATAATTTGTCGGATAACGGCCAACTAGAAGCCAACATACATTCGAGCCAATAAAGTACCAGAGTACATTCATAGCTCCTGCACAGGTTTGAAAGGTATCAAGTCAATTAATTCTATATGGTTTTTAAGGATAACGATAATAAGTTCTAACATAGATAGCTATGTCTTGCTACATATACACTAAACACGAAAGAACTTGATGGCTTTTGAACCTCAAGCTTGTTAAGCATTTCCATAGAATATCTAAATATTAAAGTTGTCTGTAAATAATGTTGCAGTTAAACAATCACAGAACGAAACCACGCTTTCCTTAAAATAGTTCACACATGAGGGGAAACACCCTAAACTGTATGAAACCCATCACATGGATGTACCACACTGGAAGTGATAATGCATTTAAGTGGTGTAGGTCGATGAGGCAATACCTGGTCTTATGCATTCAGTTTCAGAGATCGTTGTCAGGATCATCGCATTAATACAATCGATCGAATCAAATATTCAAATCCATTTGGCTGGACTTTGGCAACCGTGCTGCCTGGTGCCAAACAGACTAGATTGAACCGAACTGAAGCAGAATCTAAGTTTCATAGGGTATATGAACAGAGATTTTGCGTCCTACGCTTACTGATTGAGCTCACGCCCAGTTAACCTGGAACTGTAACGGCAGGTGGATGGATCGGGTCCGGGAACTCGGAGGCATCGGTAGGGTACCTTGATGGAGCGTGCCTGGTCGGCGGCGAGGGAGGCCTTGGAGAAGACGTCGTCGTCGACGAAGACGGCCTTCCGTGCGAGCAGCTTCTGCAGCGACTCGACGTTGGCGCCCAGCTCCCCCAGGTTCCCGATGGCGGCGCCCCACCGCTCCCCGGAGGGCGCGGAAGGAGGCGCGGAGGAGGGGAGGGACGCCGAGGAGGAGGCGACCGAGACGGCGGATCTGTCCCTCTGCGCCATCGCACGCCGCCGGCGATCTCCTCTTGTGCGGTTGGCTACCTGCTGGCTGCTAGACTAGTCTTGTATCCTTTTCACGCTTTGGCCCCTCGGTTTCACCGCAATTGGGAGGGAGGGGGCGAAGCGAACTCTAGGCCCACCGACAGGTAGGACCATGCCGTCAGATATTGCCTGGTGGGACCATACCGTCTCGAAACATCCGTGCGAATCAACGGGTCCATCGGACGGCCCTATATCACCCCTCCCCGTCGCAGTGCACTGCAGCGCCGCTTCCGCCTCCCTCCTAAACCCCTCCCGATCAATCAGGTGCGCCCTTAAACCTAGCTGCTAAAAAATTTATCTACTACAGTAATTTGTTCCTCGATGCTTTGCTTTGTATGATCCCTCGCGTGATATCTTTGGTTTCGTCCGAATTTTTTGTTTGTGCTGTCGATGAACCATCGTCGGTTCCGGGTTCCTGGGTAGAACGAGGTAGGGTTCGAATGATTCGCATAATTGTTTGTTGTGCTTTGAGCCTGTGATCTGCGTGTGGGCAACCTGGTGGTCTGGGTTGGGTTTACCGTGCTGGGTACAAATTCAGTCATGCAAATTCTTATTCAATGTTGTAATTATTTGGCACAATTGTCCTGAAAAACCTGCGATGCCAGCTTGAGCTCCTTCTGCAGATGACACGTCTCTGTTTTCTGTGCAACCATTTTCTTTGCGGGACTATCTTCTGTGGAACTGGGTGAACTTTAGCCAGAGTTAGGCATAATAATCTGAGTACCAGTCATGCAACATGTCCCGCACTTATTGTTGTTCATGTTTTCTTGCATGCCTGCGAAAGGATTGTCTGTTCTTCAAATTAGGACATCGTTACATTAAATGATCAGTTGGCTTACTTCTTCTCTGTTTCAGCATATTGTCACATTGCAGTTGGAACTATGGCGTTGGCGAATAAGCTTGGTAATCTGCTAAAAAATGCAGCCAGTTCGAATCCGACTCTCTATCAGACAATAAGATGCATGTCATCCTCGAAGGTCTTTGTTGGAGGTTGCGAATCCTTATAAACTTTTACCTCATTCATATATTCAGATATTAGTTGTTCTGTTAAGATACAGCTACCTTAATGATCACAAATGAGGAGGGTCTGAGAGGTGCTTTTGCCCAGTATGGTCAAGTCGTTGATGGTATTGTGTTTTTTAATTTTTCTCTGCGTTCATTGGCAACCTCGACTCCTGTTACACCCAAGTTGCTTACTTTATTTGCTTTTGCTTTGTTCAGCTAAGATTATCGTAGACCACGAGTCCCAAAGATCTAGAGGTTTTGGCTTTGTAACTTTTTCATCAAGTGATGACGCTCAGTCTGCCATCATTGGCTTGGATGGAAAGGTAAATTATAATACTTGGGCTGAGATTAATTTGTTTTAAACTTACTGCTACCCTACTTATCTCCGTCCAAACAATATTTTTTCAAAACTTGTCTTTTTTAGCCATGTGTTCTAGATGGTCAAGTTCATGTTGATTGTTAGTAAATGTCATTGTCATCCTCTCTTTTTCTAAAAATCATGATTGTGCATCTTATAACATAGAATAATATATGCAGGCATATTACTAATAAATGCAATCTGATCCAAGCGTCGGGAATCATGCCATTCGATCTTAACTGTTTATATTTTTCTTAGAATGGAATTTATTTTGGTCTTAAAATTCCAATTCGTCATAATACCCTAGCAGAATGTAAGAAAAGGTACATATGTCAATTGTCGTGATTGAGTGAGCTTATTATTCATTTTAAAATAAAATGGATGTCTCGTCACTTGCACCTTACAAGTTTACCTTCTAATTTCCAGTTGTGAGAGTGCATGATGAATTGATGATTGATATCGTATTAATTTTGAAAGTTTTGCATCTCATGTCTTCCAGCAACGTATTTTTCTGAAACAGGATCTTGATGGGCGCAACATACGGGTCAGTACTGCCACAGAGAGGACTGGTGGCTTTCGTACTGGAGGTGCTGGTTATGGCGGCGGTGGTGGCTTTGGAGGCGACGGTTATGGCGGCAGTGGTGGTTACGGTGGTGCCGGTTATGGTGGTGGTGCTGGTGCTGCTGGTGGTGGTGGGTATGGTGGCAACAGGGATGGCGGCTACGGTGACGGCAGCGGTAGTTATGAGGGACCTGGAGGATCTGGCACTTTCTCTCGAAGCAGTTTTGCTCCTACTGGTGGTGACAACTGACAACTTCGGTGCCAGCAACTTTGGCGGTGACAGTGGTTTCGGTTCCAGCTTTGGAGGTGGCAAGAATGATGATCTCATGGGTGACCTCTTCAAGGGTGACCAGCCTGACAACTACGCCAACAAGAGGGTCTAGGCCTGCGTCCTGATTTTGCATGTCCTTAGTGATGAAACATGGAAAGGTCTGAGGTGAATGATCATCCTGTTCAGACTATTGATCAATGTCTATTGTCAGTAGATCGAAATAATATGCAAGGTAAAGAAGTAGACAAAAAGATAAGGAATAGCACTAAGGCAGGAATTGTAACCTGGTATCATCAAAAAATATCACAGACTTGAAGTAGTACTCGGACATTTTTGGAAGAAGGGAACGCCCCAAATTTGAAGGACAGTGTATCCTAGTTTTAGTTCCGGGTCCTATTTCAAATAGAGATTTTCGTTCTTTCTTGAGGAATGAAGGAGGACTGGGGCGCAAGGAGTACATACATGATAATCTTAGACGAAATATATGAGTATAATTTAGATATTAAAGTGCAAGCTAAACAACAGAATTTATCAGGAAGTAGCAAATGGACAACTACGAGACGAGAAAAACAGCAATTTGCATCTCTCTTTTGCACCGATCAAAGAGTAACAGATATAGCAGTATGGAATAGCAATTTTGGTATTACTAAACAATATCTTGAAGCAATGCAGGAAGCCAGGAACCCGGTCGATAGAACATGAAACACACAACTTAGAAAGAAAACAAGGCAATGCGTAAGGCAGCAATCACTATCCCCGCTAGCTAGGCTGCTGCTCATGTCCACTAAATCACTGCACGCATGCTAGTTGCTGGCTATCATGGTGTACCAGCTGCGACAAACGCACATAAGCCTTCTGATTGTGCGTTTTGGAAGGAGTCGCAGCACCAAAGACAAGGCTTGCGTAGACGGCGAGGAGGTCAAGACTATGTCCCTCGGTAGCCGCCTTCCGGGAGGCGCAATACTTTCTTCGTACACCGCGACCTTTAAGAGGACATTCTTCCGGTCCACCATGCTCACCAAGTCGACGAGCTTCTCAATGTTACCTGTTGATCGGGTGTATACCCATATAATTTCTGGCAGCACTGTCGCGCTAGGAGGATGCGATGGCCATTGTCGGTAATAGCGAGCAGAAGGAAGTCGTAGTTCCATCCTATCAATGCCCTATTGACCTGTGGCGATGTCGTGCTTGCGTCGATGCGGCAGTACAGATCCCATGTGGTGCTTGATTGGTTAAGTAGCCAGACATCGTAGTGATCCTCATGGTCGGGAGGAGATCCACCTGAGAAGAGGCATAGTCTCCCGCTGAGCTCTGTCAGTCATCGTATTCTTATGGCATTGTCGTCCATGACATGGACGTCCGGTGGTGGCGCCACAGTCCCAAAGGTCTCCTCACTGATGGAGAAGGAGACGATGGTCTTCCCCATACATATGAGGTGGCTGTCGCTGTGGAGGCGTTTCGCCCGGTGGGGAACCAGTAGACTTGCCCTTGCGCAAAGACGCTGGGTTCGCCGGGTTCCACCCAACCCGCCGGCGTGGAACTCACCGGACGCCACGTCCCGGAGGAGTCCTCGTCGCGGTCGTCCACCACATAGACCTCACATCCCATGGAAGCGGGGCGGCCCTCTCTGTCGCGGCCGCGGTAGCAGATCCGCACCACCTTGTGTCTCCTGGCGCGAGTGTCGTAGCCGAGCCCTAGGCTGGCGTACTTATGCATCAGCTCGCCGGGCTTCCGGCAACCCGTGGTCCGGCCCTCCGGGAGCGCTCGCTTCTGCCCCGAGGACGGGTTGCACACGAAGAGGATCCCCGTGGGACCAGCTCGACGAGGATGAGGCCGCGGCAGTGCGTCGTCACCGTTGTCGGCTGCCTGATCGTCTCGGGCTCGTCCCAGAACAGCGTGACGTAGCGCGGGAAGCACTTGCCCGTGACGGTGATCGGGATGGGCGGCGGCGCGCGCGACTTGGCCTGTTGGTCGACGTCGCCGTGGAGTCATGCTGGAGGCGGAAGATCTTGGGACGTCCGGCGTGGAGGGCGTTGTAGCAGTCGGTGAAGTCGTCGGAGGAGAGCCTGGCGGCCCAGTCGCGGAGAGGAGACGGCACCCGAGCGCGGACTTGGCCGGCAGCCGCGCGAAGATCTCGTCCGAGATGATCTCGTCGGGGAGCGACGGGCATCGGCTCGTCGGAGCCATGCATGGGTTTTGGGCGGTTTCGTGAGAAGTGATGGATCGATACGCACGGGCTGCGTCGTGAATGATGATGATATGGGAGCAACCGATCGTGCAACGGACGCACGCGAAAATTGCGTCAACAGCGCGCGCGCATAGATTGGAGATTGGTTTTGGGAAGGGACAAATTTTTATTTTTATTTACTTCCTATCGTACGTGATTTGTTTCCATTTTTTCCTAGTAACTCAAATTACTTTCATCATTTGTATGTTCATGGACCAGATTTTGGTCAACAGTATCTGGAACCTGCCCATTTTCCTGATCTCAGTTTGCAATGATTCGATTTTGTTTTTCTTCCCAGACAGCTCCAGCCATCTAAGGTCCAGAATGAGTGCTAGTTGGGCTGGGCCTTGCCTTGCTCGGTTCGGTTCTCTGGTTTGCCTTGTCCGGTTACCAGGTCCACAAACACTTTGGTTTTCCCCGTAATTTGTTTTTCCTTTTTTACTTTGGTTATATACCGACGAAACCAGAGCTCCAGCGGTTAGCAATCTGAAGGTACAGCTGTTCCTTGGCAAAATAATTTAGCCCTTGTGTTTGTGGGGTTGTTTCCAACAACAAAAATTAACACAGCTTCCAAGCAATTACTATTATCCTATTGTATGTTTATGCTGTCGTGTAGCGTGCTTGCCACTCTGGCTTCACATTGTTTACCTGATTGCCATCACTTTGTGTCAGTTGACTGTTTGACCGTCATATTTAAATGTTTAACTGAATAGACAAAACTGCCGCTGTCAGTTCCTGCTCCCACACGGCATTCAGTTCCCTTCCGTTCATTATCGAAAATGACGAAAAGTAGATACATCTTATCCTCAGGTTTTAAGCTAGAACATCACTATATTTCACTACGAAGTTTTATGTTGAAGAAAAATATCCTTCATTTTTTCTTTGATTGAAATGTCAGCTCATAAAGCGTAAAGTTTCCTACTCATTTTTTTATGATATAAAGTTTCCTACCTATGACTAGCCATTCCAACACAACCAATCTAATTTAGCAGTTCTCCAGCCTAGTGCAGAAAACGAAGAAGTCGATAAATAAACTCGTGTTCAGAAAAATGTAGACACATTTACAAACCAAATATTAGTTGCTTGTGGCAGGTTACATCATCCTGAGTTCTAGTGCTCTTTCAATCCTAAGAGCATTGCACTACAATCTGAAAAAAACAGTCATTCCAACACAATCAATCTACGTTAAATAAAGCAACACTCGGTTATTATACAGATAGGGTAGGGTTATCATACAGTTGTCAACCCAAAGGCATTAGCAGCCTACACGCCAACTTAATCACGTCCAACAAATATTCATGCGAGCCATCACGTTCTACTGCACGACTCGAAAAAGGTCGGAAAACAACAACAGCTCAGTGGGCAACACAACACAACACAACACAACACAACCTGATCAGGGGGAATGAATGGAAGGGGAGCAGGTGCTTCAACAACTTGGAAATATCCAAATGTTGGCGACACAATTGTCAGGAAATTGATGCTACTAAGAGTTGTTGATCAGCAGGGGATTGAAGTCGTTAGCCTGTCTACTGAAGAGTGATTGAGCCAGCTCCGGCGACAACATGTTTGCTACACCTTCAAACTGCAATGAGAAATACAAACAGGCTGTCAAAAATCCTATAACTATATGACTTAACACAGAAAACGATACTTCCTGTTAGGAAACTCAAGGAGCAGGTCGGCAAATGGTGGCCATGTACCTTTTCGTGCCTATACTTTTCACGTATAGCATTGAGGGGGCATCCACTGGTGTTGCGCTGCAGTTCCCGTAGAGCGGACACGCATATTTGAATATCAGAGCTTTTGTATGAGGTGTAATGCTCGAGAGTATAGTTCTGTTAAAGAAATAACATATATTAGAGGAGAAAAAAACTTGTTTCCACATGATGTGCAAAGGTCTGTATTCAGAGTTTTTGTACGAACCCATGGAAGGTCTGATTGATCGAGTGTCCATCTTGCTAGAAAGACTGCAGAGGCTGCCACCATGGAAGGGAGAAATCTCAGAAAATTGTAATCAGTCAAAGTCAACTCCGCAAGATAATTGGCCAGATAACCCAAAGTTACAGACGGAGCCTGGAAATGTAGATTGAGAACTTCATGATCAGCACATACATATAAACAAGGAAAACCGTGCTAATATGGTTGGGTGTCAAAATCTTACTTTGTGAGAAGCCTGTGCTGCTCTAAGGAATCTCCTGATAAAATTTCAAATTACAGGAAAGGATTGTTAGTGATGGAACAGGAACTTCACATTGGAAAAGAAATACGATGTGTCTAGTCATCCTGAGTAAGTACCTGAGAAAGGTTTTTGTTGTAGGAACAGAAAGATGAAATCCTAGATCATTAAGCACTTGGCACTCCATTTTCAGCACCTATTGAATCAGGGTGATATCAGTTATGGGAGATAAAAAATGACACTTTATAAATGTGTAATTAACAACCCTTCAGATTTCACATGAAAAAAGTACCTCGGCTTTTGTATATGTATTATCAGTTATGAAACAAAATTCTTCAACACGAGGTGCACAGATCTCTTCATATTTCCTGCAAAAAGTAAAAAGTTAATCTAATGAAATCCTTTCCACGATACATCTTTCCTATCAATTTCAAAGCTTATGATATTAACATCAAACTGATCCAAACTTACGATGCAATGAGCATGCTAGTTATCCCAACAAGTTGAAGTTTCTGTCTCTCAATATATTTCCGGGAAAGAAATTGATCAATAAGATATACAGTGAGGTACAGCGTGTCTGGCACAAGCTTATATTCTTCAGAAACCTGCAAAGATAGAACTTCATAAGCGGAGAAGTCGTGAACAGTAAAGATTCAACTGGTCTGGAACAAGGATCGTAATTTGTGACAAAAGAATACACAGATATCCCATATACATGTATCAGAAATGTATAAAGTACGTTTCTGGTGCTGAAGAGTAACGACCACTGTCATTTTATCTCCAGGTCTTTAAGAGTTATGTGTTTCTATCAGCACGAGTTTGATCGCGTTGGGTTACTTGACACTCAGCATGTTATTTGGTGCAAGACGAATGGATGAGTGGATCATCACTACAGATTCAAACTTCTAATGTAAATTCTCTATCACTGACTTCAAATAGTCAGGACATTTGGAAGGGAAACAAACAAAACTACACGGGCAGGAATGGAAAGAATGTTCCATGTCCAGATGCCATATGTAACCATCGGTGAATCCATCTGGGGCCAGTGTGGAAACCCTGAACTCTGATCCTCTGTGAAATGAATGGGGCAAACTTTCTACCATCCATAATTATGAACCTCTACAAGTAATTGTATACTTCATATTTGCAATTTATACACATCAACTTGTATGATCGCAATGATGAATGCTCAGTCTTAAACATAGTTGAACTATTTATGTATACAAACCTCAACAAGCCAATCAATCAGAATCCCTCGCATCCCCTTTGTAATGTCCTTTTGCAAAGTCTCCAAGTAATTTGATTTAGGTCTTCTTATGAGCTGGGAATAACATGAGTATAAGATGGAGGCTGAAATGCTATTACAAAACAAATGCTAACAGCATAACACAGAGATGGCACACAATTATTCAAAATATAAACTAGCTTTACAAGACATGTAAAATGTGAGGGACCCGTAATTAAACAGTAGAAGCTCTCCCTTTTACCAAAGAATATCAACATACCTCTGAGGCCATTAAATTTGCGTATATCTCTGCAACGTAGGAGGCACACATTTGCGGATTGCCATTATCTTTGTCAATATCTATAATGTTTAAACCAGCATAGTTCCCTGGAACAAAAATAAAGATTATTTAGCTGCTGCCCACTAAAAAGAACACATAAAGAATGTCTGCAAGTTTCACGGAAATGAGCAGTGGACGAAAACAATTACAGTATACCCAGAATATGACCAAAGCCAGCCAGCAGCAAAGTGTAACATTACAAGCGACGAGAAGCTCTCAACAATTTTCTAGATTTTTAACCAATGTTTAGGTCAGATGATAATGGTAGATAAAAAACATGAACATAACTAACCATTCTTTGAGTCCGCAGTTTCAGATTTATCCCTAGTGTTTCTTCCCTGAAAGAATGCCTCATGAACTCCACTCAGCCTGTTACATTCAATATTTTGCAATGACAATGACCCCTTGTTTTCAAGCAAAGCAGTGGGCTCCTCCTTTGCTGCACAAAGCTCTGCCTTCTGAGCTTCCTCAGAATCATTCACAAATGAAGCTTCACTAACAGCAGGAAGGGGAGGCTTAGGAACCTTCTTTGCACACTGCTTATTTTTGCTCGGAATTCGTGCTACCTTTTGGGTGGACTTTGACTGAAACAGAGGAAATGCATTATCATTTAGTTTACGTTGTTTGGGAGAAAGTAATGATCAAAAAATCATACAATGATATAATATGTGGAACATGTTGGTACCTGCAGCTTAGTCACAGCAGTGCCATTTTTATATGAGTTTGCACAGCTTATGTTTGTCACATCCCTGAGCGCTGCTCGCCTTTTAGGCTGTGGAGCTGACGTTACAGCACTTGCACAGGCATTCTCATCCAAAGCTCTCCTTTTCATATTTGATTTTGTCGCTGGTTTTCTCAAAGGTACTGGTGCAGGGTGAGCCACTCCAAACCTTCCCCGGTTATTAGCAGCTTGTGCTCGTGTGATGCGGCCACCAGGTGCTTGGCAAGCAATAAGGACTGGATTATCCTTTCTTGCAGCCATGTCAGCCTGAACGAATTAGAGTGAAAACGACATTATGGATTCACGCAGTGAGCAAACTACATTGCAACAGGTAGCAATGCAGAACTGAAATGGGAATAACAACATCGGTGCGCATGAAGAATCATGCAACATTGTTAAATAAACGAGTGAAGGTACAAGTTTATCCAGTCTACTGACAGCGTGAGCTAGAGAAACAATAAATTATCCCAGGTCACAAAAATCAAATCAGCAACCGATAAATTATATTCGGATCGCATGATTTCTACAAATTTACTTCTGACATTGTCAATGAGAAGAAAATTATGAGAAGAAGTGAAAACCTATAGCCATGAAACTCGGATCGAATGATGCACACTTGGATTACATCAAAATATGAAGACAGGTGATGCGGTTCTTTTTTCTTTTGTGGAAAAAGACAATCCTTTCTGGAATCAGCTCTGCCATTTCATTTCCACTACAGCATGTCTTGCAAAAGAAAATGGACCACGTGGAACAAACTATGCCACATCGTGCATCCACATTTTGATAGATCGGTTGCCACAACGCATAGTTCTTTCTTTATATGTTTGGGCAAACAAAATCTCTGAACCATGTTGGCCGGGCGTACTCAAAATGTGCGGTGCTGGAGAAAGAACTCCAGCCCTTTAGTTTAGTCTTTTTTATTTTGGTTCCGTACATCTTGTACTCTCTCTTCTAAAGCAATAAAATGCAGGCTAGGCTGCCTTTTAGTCTAAAAAAAAAAAAAATGAGTGAGAGAAACGCGGAAAGGGTACATCCGTCATATATTCAAGCAACATTGGAGTAGGCTAAGACGAGAAAAGATTGTACTTTACAGAACGGTGGTTAACCAGTATACTCTTAAAAAAGAAAACCCAGTTTTCCAAGAACCTAAACCCTAAGAATGATTCTTGGAAAGGTTATAATCAGACTTGGCAGATCAAACTATCAGATTCGTGAGTTCTTGGAAAAAGGATGCCGGTTCTTGGAAAAGAAAACCCAAATTCTTTTCTTTGAAAAGAGAAAGCCCAAATCCGGCGGCCACGGTGTGCAAGAAAGGGAGAGCATCTAGAGGAATGAGAGGGCAAAGAACTCACCGGGCTCGGGAGGGCCGGGCGCGAGGGTCGCCAGCCACTCGCGTCGATCTGCCGAGGCCGGAGCGGGAGGAGCAAGAAAGACGGGGTCGCCGTCGATCTGGCGGCGGGGGAGGATGGGTCCTCGGAAGAGGCAGGCCGCCGTCGCTGGAGCGGTTCGCCGGGAGCGGGGAGGCGCCGGCGTCCGGGAGGCGGCTGCGGTCGGGGAGGTTCTTGGGTTTAAGAGGGGAGAATGCTGCGGGAGGCGGGAACCCTGTCCGGATCTGCGCCGAAATGGAAAGGCCTCCCCCGTGCCGGCGGGATCCGGATGAGGCGGCTGCGGCGGAGGGCGGCGACCAGCGTTCGGGTTTGAGGTTTGAACCGAGGAGGCGGGATGATTTGGGGAGCGTAGAGAGAAGAGGGGCTGGAAGGGCGTTGTACGGGATGGATCTTCCGTGGGTTTTGGGGCCCAAAATATATCTCAAAACAGACCGACCTGCAAAATCAACTCGTTTCGTTTCGTTTTGCTGCAAAATCAACTCACTTCACAACCCAGCCTTAAACTTAACCAAAATGGGCTTCCATTGACCACTAAACATTACTACCCACCGCCCATTTAGTGTGTGTTTGGTTGAGGGGTATTCTTAAGTGGTAGCGGTAGTCATTTTTTTATGGTT